>MU204254.1:386360-398448 GCA_017309775.1 Paedocypris sp. Pulau Singkep | reverse complement strand
CTCTCTCTCTCTCTCTCTCTCTCTCTCTCTCTCTCTCTCTCTCTCTCTCTCTCTCTCTCTCTCTACATCGCTCGCCATCTCTCTCTCTCTCCTTGTCCCTCTCATATACAGTGTTGTTGTGTTAGTTTATAGTGATTTGATACAGTTTGACCTGTAAAACTCTATATAAATCATTTTGATACTGACCTCATTTCCTGCCTGTAACCTCAGCATCACTCTCCAGGATGATCGTGTTGAATGTCTTCCTCACAGTCCAAACACATTAACGTCAGGTGACTGCGTGTGTGTGTGTGTGTGTGTGTGTGTGTGTGTGTGTGTGTGTGTGTGTATCTGTCACTTAGGGAGGCTCTTCACTTGACAGGCGTTTTTCAGTTAAACACTTCCTCACACATCACTTTGCTTTTAGGTTGTGATTTCAAATTTTCATTTATATTTGTTTTTTTTTCAGTGCTTTTTTGGTTTGCTCATATTGGAGCAAATCACAGCGTAGAGTAACAGTAAGATACTATTAATACTACAATCGATTTAAACCTATAACTGGTTTATAAATACTGTAAGCTTTTAATGTTGACTGTAAGAAATTGTTAAATTCCGCTCTGTGATTGGTCGACCACGACTACAGGGTGTCCCGCCTTCAGGTTCAGAGCTGCCAACAGCCAATCGGAATGAATACATGTGACCCAGTCATGAAAGATGTGATTTCGGTCACACTTACGGATGTTCATGTCTGTACAGCAGCTGTGAAACTAAAGACCATCGACTTCAACTGACCTTTGACCTCTCTGCAAGTCTGTTTGAGATGTTCACGTTAGACTCAGATTAGTGGGATATAAAATGAGTTCATCCAAGTTGGACGGACCACCGGCTCCCCCACAAACTCCTGATATTAAAGCGCACACAGTCATTGATATTAAATGTCACTGAGGTCCGAGTTATTACGTGGCCGTGCGACACTCATTTCCTGTTTTAATCCCTTCCCTCTCTTCCCAGTAACGGCTGAAAACGAAAGTAAAAAAGAGGCCAAAAAAGGAGGCAAGGCGAAGAGCGATCAAAGCCGAGAGATGAAAGCGGTGAGTCTGTCGTCTGCTGATAGATGCACATGTTCCTCACACACCTCAGACGTTTCATTTCCTCCCGAGCAATTATAACCCGGCCGAGTCTCCCCGTGACCTTCAGGACCCGCTGCTTTGTCTCCGCAGGATCGGCCCGTGAGCGCCGAGGCGTTGGAAGGCCAGAGCTTCAGATGTATCCTTCACATCGTGTCTGGAGTCGGAACTCTGTTTGAGGAAGTCGAACTTGCAGCAAAGTGTGTGTCTCCACAAGTCCTGATGCGTTTGATCCAGCCTGGGGTTCACTTTTTTAAGTAGACACCGTTTTCCAAACTCCTGGTTTTCCATTTTTCAAGCTAAACCATGCTCCAAGTGGTTTCAATAATTTTATAATATTACTACCGTATTTACGCGAAAATAAGCACCACCTTTTTTCAAATTTTCGAAACTTAAAAACTTGAAGGGTGCTTATAATCGCCGATTTCAAAAATTTGCGTATTTTAAGGCGCTCATTTTTCGATATTTCAAGTCCGGAGTGTAATGACGGCGCGAGTGTCATTCAAGGAGCAATCACAAATAAATGGAAACATGTAGTCTTTCCTTATATTATTTATTATTAATTTTCAAGTACAAAAGCGTTAAAGTGAACGATGCGAAGGAGGAACACGCGTAGATCTTTCAGATGGCCAGATCTTGATACCGGCGAATTAAAACATTCGTCCTTCCTAATACTTTTTATCCATTTAATAATTTTTTCTCCAAAGTGAACGGTGCGAACGAGGAACATGCGTAGATGTTTCAGGTGGCGTGTTTTAAACTTGTCTTGACACCTGCGAATAAAAGAAATGAAAGCGCGGATGAGGGGGCGTGACGACACGTTTCAAAATAATATTATTTTATATACCGTATTTACGCGAAAATAAGCACCCCCCCTGATTTTTCAAAAAAAAAATATATTTATTTATTTTAATTATTATTATTATTATTATTAATTAATATTATTTTTAATTATTATTAAAACGGGAAAATGCGCGCGTCTGCTCACCCGAGCAGCACGTTTATGTGCAACATAAGCGATCGATTTATTAAACAAGTGATTTTGCGAGGCTGTGAAGCTCCGCAGACCAAACGATTTAAAATGAAAAGCCAAAAACTCACCAGAGCGACAGAATCCACTGCTTCAGTGAAAGCGCAGCGTTTCCTGTTTATATTGAAACCGTTGCACCATAATAATGAATGTTTTGTCCCCATCTATATGCTTAATAACATTTACATTTGAACTCATTTGGATTCCAAGAAAACGCACGAACCTGTTTTGATTGTGTTCGTATTTTTACTAACTTTTCCAACATTATATCAGTGACAAAGTCTGATGAAAACCTACGCCATCTACCGGTAACTACTAGTATTACTTAATAAATTGCAACGTAAGCGTCCTGAAGCGCGATTGCCAAAACCTGAGAGTGCGGGTCAGCGGGGAAGTAGGGAGGGGGGACATTCCGTACCGAAGCACGGATCGAGCAGTGTGAGTACACCCTAAGATCCACTGGCAGATTGTGTCCAAGTTTGGCTTCTTGATATAGCCAGCTTTTGTCATCTCGTGATTAGCTCCGGCCATCCAGTTGTTGTAAAACCGACGCAGATGGTCTTTAAACGGCTTGTTTATTGACACATCCAATGGTTGAAGTATCTTTGTTAACCCTCCGGGTATGATGGCCAGATCGGTTTGAGTTAAAAGTCCCGTAATAATAATAATTTAAAAAAATAAATACATTTTTTTTTTTTTTTCAAATCAGGGGGGGTGCTTATATTCGCGTAAATACGGTATATAAAATAATGTTATTTTTAAACGTCAAAAAACAACTTCATTTTAAGTGTCAACAACAGACTTGTGAGTATGTGAGCAATGTTGTATGAATTGGCCAAAACCACGTACAAATTGTTAATTTATTCTTCCGGCAATCGGATCATATTAAGGATAGAAGTTGAATTATGTAGGATACGGTGATTGAATGGTATTGTGCTAATTAGCCTTGCTGAAATTCACTTTGTAGTCATTTAGCAGATGCTTTTATCCAAAGCGACTTTTATTTCAGACTGTAGTGCTGGTGTTTGAAATACCAAGACTGAGCTACTGGGAAATTCAGTAGGCTTGAACAGAATCATTTATTTAATTTTTTTTATTTACTTATCTAGTAATATATACTTGTTTAATAATAATAGTTTATCAATTTTGTTGTTTTAGTCAGAGGTAAATATGCTGCAGAACATCTGGATGCTGCTCTGATGCGTGAAGATCTAGTTGTGTGTGATCAGTGTTTTGTCGTCATTAATCATCATTTTTAATGCAAACTTTGAACTTGTCCTTAACTCTGAGTTTTGTAGATCTGGTGAATTTCCAGGCAGGAGAGCGGGACGGAAAACTGAGTGGTGAGTGAGTGTGTGTTTGTGTGTGTGTAGGTTGAGGTTTTCATGTGGCATTTTCATTCCAACCTTGTTTGCGTGGGTTCTTAAATCCTCAGGAAGCTGGTAGAATGTTTTGGGGTCTTTAGAGTGGACTCTAAATATTGTCCAATATTGAATTTACACAGATTTTTTCCAATTTTTGCAATTAAAAACCTTTGGGGTGCTTATAATTGCCAATTTCACATATTTACGTAAGTATAGAAGCTCATTCCTTTAAATAGACGCTGCGACTCAGGCTGTGAACAGGGACCAAATACCACTGGAAGAAGAAAGATTAAACTAATTACAATCATTTATTTTGTAAAAACAGACATTTAGTTTCTGAAACCATAAGAACGCAAAAGCTTTGGCGCAAAAAACAAGCTCAGTTTGCTTTACTCTTATGCTCTTGTAGTGCAAAGGCTCATGGGAGCAGTGAAGCATCATGGGAGGTGTAGTTACGATTGCCAGAATATTATCTTTGCATCTTTTATTAACATTTTTAAGTAAAATGACCTTGAAATGATTCGAGTCACAAGTTTGTTAAATAAATAAATAAATAAATAGATATTATTTTACCGAGAAAATGTAATTTAGTTTGTTTCGATTTTTTTAGGAGGTGCTTATATTTGCGTAAAAACGGTATTTAAAGGCCAAACTTGATCAGGACCAGACCTCCCTATGAGGCTTTTGTCCTGCACAGCGAAGCTTTAAACTCCATTCTCTGTGTGGTGACAGACGCGGCTGCCCACCTGAGACGGAGCCTGCAGATGTTTGCAGCGGAGCTTTGTTCTGGATGGGAGAGTCTGACGAGAGACGTGCAGTCCAGCAGGTCGGGCTTCGCTCTGCAGGCGGGTTCCTCTCGGGTCTCGTCTGAAGGTCAGCTCTTTCCTCCAGTGTCACAGACCGCGAGCAGCTGCTGACGTCCTATGGCGCTCTTCTCTACTGCGGGATAGAGAACTTCATCTCCTGCTTTCCTGCCGACCAGCTACTCAATCTCAACATGTCAGGTACTCGCACACGATCCTCACACCACAGTTCAGCCGAGCAGCGGAACGTGGTTTGGTTCTGCTCCAGAGTTGTTCTTCAGACCTGTTGCGCTCAGACCAAAGTGACTCAGGTCAGACTAAGAAAACAAAAAGGATAAGTCCAGATTACCTTAAATTCAAGTTTATTTACAGTATATAGCGCGTTTCTTAGTCCCAGACCAACGCAAAGCATTCAGTGTGTGAAATGCATTAGGTTTGCATTCAGCAAAGTGTTCAGACTATGGGCTATGACCATAAATCTACTACAACACTACATTACATTCTACACACACACTACATATATTCTGCTGACACACTACAAACACTCTACACACACTACATACAGATATCCACTTGTACCCTCTACAAACACTACATACTTTTTACAAACACTACACACATTTTACACACACACACTTCATACAAATACCCACGTTCAAGTCCATTTTATATATATATATAAAATGAACTTGAACTTGAAATACCCACATTACTGTATGTACCTTTTACACATACTGTACACTCTAATCACTACATACAAATACCCACTTTATGTACGCTCTATACATACACTCTATACACACTACATGCACACACACACACACACACACACACTACATGCAAATACCCACTTCACATATCCTCTACACATACACTCTACACACGCAATACATACACATGGCCACTTTACGTACACTCTACACACACACACACACACACACACACACACACACTAAGCAGAGTTGTATTTGTTGCCCCTCTGTTGATTAATTATTGTCAATCCTTTATTATTCACACACTATAAATTCCACTTCACATATCCTCTACACCTACACTCTACTGTACACACACACACACACACTACATACACTACACACGCAGTACATACACATGGCCACTTTATGTACACTCTACACACACACACACACACACACACACACACTAAGCAGAGTTGTATTTGGTGCCCCTCTGTTGACTAATTATTCAAGTTCAAGTTCATTTGTATAGAGCTTTTTTTAGTCCGAGACCAACGCAAAGACGCTAACACGCAAAGACGCTAATTATTGTCAATCCTTTATTATTCACACATTATAAATTCCACACACCCAATATCATTTTATTTGTAGCTGTGTTGCTAAGATCACACCCTTCAGATTTAATGTATGCGCTCCAAAAAGCACATAATAACAATAATAATACACTTTCTTTATACAGCGTTTCCGAGACCCTCAAGGTCGCCATACAATAGATGACAGAAAGAATGTGACAAACATTTCCCGGTGGAGCCGCGGCCGACTTTCCTATAGTCGTCGGGCTTGAAGTGAATCCGTAGATTTTATCATGACACAAACAGCCTCCAGTGTCGGCACAGCTTTATATCGGCCCTTCATATTTGCACCAGTCCGGGAAAGAGATTCCTACTGTTAAGCAGCCAGTTAAAATAATGTTGTTGTTGTTGTTGTTGTTGTTGTTGTTGTTGTTGTTTTACATACAGACTACATTCAGTCTTTCTACGCAATACATACACATTACCCACACACTACTTTCAGACCACACACACACACTGCACTCAGCCTACACATACTACGTTGTGTGACTACACACACACACACACACACACACACACTATGTTCAGACTAACAACATTTTTTGTAATGAAATGTAAGTCGCTTTGGATAAAAGCGTCTGCTAAATGACTGTAAAATTAAGTAAAGACCACACACATAAAAAATACATACTACTATCTGGCTACACACACACCATGCACACTATGTTCAGACTACACACACTACACTTTGACTACACACACAATACATTTAGGCTACACACACACTACACTCAATACTGCGCACACTACGTTCAGACTACACACACTACACACACATTAGGCTCAGGCTTCACACTCTACACTCAGACTACACCCAAACACTACACACACACTGGGTTCCAGCTACATCCAGGCTACACACACACTAGACTACATGCACACGATACTCGGACCACACACACTTTGTGACTATACACACTACGTTCAGACTAAACACAGATTGCTTTAAACACTATGTTCAGACTAAACACACATTGCTTACACACCACGTTCAGGCTACGTGCACGTTTCTCGTTTGATGCGTCTTGTCGCTCTGTGTGTTGTGCTCAGGTTGTAAGATGCTGTGTCTCCTGGACTGTGGACTCATCTCACCTCACATGAAGAAAAGGTTTCACCAAACTCTTCTCATCCACTTTGAATAAACGTCAGCAATCTCGATGCGTTTGTGTGAACTGCGTTACGGACTTTACTGACAGGATCTGGGGCTGGACTGAGGGTCCGGGGGTCTCGGCTCGTCTGATGACTCTGGCCGGAGTTCAAGCGGTTCTGCTCAATCTGTGGCCCTGCAGCGCCACCGCTAATGCCCGGGTCCTGCGCTTCCTGGTGAAACGTGAGTCCTGCTCTCACACACACACACACACACACACACTCATGCATGTCTCGTCCTTCAGACCTCCTGACCGCCGGACGGACATCTGGACACTGTGTCCACCTTCTCCACAGCCACCAGACTGGAACCGAGCCGGGTCAGATGAGCTTCCGTCTTGTTTCTTAGCCAATAGCCCTCACTAGTAGCTACAACAAGTCTTTCTCCTTCAGCTGACGAGGTTCCAGTCGATAACAAGAGTGACAGTCCGAGGAAAGTGTCCAGCAGATCTTCAGGTCTGAACGTGGTGCTTTACGGACTCCCTCATTTAGTGGTGGTGTGAAGCAGCCATCGCCTGCAATGATGGACAAGCCCACCCCATAGGCTCCGCCCACCAAACCCAGATCATGTGCTTCCTTTTTCTCAGTGTCTCTTCCATGTCTGTCGCTGTTCCTCTGTGTGTCGTCTCCATCAGATCTCCAGCCCGACCAGAACTGGCCTGGAAAGTCACCGCTGTGCGTTAATCCGTGACTCAGATCGACAACCTTCTGTTCCCCTCCAGAAGCTTTTGATCCATTTAAAGTTTTGTTGAAAAATAAAAAAAAATGGGATAAATATTTGCATGGAATAGTGTGGATGTCTCGGATTCGGAGGAACAGCTGTGGAATACAGCACCATCTGACCTTTATTGACCCTCTACACTATGTGTTTATTAGTTAAAATCTGATCGACCAGAATGAATCCCCAGGTGTGTGTGTACGTGAGTGACTGTGTAATAGTGAGTTAAGAGTGTGTGTGTCCATCATTCAGCCCTTTGTCTATTTTTTATTGATAATACCATTTATTCTCCTGTTTTTATTCACTATCAGTCTATCCATTGGCACTTCTATCACCAACATCAATCGATCTCTGTTAATTGATCCAGTCATCCTCCATCAATCCAACCATCAAAACCATACAAAGAAAAGTCACTGGTGAAAAGTGTCAGCACCGTACGTTTCTTTTTTTGGCAGTATTTGCCCTTCACTAAAGATGATCACAGCGAGTCCAATTTCCCCAACCTCACCCCGCCCTGAAAGCTGCCACGCCCTTTCACAATCAAGAGATCTCTTAATCAGGACCTGCCTGACTAACAGATCCACAAAAGCCAGACGGCATGCCGAGATCCTGTGAAGAACAAAACAGAAAGTAACTGAGATCCTCTACTGGAACACGCTCTGAAGCTTTTAGACTCCAGCCAACCACAGCCAGAGCCATTATTCACAAATGAACAGTGGAGAACCTTCCCAGGAGTGGCAGCCCCACCAAAGCGTTCATGACCCCACTATAAGAAAGAAGACAGATGAGTGTTAACAACGGCTCCGAGCACGATCCATTGAGCAGTATAGATGCTTTATTGAAGGAAAGGGCATAGAAGAGGAACCGTAAGGCAAGCAGAGACCAGGGCTGGTAGTAATAAACGAGGTCTTCAGGCAGGAGAATAAGTCGGGACAGCCAAAATCAGTTGTGAACGATGGACACAAGGAGTCAAAACCAAGGAAAAAGCACAATCCAAAACACTTGGAATCCTGAACGGGGGAATATAAAACTTCACGTCAATCATCTTTGCAGTGTCTGATATAGCTCAGTTTAATGGGTGTAGTGGTATTGACTGTGGGAGGTGACCTGCTGAGGCTTCTGGGAGTTGGAGTCCTGGTTTCATTCCTCTGCTTCGGAAGACAGTTTTTTTTTTTTTTTCAGAATTGGTGTGCAGTTCAAAATACAGTTAAACATGGTGATGGAAATGTAATGTTCTGGGGCTGTTTTGAGTTTCTAAACCTTGAACTCGTCAGGCTGAAGCGAAAGTGGGTTCAGCAGTGGGATAATGATTCAAAACACACCAGTAAGTCAACCATTGAAGCGTTCTGACCCGAGTCCTACAGAGATGCATGACCATAAAACGCCCGTTTTTGCTTGAAAGTGTGGCTTAATTACTACTGTTCTAGATGAGTGGGCACATTTCAACACTTTGATCGCAGTGGCCCAACCAGTTATGTCAAACACTTTTTTCTTTACGTGGTGCCATTGTTTTGGAGTTTGTTATATTTTGAATAAAAAAAACATTTCATTATTTACTCTTGTTTGATCCTTCCATCCATCCATCCAACCCTTAGCAGAGATGCCCAGGTTCCCCTCACCACCTCCTCTAGCTCATCCAGGGGGACGCAGGGTTTCCCAGGCATCTTGCGGGTCCTGGGTCATCCTCTACACCTCCTCCTGGTGGGACATGCTCGAAAAGTCTCGCCTGGTAGAATCCAAAACAGCCACCTCAGCTAACTTCTCAACGTGGTGCAGAAGCAACTCCATTTCAAGTTTCTCCTGGGTGTCAGAGCTCCTCATCCTTTTAATCTAACACATTTAAATGTGACACAGAATTGGTATCCTTCATCCTTTCGTCATTTACCAAACATTCCTCTTTTTCTTAATCCACCGTCCCCCAGTTTCCATTTAGACAAACACCAGCTTTCCGTTCATTTATATTTACACCGTTCGTACATGTTTATTTTCTGCAAGTCTAAACATGTAAAGCCGAGCACAAATTCAATCACAAGCCTCTTAGAAGAGTGTTTAATTTCAGACTCAATAACCTCGGAGCTCTTAATCACTTTATAGATTTTCAATGAAAAGCATTTCTGCAGGAAAGTCATTACTGTGGTCGATTTCAGTGTCACGGTCGGTGATTAACTCAACGCTCCTCCAGTGTCGAGAGGTTAAAGTCCTTTATTTATTACCGAAGCCCTGAGTGAAAGACGCTGAGAGCGAGTGTGAATGTATGTCATCGCCTCGGAAAAACATCACTCAAGTGAACCAGAAAACACAACCTGTAAAGAACGACACACGTCCTCACACACACTCGTCCTCACACACTCATTTTAGTGAATGCTTCTCCTGAGACACGTGTGTTTACTGTGTTTGACGCACTTTCTTACACAAACCAGTTCTGATGCACACACACACACACGTCTCATTACACACATCTTCACCAGTACTTGTCCGTACACAAATGCCATTTCTCGCAAACGTTTTACACAATCACACACTCTCAGAAAAATTAATCAGTCGCAGCAAATGTCTCACACAATCTGACCTTTATTGGTTAATTACACTATGTTATAACCAGTGTGAATACAATCAATCGGAGCTGTGTCTGTGTGTGTGTTGGAAAGTGCAGAGCTGTTTACAGTGTGTGTGATAGAGTGAGACACAATTAATATTGGATTCTCTTTCAAATTCAATTTTTTTCATCACACACATGAACACACACACCACCACTTGTTCTTGTGATGAATTTTGAGAAAAAAGAAAGAAAAAAAAACTGAATACCTCTAGAAGATCCTCCTCCATCTGTGTGTGTGTGTGTGTGTGTGTGGGTGTGTGTGTGTAGGTGTGAATGTGTGTGTGTTCCTGCATTTAGCACACAATTGTGCTCAGATTGCTAGTTTATAGCACAAAGTGGGTCCCCGCTGTGTATTTGTGGGGTTTTTGTCTCATCTTTGAAAATCTTTTTGAGGGTCAAAATGAAATTTTAAGGAAGACGTTATTAGTGAGTTTTTGTTAAGGCTAGAGTAAAGGGGATGGGGAAGGGGAAAACAGTAATTTACAGGTTCTCCCTAGGTTTATTTCCTCAACCTGCCAGAGAGGTTTTGTTTTTCTAGCCACAGTTCCATTTGAAGCTTGCTCACTGGTCATACCCATGGTCTTAACATCGAAGAACAATGGACACATTTGTTCAAGTTCAAGTTCAAGTTCATTTGTATAGCGCTTTTCTTAGTCCGAGACCAACGCAAAGACGCTAAAACGGTTCGAACAACGTCGACACCGTCCTGGTGAAAGGACACTCCTCCTCAGCAGCCAGACCGGTGACACTGACTTTGTTCCCTAATTTTGCATAGCGGCTTAGAGCTGGTTTGTGACTGAGAAAAGAGCTATATAAATAAACCTAAAACTCAAAACTAGTGATGATATTGACAAACCTACTTGCTTACCTAGTCACTTCCAAGACTGGAACATTTAAATACCGATAAATGGCGACTCAATACACTAATCTACTGAGGTTGGTAGCTCCACTGTCCGGCTGATGTTGAGGATCTGCCACCACACTTTGCGTTGGTCTCGGACTAAGAAAAGCGCTATATAAAAAAACTTGAACTTGAACTTGAACCACCGCCTTAGATGTTTGATCTCCTGGTGGTGGGTCTTCTCTTTGCTGGAGACCCACCACAACAGTGTCGCCTGCCAACCTGGTGTTGTTGGAGCTCAAAGTGTGCCAAGTGATTACAGCGGGGGGCTCAGTACACACCCCTGGGGGTCTCCAGTGCTGAGCAGGAGGAAGCAGGAATAAAGGTGTTTGCTTGTGGTCTCTCAGACAGGAAGTTGGAGCTCCAGCGACACAGAGTCCGGCTCAGTCTCAGAATCTTTGAGGAGAGCAGAGCAGGAATTCACATTTAATATTAAACTGTAGTCGACAACATTATTTCCACATGATTCTGTTTTCTGCTGACCAGGTGGATCGGGGCAGTGTGATGAAGGTAGCCGACTAGATTCTCGACAGAACATCAGAACCCGACCAAGAGAGAGAGAGAGAGAGTATTCTAGTAGACAAGTATAGGGGGGCACGCAGACTGACGCAGAAAGAAACAGTGGAGTCAGAACAGAGAGAAGGTCAGAGAAAGGGAGAGAAAGTCATAGAGAGACAGATACAGAGAGAAACACAACTACTGTATAAGGGGCAGACAGATAGACAGACTGACAGAGAGAAATACAGATGGAGTGAGGGGGAAACATACAGGAGTGAGAGAAAAAGACGGACAGACAGTCAAACAGTATATGTATTAAACTTGCAGGAAAAAAAAACAGAAAGACAGACAGAGAGAGAGGGGGGGGGCAGGAGTGAGAGAGAGAGAGAGAGAGCAGGAGTGAGAGAGAGAGAGAGAGAGAGAGAGAGAGAGAGAGAGAGAGAGAGAGAGAGAGAGAGAGAGAGAGAGAGAGAGAGAGAGAGAGAGAGAGAGAGAGAGAGAGAGAGAGAGAGAGAGAGAGAGAGAGAGAGAGAGAGGGAGAGAGAGAGAGAGAGAGAGAGAGAGAGAGAGAGAGAGAGAGAGAGAGAGAGAGAGAG
>MU204254.1:371843-386260 GCA_017309775.1 Paedocypris sp. Pulau Singkep | reverse complement strand
GGTTCGTCAGACCGCGGCGTCCAGCATATCGAATCGCATCTCCTCGCCGAGAAGAGTCCGGGACGGTGCTTCTCGAGGCGATCTGATCATCCTAGGCGGAGATACGTTCGGGAGGGGGCGGGTCTTCGCACGGCGAGACCGGCGGTGGTTTGCGCTCGAATCGGGGCAAAGTTATGCTTTTTCGCTGGAGTAAATGCGGACAAAGGCGCCCACACGGCCGGAGATATGATTCTTAATACGCCGCGTGACGAAACTCGTCTTGGGTCTAAACATCCTAGTGTCCAATCGTCCTAGGGATCAATCGTCCTAGGGATCAATCGTCCGGGTCCAAAGCCC
Organism: Paedocypris sp. Pulau Singkep; assembly: GCA_017309775.1. Classification (NCBI taxonomy): domain Eukaryota; kingdom Metazoa; phylum Chordata; class Actinopteri; order Cypriniformes; genus Paedocypris; species Paedocypris sp. Pulau Singkep. Next base: position 385,924 of record MU204254.1, on the reverse strand, counting down.
CGGGGGCCAAACGTCCTGGGTTCAAACCCCCTAGAATCGATTTTATCATGACACAAACAGCCTCCAGTGTCGGCACAGCTTTATATCGGCCCTTCATATTTGCACCAGTCCGGGAAAGAGATGTTCAATTCCTCCTGTTAAGCAGCCAGTTAAAATAATGTTGTTGTTGTTGTGGTTGTTGTTGTTTTACATACAGACTACATTCAGTCTTTCTACGCAATACATACACGTTACACACACACTACTTTCAGACCACACACACACACACACACTGCACTCAGCCTACACATACTACGTTGTGACTACACACACACACACACACACACACACTATGTTCAGACTAACAAAATTTTTTGTAATGAAATGTAAGTCGCTTTGGATAAAAGCGTCTGCTAAATGACTGTAAAATTAAGTAAAGACCACACACATAAAAAATACATACTACTATCTGGCTACACACACACTATGTTCAGACTACACACACTACACTTTGACTACACACACAATACATTTAGGCTACACACACACTACACTCAATACTGCGCACACTACGTTCTGACTTCACACACACACACATTAGGTTCAGGCTTCACACTCTACACTCAGACTACACCCAAACACTACACACACACTGGGTTCCAGCTACATCCAGGCTACACACACACTAGACTACATGCACACGATACTCGGACCACACACACTTTGTGACTATACACACTACGTTCAGACTAAACACAGATTGCTTTAAACACTATGTTCAGACTAAACACACATTGCTTACACACCACGTTCAGGCTACGTGCACGTTTCTTGTTTGATGCGTCTTGTCGCTCTGTGTGTTGTGCTCAGGTTGTAAGATGCTGTGTCTCCTGGACTGTGGACTCATCTCACCTCACATGAAGAAAAGGTTTCACCAAACTCTTCTCATCCACTTTGAATAAACGTCAGCAATCTCGATGCGTTTGTGTGAACTGCGTTACGGACTTTACTGACAGGATCTGGGGCTGGACTGAGGGTCCGGGGGTCTCGGCTCGTCTGATGACTCTGGCCGGAGTTCAAGCGGTTCTGCTCAATCTGTGGCCCTGCAGCGCCACCGCTAATGCCCGGGTCCTGCGCTTCCTGGTGAAACGTGAGTCCTGCTCACACACACACACACACACACACACACTCATGCATGTCTCGTCCTTCAGACCTCCTGACCGCCGGACGGACATCTGGACACTGCGTCCACCTTCTCCACAGCCACCAGCCTGGAACCGAGCCGGGTCAGATGAGCTTCCGTCTTGTTTCTTAGCCAATAGTCCTCACTAGTAGCTACAACAAGTCTTTCTCCTTCAGCTGACGAGGTTCCAGTCGATAACAAGAGTGACAGTCCGAGGAAAGTGTCCAGCAGATCTTCAGGTCTGAACGTGGTGCTTTACGGACTCCCTCATTTAGTGGTGGTGTGAAGCAGCCATCGCCTGCAATGATGGACAAGCCCACCCCATAGGCTCCGCCCACCAAACCCAGATCATGTGCTTCCTTTTTCTCAGTGTCTCTTCCATGTCTGTCGCTGTTCCTCTGTGTGTCGTCTCCATCAGATCTCCAGCCCGACCAGAACTGGCCTGGAAAGTCACCGCTGTGCGTTAATCCGTGACTCAGATCGACAACCTTCTGTTCCCCTCCAGAAGCTTTTGATCCATTTAATGTTTTGTTGAAAAATAAAAAAAAATGGGATGAATATTTGCATGGAATAGTGTGGATGTCTCGGATTCGGAGGAGCACAACAGTGGAATACAGCACCATCTGACCTTTATTGACCCTCTACACTATGTGCTCATTAGTTAAAATCTTATCGACCAGAATGAATCCCCAGGTGTGTGTGTGTACGTGAGTGACTGCGTAATAGTGAGTTAAGTGTGTGTGTGTCCATCATTCAGCCCTTTGTCTGTTTTTTATTGATAATACCATTTATTCTCCTGTTTTTATTCACTATCAGTCTATCCATTGGCACTTCTATCACCAACATCAATCAATCTCTGTTAATTGATCCAGTCATCCTCCATCAATCCAACCATCAAACTACAAAAAAAAGTCACTGGTGAAAAGTGTCAGCACCGTACGTTTCTTTTTTTAGCAGTATTTGCCCTTCACTAAAGATGATCACAGCGAGTCCAATTTCCCCAACCTCACCCCGCCCTGAAAGCTGCCACGCCCTTTCACAATCAAGAGATCTCTTAATCAGGACCTGCCTGACTAACAGATCCACAAAAGCCAGACGGCATGCCGAGATCCTGTGAAGAACAAAACAGAAAATAACTGAGATCCTCTACTGGAAAGCCCTGAAGCTTTTAGACTCCAGCCAACCACAGCCAGAGCCATTATTCACAAATGAACAGTGGAGAACCTTTCCAGACCAGGAGTGGCAGCTCCACCAAAGCGTTCATGACCCCACTATAAGAAAGAAGACAGATGAGTGTTAACAACGGCTCCGAGCACGATCCATTGAGCAGTATAGATGCTTTATTGAAGGAAAGGGCATAGAAGAGGAACCATAAGGCAAGCAGAGACCAGGGCTGGTAGTAATAAACGAGGTCTTCAGGCAGGAGAATAAGTCGGGACAGCCAAAATCAGTTGTGAACGATGGACACAAGGAGTCAAAACCAAGGAAAAAGCACAATCCAAAACACTTGGAATCCTGAACGGGGGAATATAAAACTTCACGTCAATCATCTTTGCAGTGTCTGATATAGCTCAGTTTAATGGGTGTAGTGGTATTGACTGTGGGAGGTGACCTGCTGAGGCTTCTGGGAGTTGGAGTCCTGGTTTCATTCCTCTGCTTCGGAAGACAGTTTTTTTTTTTTTTTTTTTCAGAATTGGTGTTCAGTGTGGTGCAGTTCAAAATACAGTTAAACATGGTGATGGAAATGTAATGTTCTGGGGCTGTTTTGGGTTTCTAATCCTTGAACTCCTCAGGCGGAAGCGAAAGTGGGTTCAGCAGTGGGATAATGATTCAAAACACACCAGTAAGACAACCATTGAAGCGTTCTGACCCGAGTCCTACAGAGATGCATGACCATAAAACGCCCGTTTTTGCTTGAAAGTGTGGCTTAATTACTACTGTTCTAGATGAGTGGGCACATTTCAACACTTTGATCGCAGTGGCCCAACCAATTATGTCAAACACTTTTTTTTCTTTACGTGGTGCCATTGTTTTGGAGTTTTATTTTGAATAAAAAAAAAAACACTTCATTATTTACTCTTGTTTGATCCTTCCATCCATCCATCCAACCCTTAGCAGAGATGCCCAGGTTCCCCTCACCACCTCCTCTAGCTCATCCAGGGGGACGCAGGGTTTCCCAGGCATCTTGCGGGTCCTTGGTCATTCTCTACACCTCCTCCTGGTGGGACATGCTCGAAAAGTCTCGCCTGGTAGAATCCAAAACAGCCGCCTCAGCTAACTTCTCAACGTGGTGCAGAAGCAACTCCATTTCAAGTTTCTCCTGGGTGTCAGAGCTCCTCATCCTTTTAATCTAACACATTTAAATGTGACACAGAATTGGTATCCTTCATCTTTTCGTCATTTACCAAACATTCCTCTTTTTCTTAATCCACCGTCCCCCAGTTTCCATTTAGACAAACACCAGCTTTCCGTTCATTTATATTTACACCGTTCGTACATGTTTATTTTCTGCAAGTCTAAACATGTAAAGCCGAGCACAAATTCAATCACAAGCCTCTTAGAAGAGTGTTTAATTTCAGACTCAATAACCTCGGAGCTCTTAATCACTTTATAGATTTTCAATGAAAAGCATTTCTGCAGGAAAGTCATTACTGTGGTCGATTTCAGTGTCACGGTCGGTGATTAACTCAACGCTCCTCCAGTGTCGAGAGGTTAAAGTCCTTTATTTATTACCGAAGCCCTGAGTGAAAGACGCTGAGAGCGAGTGTGAATGTATGTCATCGCCTCGGAAAAACATCACTCAAGTGAACCAGAAAACACAACCTGTGAAGAACGACACACGTCTTTACACACACTTGTCCTCACACACTCATTTTAGCGAATGCTTCTCCTGAGACACGTGTGTTTACTGTGTTTGACGCACTTTCTTACACAAACCAGTTCTGATGCACACACACACACACACGTCTCATTACACACATCTTCACCAGTACTTGTCCGTACACAAATGCCATTTCTTGCAAACGTTTTACACAATCACACACTCTCAGAAAAATTAATCAGTCGCAGCAAATGTCTCACACAATCTGACCTTTATTGGTTAATTACACTATGTTATAACCAGTGTGAATACAATCAATCGGAGCTGTGTCTGTGTGTGTGTTGGAAAGTGCAGAGCTGTTTACAGTGTGTGTGATAGAGTGAGACACAATTAATATTGGATTCTCTTTCAAATTCAATTTTTTTCATCACACACATGAACACACACACCACCACTTGTTCTTGTGATGGATTTTGAGAAAAAAGAAAGAAAAAAAAACTGAATACCACTAGAAGATCCTCCTCCATCTGTGTGTGTGTGTGTGTGTGTGTGTGTGGGTGTGTGTGTGTGTGTGTGTAGGTGTGAATGTGTGTGTGTTCCTGCATTTAGCACACAATTGTGCTCAGATTGCTAGTTTATAGCACAAAGTGGGTCCCCGCTGTGTATTTGTGGGGTTTTTGTCTCATCTTTGAAAATCTTTTTGAGGGTCAAAATGAAATTTTAAGGAAGAAGTTATTAGTGAGTTTTTGTTAAGGCTAGAGTAAAGGAGGGAAGGGGAAGACAGTATTTTACAGGTTTATTTCCTCAACCTGCCAGAGAGGTTTTGTTTTTCTAGCCACAGTTCCATTTGAAGCTTGCTCACTGGTCATACCCATGGTCTTAACATCGAAGAACAATGGACACATTTGTTCAAGTTCAAGTTCATTTGTATAGCGCTTTTCTTAGTCCGAGACCAACGCAAAGACGCTAAAACGGTTCGAACAACGTCGACACCGTCCTGGTGAAATGACACTCCTCCTCAGCAGCCAGACCGGTGACACTGACTTTGTTCCCTAATTTTGCATAGCGGCTTAGAGTTGGTTTGTGACTGAGAAAAGAGCTATATAAATAAACCTAAAACTCAAAACTAGTGATGATATTGACAAACCTACTTGCTTACCTAGTCACTTCCAAGACTGGAACATTTAAATACCGATAAATGGCGACTCAATACACTAATCTACTGAGGTTGGTAGCTCCACTGTCCAGCTGATGTTGAGGATCTGCCACACTTTGCGTTGGTCTCGGACTAAGAAAAGCGCTATATGAAAAAACTTGAACTTGAACTTAAACCACCGCCTTAGATGTTTGATCTCCTGGTGGTGGGTCTTCTCTTTGCTGGAGACCCACCACAACAGTGTCGCCTGCCAACCTGGTGTTGTTGAAGCTCAAAGTGTGTGAAGTGATTACAGCGGGGGGCTCAGTACACACCCCTGGGGGTCTCCAGTGCTGAGCAGGAGGAAGCAGGAATAAAGGTGTTTGCTTGTGGTCTCTCAGACAGGAAGTTGGAGCTCCAGCGACACAGAGTCCGGCTCAGTCTCAGAATCTTTGAGGAGAGCAGAGCAGGAATTCACATTTAATATTAAACTGTAGTCGACAACATTTTTTCCACATGATTCTGTTTTCTGCTGACCAGGTGGATCGGGGCAGTGTGATGAAGGTAGCCGACTAGATTCTCGACAGAACATCAGAACCCGACCAAGAGAGAGAGAGAGAGTGTGTGTGTGTGTGAGAGAGAGAGAGTATTCTAGTAGACAAGTGTAGGGGGGCACGCAGACTGACGCAGAAAGAAACAGTGGAGTCAGAACAGAGAGAAGGTCAGAGAAAGTCATAGAGAGACAAATACAGAGAGAAATACAACTACTGTATAAGGGGCAGACAGATAGACAGACTGACAGAGAGAAATACAGATGGAGTGAGGGGGAAACAGACAGGAGTGAGAGAAAGAGAGAGACGGACAGACAGTCAAACAGTTCAAGTTTAATACATTTGTATATGTATTAAACTTGCAGAAAAAAAAACAGAAAGACAGACAGAGAGCAAGAGAGAGAGAGAGAGATAGAGAGAAAGAAAGAAAGAAAGAAAGGGAGAGACAGAAAGAGAGAGAGAGAGAGAGAGAGAGAGCAGGAGTGAGAGAGAGAGAGATAGAGAGAAAGAAAGAAAGAAAGGGAGAGACAGAAAGAGAGAGAGAGAGAGAGCGAGCAAGAGAGAGTGAGAGAGTGGGGAGGGGCAAGAGAGGAGTAATTGTCAAGAGTATCACTGGCAGGTGTGTGATTATTTTTTTTTTCTTAAACCACACTGAATGTAAATGAGCTTCTATTAGTTAATACATCAAGTCAGTGTCACACACAATAACATATCACAGCAGATCCGCATTAATCAGTGTGTGTGTGTGCGTGTGTGTGTGTGTGTGTGTGTGTGTGTGACAGTTCCCAGGAAAATTGTTTGCACCAACAAGCAGGCACACATGTTGCATGCAGAGGTACACACAAACACACACACACACACACACACACACACACACACACACACACACTAACACTTGCTACTGTTATTCTTGTTTTTTTGAGTGTGCTGCTCAGACTCTTTGGGCTCTTTGGGTTTCAGCTGAGGAAGATCTGCTGGTCTGAGTGAAGATCAGGACGGTGAAGTCTGATCAGCTCTGACACATTGAGGACAGACCTGAATCTCTCAACAGGCTTTCTTCTCTTCCGTCAGTGGGCGAGAGACAGGTACATGTTCTTGGGAAGAGAGAGAGAGAGAGAGGGAGAGGGATAAGGATGAGTGTGTTCGGTAGAAGCATCAGAAGAGTCCAGGCCTGACCGGGTTTCACTTGTGAAATAAGAGAAGTGGATCGATCCGTCACAGAATGTTCTGGAGTGATTTTGCTCGAGCGTCGCGCACCTCTGCTTTTCCCTCTCTTTTATTCTCCCGTTAACTTCCTTGTCATCACTTAGTTGCTCCACCCGTCTCGTTTGTTAGTAGAACTTCTGGGGTGCTAATCAGCTATCGGTATAGCTAGTTGCTAAAGCTAATTTCTAGTTCTCTTCGTCATGTCTTGTCATGTTTTTTTCTTTTATTTGAATTGTTTGTTATTATGTCGTGTTAACTCATCTAAATGCTTTTTTTGTATTGTTAATAATAATAATAATAATAATAATATCTGAACCTTTATTAGTCCTACCTTATTTTAGCATTTAGTTTGTGATTTTAGTTTTTCCCTGGTGGCTAATTATCAGTTTAATCCTTATCACAGTTTGCTATGATTTTGTAAAATAAAAGTCGCAGTCTTGCCGAGTTCCTGACCGATCTTCTCCTCTTTCTTATCTCTATCTCTTCCTTCTCTCACATCAGATCTTCATCACCCTCTTATCATTGTCTCGTTCTGGTCTTGGTTTCTTTGTAGAAGAGACACGTTTCTCCTCCCTCTTTACTTGAAATTTGACGTGTCTTTTGTCCTTCATTGGCTGTTTTGGGTTCATTCAGCTAAAGCTACAGTAAAGTCTAGTTTCTCACAGAGTTCTGGTCTTGATCATCACCGCTCTGATCACGCGTTCAGGATGCGTTTCCGATGGAGAGGATAACGAGATTCTCACCTTGTATGTTGTGTTTCTTCATGGATGTGTAAAATAGTAAAATCTTGAAGAGATAAGAATGGGAAATGGATGGAGTGGGCATTTTCCGGTGAGCAGCTCCATCCATCATGCCTGTGGAGAGCGCGAGTCCCGGGAGAAGCTGGTGGGGTTTGTTAGTGGCATGTTTCTTCAAGCTATTGATGAGCCGGAATAATTGATTCTGGCTGTTGTTTTAGTCTCGGCCGTTAAACTTAGAGTTTGATGGGATAATTGAGCATCAGGATCAATCCTGATGGATTTGAGGGTCGTGTTCCTCTTCAGCAGAGCTGAATTGATGAAGCTTATCACTATCTCTCTTTCTCCCTTGCTCTCTCTCGCTCTCCACTCTTTTCTTCTTCTCTCACTCTCTCTCTTTCTCCCTCTCTCTCTTGCTCTCTCGCTCTCCACTTTTTTTCGTCTCACTCTCTTTCTCTCTCGCTCTCTCTCTTTCTTGCTCTATCTTTCTCTCTCTGTGTATGTAAGTGTCCCACTGCCACTCTCACACTTTCTGAATGGTTCTCTGCCTTTCTTTCTTTCTTTCTATCTATCTATCTCTCCATCTCTCTCTCTCTCTCTCTCTCTCTCTCTCTCTCTCTCTCATGCATTAAATATCCTGGCGTCTCTCACTCTTCAGATCACTGGTGTTCTGGGAATGTGTGAGGTGATTGTGCTTCCTTGGGTCAGAGCTCAGACTCACTCTCTCTCTCTCTTCATGAATAGTGTCTCTCGTCCTCGAGCAGGAGTTTGATGGAGCACGTTCTTGAGGTCAGATGAATTATTCAGTCTGCTCAGGGTCACACACTTGCATCGGTACATTATGATCAAGTTTGCCCTGTGAAAATGCTGTAAGAAACTTCAGCAAACACCAAACACGACTTTAAGAAGCAACCAAAACAACTTAAAAAGTCAAACTCTCTTTCGCTCCAGTCTTTTTTTTATTCTTTATTCACACTGAGGAGCATGTCAGCTTCTTTGAATTGTGTCTGCAGATAAAAGATCAGGAGTCAGCTGATTGTTTTGCTGCTCTCTGATTGGACAAGAAGTAAAAACATTTTGCTCAGTAACAGTTGAAAACAACAATGTGTTTTTCTTATCAGATCTTATCCGGTCAGAATTTAATTCAGTAAATTAAACCTAATCAAATCTGAACGTACCTGCAAGAGGCAGGATATGTTTAGTAAAGCATTTTATCGGATGCTTTACTAACGAGGACTATAATATTGACATGTAAACATTGACATCAGAACGAACAGCAATTTCAGTCTCTGGATGCTGAAGGAACGTCGTCTCTTCTGATTGGTCCTGGAAAGACTCTGTTCCTCTGAGAAACGAACGACACCAGATCCACCCAGCGGTCCAGAACGATGCCGTGTCCCTCCTGATGGTCCTGAAGCCCCCAGGACCATGGTCGATGAAAACCCCCAGAGGAGAGTGAAAACAGAAAAAAGATTCCATTAGCTGAGACAATGTTCATCAATTTAGCTGAAAGAAGGTTCTAGGTTTGCACTGTGAGTTTCATGTCTGGCTAATAATGTATGGACTATAGGTATGTACTACTACACACACACACAAACACAAGTTATTGATACTATGACTTTATTTCCGCCAGAAACTGGTTTTGTTTAAGATGGAAGTAAACAAGGACTAGTTTGAAAAAACAATGACTTTTGGTCAAACATAATTTGAAATGACTGCAGAAAATGTTCCTCATACAGAGATAACCATACGACAGACATACGGTTAAACCTCAATAGAACGCCACCTCTAGTAGACGTGCTATGGCGGATATTAGAGGTTTTACGGTATTTTACTCGTCTTTAGAAATTGAAGGGACACACTTTTTGTTTGAACACTGTTCCACTGTACTCAAACTCAGAACAAGTTACACTCTAAGCCTTTAGGAACATTAAAACTTTTTCTTTCTGGCAGACTTCTACATGTGAAATACAAGCGATCGCGTGTATTTGAGTTGTCAAATTATTATAGAAAAAGTTTCTTGAGTCACAACGATGTACCAACAGTCTTTTGCTGAAGTAAACTGTGTTTCTGCTGAAAGTGTCTCACTCCGAAGATCAGGTGTCTCATGTGTGTTTCAATCTCGGCTAATTTAGATTTGACATGTTCTGAGGAACAGATCTGCTGAGTGTGGTTGTTTCTCACTGAGACTTAATAATAATTTGAAGAGGAATGTCCTCGCACCACAGCATCTTCTCCTCTGGGAATGGAGAAAGATGAAGTGGAATGACTCTGAGAGCAGCAGGATTATCTCGAGCCAGTTTAATGAAGATCCAGGAGACCAGCCTTCTTCTACTCAGCAAGGTTTCTCCACGTCATGTCTTTCTCAAAGTTCTCACCATTCATCATGATGCGTCCGGTCCAAAACAACATGTTCATGTCTTTCCATCCCAGAACTGGTTTCCGGTTCCTCGCGCTGGGAGACAGGTGATCCTCAGACCAGATGACACGTGAGGTCTTCATCTGTGTTCTGGAGTGACAGCCGATTATTCATCTCATTATTCCTACAGCTTCCTGTTTTCAACAACATCTGGTCAAATGCTAAAGTTGTTAAATCTGAAAGAAAAACTCTTTTTTTGTGTTGGTGGGAAGAAACAGACAGGTTGTTAACCCGAGTTACTTTAACTCAGATTAATGTGTTTGTGTTTTACTGGCCTGCAGCTGCTTCCACTCCATTGTTCAACTCCACAGAGAAGAGTAATGAGAGAAACAATCTATCACCCCTCTCTCTCTCTCTCTCTTTCTCTCTCTCTCTCTCTCTCTCTCTCACACACACACACACACACACACACACACACACACACACACACTCTCTCTCTCTCTCTGTCTCGCTCACACACTCACTCTCTCGTTCTTTCTCTCTCACTTGCTCCTAATCTCTTGTTTAACTCTAACTCCCTTCCTATCTCTCTCTCTCTGTCTCTTGCTGTATGCCTATCACTCTCATTTTCACTTGTATTGTCTTTATTTTGTTTTGTACCATTCTCACTCTTTCTCTCCCTACACATCTTGACCATCTGTTTTTTTGTTTTTGCCTAAAATCAGAAAAATATTTCTTATTACATAATTCTGAAGTTGTTACTTGACTGAAAGAAGACTATGTCAATCCTGATTATGTTGTAGTGATGACACTGGCTTGCATGTTTGCTAATAGTTTTTAGATCACTGTTGGGTCTATTGCTTGTTCACTTGTCGATCCAAAGTCTAAACACTATCGAACAACTGACGTAATACATCAATGGCTTGAGTTCAAAATGCTGCTTTGGGACAATTAGCTCCTGGGAAACACACTTTATCTATAATCTGACCTTGAACTTGACTTAACTACGTAAAGCACATTGAGATGACTCCACTTGGCTGAAGAAATCACACCACAACGTTCAACATTAACCCCCAATATCCTGGTCAAGCCTGGCTCTGCTGTGGCTACTGGGTGATCACCATTAGATGGCCAGTTTCATCTTAAAGCAGATGAGACTCACCTCATCAGCTGCTGTTGGTGACTTGTTCAGAGATGACAATATAGTTGGCGACCATGTTCTCTAAACGTCTGCATTGATCTGAATGTCACCCCACCCCATTTCAGGGCTTAGGAGGTCGGATGATTGACTTCTGAGTAAAAATTCTGGCATCAAGCCCCGCCTATAATGTGCCTGACCTTAGGTGACTACAACTTTGCAGTCCTTACCACTTGCAACCTACAATTGCAGCATAGTTATGATCTATGAAGGGAGTTGCACAAGCTACCCAAGCATCTTAGGTTGAATCCCAGTCTGAGAAGTTCCACAACTGAGTGTACTTAATACGGACATGCTCCCCGTTTGTCTTCATAGAGTGGTTTACTTCAGTTTACTCCACTTTGGTGGTTGGCTGAGGTGAGACTCCTGAGCTTCAAAATGGAGTTTAGAGTGGTTTACTCAAAGGTTTTACTACCTTGTTTCCACTGGATGGGCGGTTTTCGAATTGGCACACATTATTCAAAAGTATGAGAAGGTTTGCATTCGCAACACTCCATTATCGGGGAGACCGTTGACCCGCTGTCACATCGGTTTTTGACATGGCCGTCAGGCCCTGCAGCAAGCAGGAGACCACCTTGTCTGTCGGGGGCAACACAAAGGAATGAAACCTGCTTCATCTGTGGTTCTACATCATGTCCCATTTCTAATGGATAGTTGTCTATTTTCACTCTTGAAGTCTTTGGTGAGCTACACATTCGTTTGGATGATGGTGGTTGTCATGATCGAGACACTGATTGAGGCAGCCACATTGTGTGTGTGTGTGTGTGTGTGTGTGTGTGTGTGTGTGTGTGTGTGTGTTTGTGTGCACAATTTCAATATGGTCTCTAATATCTATATCAACAAACTCTGCCCACCGATTTACCTTGCATTCTACTCAACTGTTGGCCGTGCTGCTTGCTTTGAGGTGGCTCATCCAGTCATCTATTCAACGTTTACATCAGGACAGACAAACTGTGCTAGGAGTGACCTTTGTGAACCACCAAAGTGGAGCGCACCCGTAGAGTCTGGATCACAGACCCACAAGGTGACCTTTGCAGAACATTTACTCGGAAGGTGATCGTTTTGGCCTTGCATTAGCTCATATAAGAGACATCTCACATCAGTTGGACAGCAAAACCTTGTGGTTCGATTCTATAATGGAGCTAGGAGGCTGAAGCATCCAAGATCTCACCTCATCCTCTCGTGGAGTCTGAGCTCAGACACCAATAAGCAAGGCAGCTTTTCAACCACCTGAGTTGCCGGACCTTTTTCTGAAAAACGTCCTATTTCTAGCCCTGATTTCGGTAAATCAGAAAAGGGTAGAGGATCTTAAAGCTTTCAAGTGTGTTTAAAGGACATTAAGGCCTGGGTTTTAAGGACATAAAGGCCTAAATCATTCAAAGACCGGGGAAAGCTGGAGCTGGAAACCATCTCATCTGAGGATTGCAGGCCCTATAGACTGGGGTCCCTTGGCTGATTACGCAATATCTGAAATTGTTAACCTTGGGTTTATAATGGATCCCTGACCGGGAGCTTGAAAGCCAGATTCGGTTTGTTGTTAAATCTTAGGTTTTTTTCATCTGAGGCAACTGGCCAAAGTTCTCACTAAACAGCGCTTTGAAACATTAATCCGTGTCTTCTTTATCACCTTCTTGGACTACAGTCAGTCAGTTAGTCTTCTTTGAACCTCTCTGAGCTCCTGCCATTACCTGCTTCTTCCCGGTCACTCACTCACACCAAACTAACGGAAGCTCAGGAGGCACGAGCTTTAGCCATGGAAAGTGTAGAATGAAAAGAAGACCTTTTGACCTTTTGACGCTTTTGGCATTTTGTCATTTATGGACATCAGCTGTTATTTTCATTGACAAATGTTTTGGTTTTGTACTGTTGATCTGATGATTTGTTTTTCAGAATCTTGTTTGTATGCAGAAGTTTAACGAATGGTTTAACCAATAAAGCTGTGTTGGCGTGCGCGCGCGTGTGTGTGTGTGTGTGTGTGTGTGTGTTTGTGTGTGTTTGTGAAAATCATTCATTTGTTCATAAAGAGCTACCACAATACTGTGGCATAAACTGCACTACAGTTAACTACATTAAACCTATACAAACTACATTACAGTAAACAACATTAAACCCTATAAGCTACATTACATTAAACAACATTACAGTAATCTACATTAAACCACTATACCTAAATGACAATAACTACATTACAAAAAATACATTAAACCACTTTATAAACTGCATAAAAATAAACCACATTACAGTAAACTACATTGCAGTAAACAACATTAAACCACTATAAACAGCATTAAAAGAAAACACATTTCAGTAAACTATATTACTGTAAACCACTATAAGCTACAATACAATAAACTACATTACTACAACTACATTAAACCACTATAAACTACTGTACAGAAAAGTACATAAACTACATTACAATAAACTACATTAAAGTAAAACATATTAAACCACCTTAAGCTACAATACAATAAACTACATTACAGTAACCTACATTAAACCACTATAACTGCATTACAATAAACTACATTACAGTAAACTACAATAAACCACTATAAACAACATTAAAGTAAACTACATTACAGTAACCTACACTAAACGACTATAAACAACACTAAAATAAACTTCATTAAACCAATATAACTACAGTGTGTGTGCGTGTGTGTGTTGTTGCGTGCGTGCATGTGTGTGTGTGCGTGTGTGTGTGTGTGCAAGCATAGATTTTAGGTCAAAGTGGGGCCTTAAACGCTAGTTTGTGGGTTACGACGAGACTATCGGCCTGAGTTTTGATGTTGGGTGATGATGGTTGGGGTTAGGGTGGGGAGTGCATCGTTTAGTATGTAAGGCAATGATGAGACCCCACTCTTATATATGCATGTGTGTGTGTGTGTGTGTGTGTGTGTGTTGACACA
>MU204254.1:351481-371743 GCA_017309775.1 Paedocypris sp. Pulau Singkep | reverse complement strand
CTCTCTCTCTCTCTCTCTCTCTCTCTCTCTCTCTCTCTCTCTCTCTTACTCTCTGTCTCGCTCACACACTCACTCTCTCATTCTTTCTCTCTCACTTGCTCCTAATCTCTTGTTTAACTCTAACTCCCTTCCTATCTCTCTCTCTCTCTCTCTCTCTCTCTCTCTCTCTCTCTCTCTCTCTCTCTGTCTCTTGCTGTATGCCTATCACTCTCATTTTCACTTGTATTGTCTTTCTCTATTTTGTTTTGTACCATTCTTTCTCACTCTTTCTCTCCCTACACATCTTGACCATCTGTTTTTTTTTGTTTGTTTGTTTTTTCAAATGTCTAAAATCAGAAAAATATTTCTTATTACATAATTCTGAAGTTATTACTTGACTGAAAGAAGACTGTGTCAATCCTGATTATGTTGTAGTGATGACACTGGCTGGCATGTTTGCTAATAGTTTTTAGATCACTGTTGGGTCTATTGCTTGTTCACTTGTCGATCCAAAGTCTAAACACTATCGAACAACTGACGTAATACATCAATGGCTTGAGTTCAAAATGCTGCTTTGGGACAATTTACGCCTGGGAAACACACTTTATCTATAATCTGACCTTGAACTTGACTTAACTACGTAAAGCACATTGAGATGACTCCACCGAAGAAATCATGCCTCACCGTTCAACATTAACCCCCAATATCCTGGTCAAGCCTGGCTCTGCTGTGGCTACTGGGTGATCACCATTAGATGGCTAGCTTCATCTTAAAGCAGATGAGTCTCACCTCATCAGCTGCTGTCGGTGACTTGTTCAGAGATGACAATATAGTTGGCGACCATGTTCTCTAAACGTCTGCATTGGTCTGAATGTCACCCCACCCCATTTCAGGGCATAGAAGGTCGGACGATTGACTTCTGAGTAAAAATTCTGGCATCAAGCCCCGCCTATAATGTGCCTGACCTTAGGTGACTACAACTTTGCAGTCCTTACCACTTGCAACCTACAATTGCAGCATAGTTATGATCTATGAAGGGAGTTGCACAAGCTACCCAAGCCTCTTAGGTTGAATCCCAGTCTGAGAAGTTCCACAACTGAGTGTACTTAACACGGACATGCTCCCCGTTTGTCTTCATAGAGTGGTTTGCTTCAGTTTACTCCACTTTGGTGGTTGGCTGAGGTGAGCCTCCTGAGCTTCAAAATGGAGTTTAGAGTGGTTTACTCAAAGGTTTTACTACCTTGACTACTCCACTGGATGGGCGGTTTTCGAATTGGCACACATTATTCAAAAGTCTGAGAAGGTTTGCATTCGCAACACTCCATTATCGGGGAGACCGTTGACCCGCTGTCACATCGGTTTTTGACATGGCCGTCAGGCCCTGCAGCAAGCAGGAGACCACCTTGTCTGTCGGGGGCAACACAAAGGAATGAAACCTGCTTCATCTGTGGTTCTACATCATGTCCCATTTCTAATGGATAGTTGTCTATTTTCACTCTTGAAGTCTTTGGTGAGCTACACATTCGTTTGGATGATGGTGGTTGTCATGATCGAGACACTGATTGAGGCAGCCACATTGTGTGTGTGTGTGTGTGTGTGTGTGTGTGTGTGTGTGTGTGTGTTTGTGTGCACAATTTCAATATGGTCTCTAATATCTATATCAACAAACTCTGCCCACCGATTTACCTTGCATTCTACTCAACTGTTGGCCGTGCTGCTTGCTTTGAGGTGGCTCATCCAGTCATCTATTCAAAGTTTACATCAGGACAGACAAACTGTGTTAAGAGTGACCTTTGTGAATCACCAAAGTGGAGCTCACCCGTAGAGTCTGGATCACAGACCCACCAGGTGACCTTTGCAGAACATTTACTCGGAAGGTGATCGTTTTGGCCTTGCATTAGCTCATATAAGAGACATCTCACATCAGTTGGACAGCAAAACCTTGTGGTTCGATTCTATAATGGAGCTAGGAGGCTGAAGCATCCAAGATCTCACCTCATCCTCTCGTGGAATCTGAGCTCAGACACCAATAAGCAAGGCAGCTTTTCAACCACCTGAGTTGCCGGACCTTTTTCTGAAAAACGTCCTATTTCTAGCCCTGATTTCGGTAAATCAGAAAAGGGTAGAGGATCTTAAAGCTTTCAAGTGTGTTTAAAGGACATTAAGGCCTGGGTTTTAAGGACATAAAGGCCTAAATCATTCAAAGACGGGGGAAATGGAGCTGGAAACCATCTCATCTGAGGATTGCAGGCCCTATAGACTGGGGTCCCTTGGCTGATTACGCAATATCTGAAATTGTTAACCTTGGGTTTATAATGGATCCCTGACCGGGAGCTTGAAAGCCAGATTCGGTTTGTTGTTAAATCTTAGGTTTTTTTCATCTGAGGCAACTGGCCAAAGTTCTCACTAAACAGCGCTTTGAAACATTAATCCGTGTCTTCTTTATCACCTTCTTGGACTACAGTCAGTCAGTTAGTCTTCTTTGAACCTCTCTGAGCTCCTGCCATTACCTGCTTCTTCCCGGTCACTCACTCACACCAAACTAACGGAAGCTCAGGAGGCACGAGCTTTAGCCATGGAAAGTGTAGAATGAAAAGAAGACCTTTTGACCTTTTGACGCTTTTGGCATTTTGTCATTTATGGACATCAGCTGTTATTTTCATTGACAAATGTTTTGGTTTTGTACTGTTGATCCGATGATTTGTTTTTCAGAATCTTGTTTGTATGCAGAAGTTTAACGAATGGTTTAACCAATAAAGCTGTGTTGGCGTGCGCGCGAGTGTGTGTGTGTGTGTGTGTGTGTGTGTGTGTGTGTGTGTGTGTGTGTGTGAAAATCATTCATTTGTTCATAAAGAGCTACCACAATACTGCAATACTGTGGCATAAACTGCACTACAGTTAACTACATTAAACCTATACAAACTACATTACAGTAAACAACATTAAACCCTATAAGCTACATTACACTAAACAACATTACAGTAATCTACATTAAACCACTATACCTAAATGACAATAACTACATTACAAAAAATACATTAAACCACTTTATAAACTGCATAAAAATAAACCACATTACAGTAAACTACATTACAGTAAACAACATTAAACCCTATAAGCTACATTACATTAAACAACATTACAGTAAACTACATTAAACCACTATACCTAAATTACAATAACTACATTACAAAAAATACATTAAACCACTTTATAAACTGCATTACAATAAACGACATTACAGTAACCTACATAAAACCACTATAACTGCATTACAATAAACTACATTACAGTAAACTACATTAAACCACTATAAACAACATTAAAGTAAACTACATTACAGTAAACTACAATAAACCACTATAAACAACATTAAAGTAAACTACATTACAGTAAACTACACTGAACAACTATAAATAACACTAAAATAAACTTCATTAAACCAATATAACTACAGTGTGTGTGTGCGTGTGTGTGTTGTTGCGTGCGTGCATGTGTGTGTGTGTGTGTGTGTGTGTGTGTGCAAGCATAGATTTTAGGTCAAAGTGGGGCCCCAAACGCTAGTTTGTGGGTTACGACGAGACTATCGGCCTGAACTTATCGGCCTGAGTTTTGATGTTGGGTGTTGATGGTTGGGGTTAGGGTGGGGAGTGCATCGTTTAGTATGTAAGGCAATGATGAGACCCCACTCTTATAAATGCATGTGTGTGTGTGTGTGTGTTGACACAGCGGGGGGGGGTGCTGCATCTCTGCAGGTGTAATTCATCATCGTGTGTCGCTGCTTGAGTTTCTGTTGAAGATTCCGGAGGGAAATCTTTTCTTCCTCTTCTGTGATGATATAGATACAGTGGTGAATTCTCCTCGCGGCTGTGACACGGTACGCGCTTGTGTCCTCGCGTGTTTCTAAAACCCACATCAATTCCATTTACACGCCTTTACTGCAGAAGAGTCTCGGAGGAACGAGCCGATTGGAAATCAATGCGTGTCTATTAGTTATCGCTGGTGTCACCCCGCTTCACGCCGGAATGACTTATTTTTGCTTAATTGTGCTTGTGGGGGTTTGATGGAGGTGGTGAACAGATCTGCTAATCAATATCTGGTCACTGGGTAAGTGCCGTGACGTCAGCGCTTCTCAGAGCAGAATCCTGATTTATGGAGGTGACACATTAAAAACAGATCGAGACGCAGCAGATGCTTTAAAAATCACTTTGGTCAAACCCAGACGCCTCGTTCACGTCTGAAAGAGCCGCGAATCGAGGACGGAATCCAGCGGAATTAGCTTTAATCGCATCACATCAGCACGATCATCCTGGACGTCTCAAGAGATCACAAGGAACCCGTTTTATTAGAGTTTATTCGTATATGGTTTAAAGTGTGTATTGTGAAAATCATGTTTCATTGAAAATCACTTTCAAAATCATTAAAAATCTAGAAAAAAAAATGAAAACAAATCACTTTCGTTGTCTTTCAGTATTTCAATAATATTTTAATTGTTACAATCTGTATTTGAACATTTTCTGTTATGATGGCGAGAATTGTATTTGTTGGTCAGGCCAGTGATTGGCCACGTGTGTATATGAGTGTGTTTGTGTGCACAAATGGGCGATTGTCTGTGAACATAAGCCTCAAGTGCGCAGATGTGTGTATGTTTTGAGGAGTGAGATTGAGTGTGTAACTTTACATGCATTTTATGTGTCTTTGTGTGTGTGTGTCTGTATTTACGGAGTTTTGTGTTTGTACTCGTTTGTTTGTTTGCATACGTTTGGAAGTGTTTTCCAAACTTACACACACATTTATGCACATCATAAGTGTGAGCAAGAAGCACTAAAAAAGTGTTTTGTCTCTGTAAGGCAATTTTGTTTGTAAATGTTGCTTGTGAGTTAGCGCGTGTGTGTGTGTGCGTGTGTGTTGGTGTGTGTGTAAAGCAACCCAAACTTGGAAATTTGTACATCGTTTATTTTGGTGAACACTGAGTAAACTCAAGCAGCTTCTTCAGACAGCAATCAAGAAAAAAAATCAACCAGTTATTCAAAAATATTAAGATTCAGACAACATATTGTTTTCTCCACACAGAACCCAAGACGCTAGATGTTCTGTACTTCAGAATTTTCTGGGGCGACAGAACGACTAAGACAGATAGAAAATATCAAGCAGGTGCTGGTGTCCGTCTGCGCTCGCAGGAAATAAAGACGTTTTTATTTTTGGAAAGAGTATAGAAATATATCAGTCCGAATCCGATTTGTCCGACTTGTTCCTCACATGGGACACACTTTGTTCTCCGGGACGGGGATGTGGACGAGCGAGCTGCACTCGCTGACCTGCTGCTCCGGCCGCGGTGGAGGTGGGACGCGGCCCGTGATGGCCGACATCTCTCCGGTGTTGCTCTCGTTGGTGGTCCCTCGCTCGGTGGTAGGGTTCTGGTTCGTCTCCGTGGTGGTGATATCACTGCAGCTCAGCAGCTGGACCAAACACTTTCTGAACTGAGGGATCAGACATCACAGGTCAGCTTTCCCAAACTATCCCAATCATTTGATGTTTTGTAAAAATTGTTTTGTACAGAGCCGTAAGAAGTACCAGACAACCGGACTTAAGTAAAAGTAAGTAAGTAAGTACGGATATGTACTGTGTAAGTTACTCCAATGCTAGTAAAAAGTCACCACTATGAAAAAGAGTCAAAGTAGCAAAGTATCGAAGTTCAAAAGAACTTAAGTATTTTACTCATACTAAATTAAGGTAAAAAAAAAAAAAACCCAAATGTGAAAAAGCTCTATTAATGAGATTTTATTTTCTATTACAGAAATGAAAATTGAACACCTCCATGTTTCAAAAATGGTAAAACGAATTAAATGAAGAACAAAAAGTCAGTCTCAATCAAACTCAAATGTGCAAAATAAAAAATCAGCTTCCAGTATCTTCAGCAGACTACAGATGGCAAAATTGCCTCGTTCGCCCAAAAATTAACTGCGATAAAAATCTATTATGGTTTCACAATCAAGATGTAACGAGTAACGATAAGTGTGCATTCAAATGTAGTGGAGTGAAAAGTACAGTTACTCAATCACAAATGCAGTGGAGTAGAGAGTAAAAGTTGCTTACATTTACGAAGTAGCCAAAAACATACTTAAGTAAAGTAACAAAGTACATTTATCAAGTACTTTACACCTCTGACTTTTTATAATGTGGAAAATATATTGTGTGAAATATGTAATTGGTTGGCCACCAATTCAGGTGTTTCCGCTGACCAGCTCCCCGTGACCCAGAAAAGGAAAAGCAGTTCAGGAAACGGAAAGATGGATGGCAGGATGGATGGAATCTGACAGGTGAAAGGATCCCGGTCAATCAGAGTGAGGTGATAATTACTCTGTGATCATTAAATGTTTCCACACTGCCCCGTGGTGCCTCCAGCGACCTTCAGCGTCCTTCATCCTCCATTAGTCTAAATGGTCCAAAATAACGCACATTAACCGCAGACACAGATTAATCCTGTTTGCTCACACACACAATAACGCACCTCACTAGTCTTGAAGTTTGGTCAGAACGTTCTCTATTTTGGATTCACACTATAATTTTGCATCACATTTATTACATTACAATTACACAAAGAACTATAAAAGCGATGAGTGTGTCTTTGTCTTGTGATTGGCAGATTTGGCTCTTCGTCTCTTTATGTGTAACTCACATACAGAGTTTATCTCACTCTACAGAATCTACACTTTCTGTTTCCTGTGGTTTCCAATGTGATCTGATCTAATCGGTGCTGATTTGAAGAGGGTTTAGGATGAGGTGATTTGTGTCGATGATGATTCTAAATGTGCCTGGTTCAGATGAGCTTTTTGGATTTGTCCGGTGCTAGTGAAGATTTTAGATTTGACTGGTGCTGCTGGAATTTGGAAAGGCTTTGGAATTTACTGGTTCTGCTAAGGCAGGTGCCGGGAACTGGCTTGCAGACAAAGCTTTAAAAATATAACAACGTTAAAAATATAAATGTCAACACAAATGAAGTAATTCGCCTTTGTGAAGAGGGAGCAGCTTCTGCATGGAATCGGATCCTCTCCTCAGTGGACATTTTGTGAACGATAGTAGCGAGCAGCATTACTACAATTTGTTTGTGATTTGTTCAAACAGATCAATCGTTCTTCGTTCATTTAGTTCACGTGTCACATAATCAACGATCAAGCTGTTAAAGCAAAAATGGCAGGGCAGATACAGGACGTAGATCAAGTTTTTCTAGGGATTCACATGATTCGAGAAGCTTTGTGGCAATTTCTGTTTTATTTGTTGTCCGCTGAACCAAACCATGTTGTCTTTTGTGTGTATTGTTTTAGAGCGTGGTCACTTTTACAGCGCCGCCTGCTGGGAATGAACGAAATGAACGAATGACTCGAAATGATTTGTTCACTTTCCTGTTTGAGAATTATAGATCCGAATTAGTTAAAAGAATCAAACTTCCCATTACTAGTGTGTTGGCGAGAGTGACTTTGCTAGACGTATTTCTTTTGCCGTTATTTTCTAATCTGCGTGTTGTGGAGGACGAGTTCAGCGAATGCTTAATGTGGGCTCAAATACGTTTTAAAATAAGTTCAAGTTTAAATGGATGCTCCCCCGATTTTCTTGTGTTTGATTTATTGTATATTTGCATATGTCTGAGCTTATTTCAAGTCATTTTTGCTACGGCTATAATGTGCGTCAAAAAAACAACAGCTGGATGTGCACTGTGTTGCTGGACCGCACATTTGTTAACAGCGTTATCAGAATCAGTTGAGAGACTTGTTGTCCTGCATTTCATATTGGTTTTACAAAAATACATACATTTACTTGAATTTAGATTTACATTTTTTATTTTAGGTATGGCTCTTTACTAATATGTCATGTTAATGTTACGCAGCCATACAGGTTCCCGACCCCCGTGCTTAAGGGGTTGTGACTGGTTCTGATGAGTGTTCTAGATTGGACTGGTTCTGTTAATGGATTTTAGATTTGACTGGTTCTGATGAGAGTTTCACATATAACTGGATCAGGTGAGGGTTCTTGATTGGACTGGTTTTGGTCAAGGTTCTTGATTTGACTGGTTCTGATGAAGTTTATTGGATTAGTGCTAACAAAGGTTTTAGATTTGACTTGTTCTGATGATGGTTTAAAATGGGACTGCTTGAGGGTTTGGAATGTGACTGGTTCTTATGATGATTTTAGATTAGACTTGTTGTGAGGTTTTAGATTAGTCAGGTTCTGATGGAGGTTCTTTGATGGGACGGGTTCTGGTAAAGGTTCTAGTGAAGGTTTTAGATTAGAGTGGTTCTTGTGAAGTTTTTAGACTGGATGTCTAATGATGGATGTTCTGATCATAACAGTAGATTGGACTGGTTCTGATTAGGGTTCTAGATGGGACAAGTTCTGATGAAGGTTCTAGATTGGACAAGTTCTGATGAAGGTTCTAGATTAGCCTGATTCTGATGGTGGCTTTTTGATCGGAATGTTTCTGATGAGTGTTTGGGTTGTTACTGGTTCTTATGATGGTTTTAGAGTGGACTGGTTCTGATGAGGGACATGGCTCGACTGACAGCTTCAGCTCAGTATTTTGCTGTCAAACACTCAAACCTCCACAGCTACTAAATAATTCAGCATCTTCTCTGCAGAGTGGGAAGTTTGATCCACACCGAAAGTATTTATTTATTTATGTTGGTATTACATGTCAAAAGTGTCAACCACAGAGAGTCCGTGTCATCTGCAGCATCCTCTGAAGCGGCGGACCGCATGCGGAACATCTCCTGCGTCAGACACTAACCAGCGCTTTTATCAGCTTCAGTAACAAAGCGTCTTTATCCGTCACATGAGAAACTTTAGCTTACCGTGTGTGTCAAATCACGGATTCTGAGGATTCTGATCCGCAATTTAAACTAATAATTGTGTCTGTTCCTGTGTGCCGAAGTGTAAAGAGCCAAAAGTTCCCGTCTGAACGGGTGAAGTGAAAGAAGAGATCAAACGGCCAGAAAGCCGCTCTTTGCAGCTCTTGCCGAATGAGTCTGGTTCATGTGAAACACTGAAAAGCTTTGGATTAAATTGTACGTGAATGAAGTGAGTTGAACAAGTCACGTGATCTTTTTTTTTCCTCTTGCGTCTGAGGGGAAAATGATTCTCTCATTGTTTCAGCAGAAGAGCGACTCAGCAAATTTCCCTCTGCTGAAGCCGAACTGTGTTTCAGTGTGAGAAAGACTTGCAGCAGAAGCTTTTCTCCAACAACCGTCTGTAATCGTCTAAAGAAGGACTTCTGAAAATGATGTTGATCTGTTAAATGACTTGCTGTTTTTTCTCTGATTGTCTACTCATGTTCCTGTCACATTCCTGATCATTTTTGTTTGTTTTTATTTCTATATCAGCTTCACCTTTGGGTTTGTCCCTCCAAACCCGGACAATTGATGCGTGGTTGACATCATTACAATGTCAAATCTCTTTGTAGATTAGGCATTGTAGAAGTTCCTCAGAAGAGCAAGAAAGCCCTGAACACAATAATCTTCCATATTCTACCACTTATTCCTTTCAATTCCATTTAAACTGACCGTGTTTCTGGACTTTGGGCAAGCCTAAGCAACGGGAAAGTAATTTAGACTGTTTTAATCTGGATTTGATCTCAGAAGCTTTTTCTGGATCACATAAGGAAGACTGGTGAATTTGTCTTTGTTTGATTTCAGACTAGTTTTGATTGTGTGTTCTCCTGCTTCCTGTGTTGTTTCTTCATTCCGCTGTCGGTCAGCAGTTTTGTGTTAAGTTTGTCACTCGTTTGAAATTAGTAATTGTGCCTCGTCTGGCTTGTTTTACGTGTTCTTGTCTTGTTTAATACTGACATAATATAAGTCTTCATTTCTATAACAAATGTCCATACAAGACTAAATTCCAAAATTTGAAGAAGCATGGTCGAGTTGCAAATTCTTCATCATTAATCTTCTTTTTGCGTATGTGTGTGTGTGTGTGTGTGTGTGTGTGTGTGTGTGTGTGTGCATGCATGTTTGATTAGAATTTTTCATTCCACTACGACAAAAGATACGTCACCTGTCTGTTCATGAAGACGTAGATGATGGGGTTGTAGACAGCCGCTGTTTTGGAGAAGAAAGCTGGAACAGCGGCGAGTCGTGGGTCCAGATGGATGGTGGGGTGGGCCGTAACGGTGATGGAGAAGGCAGCATATGGGGTCCAGGCCACCATGAAGGCCACGATCATCACCACCACCATGCGGGTCACCTGACGCTCCGGCTTCCTGGCGTTTCCCAGCCTGCCGTGTGTGTTCGACACCTGCGAGGACGAGTAGGAAATCTGCATCACATATTCACCTGCCAATGAAATATGAAGCACTTTTGTTCTCCTGCAGCAAATGCGACTCTAGAAAGTTACAGGGGAAACCAGGAATTGTTGGAATCCGCCTCTGTGAGACCCGTCACATCCATTATTCAAGAGTTTATACATTCAGAGAATCTTTGAGAAAGCACACTAGCGCTGGCCAGAGCGTCTGTGATACGACTCATGATGTGACAGGATTATTTACAGGAGCAGGAGCATCTGACTGTTCCACACACACACACACACACACTAAACCTGATTCTCAGAGTGGAGAGTGTTGTAGAAATGCAGGCAGATTGAGGATGATGGGAACTGACCTTTCGTAGTTTCCGTAGCAGTTTGCAGTAGCAGACGAGGATGATTGCCAGCGGGAAGATAAAGCAGGTAATGAAGAAGGTGATGATGAAGGTGTGATCACTGAGGTTTCCGGAATACCTGTCCAGAAAGACCAAAAGGATGAGCGATCAGTCTGTCTGAAGAAGAGACTGAAGGAAGTGGCTTCCTATTGGAGTTTGATTACACATTTTTCCTGGATAAAGGAAAGATAGTTGGAAAAATGGAGAGAGGGATAAAAAGCCTTTTTGAGCTTTGGTAGGGATGGAATTTTCCGTCATTAATAGTATTTAGGCGGAAATCCAGTGAACATAATTAGAGCAAAATACCAAACATCAATGATCAAAAATCAATGTACAGCAAATGCCAGTGAAAATGTTTTTCTTCAACAACGTGTGTCAAACGCATCACCTTTCTGGACTTCAATCATTAATCTTGGCTCAAGAACGCAAAATGATTCCTTTAGTCCAGGCATGTCCAAAGTCCGGCCCGGGGGCCAAATGCGGCCCTTAATCAAATTTTGACCGGCCCGTGACTTGATTCATAAAATGAATGGAATTCGGCCCGCGGCCAGTAATCAGTCCCTACAGGATTTCGCAATTGCGCCAATTCACGCGAATTCAGCCAAACCCCGCGATTTATTGGCGACACGAATGTAAAGTATTCTAACAG
This sequence comes from Paedocypris sp. Pulau Singkep, assembly GCA_017309775.1. NCBI lineage: Eukaryota > Metazoa > Chordata > Actinopteri > Cypriniformes > Paedocypris > Paedocypris sp. Pulau Singkep. Next base: position 360,430 of record MU204254.1, on the reverse strand, counting down.
TAAATTGCTTTTTTAAATTTTCAAACATTTGTGATCATGAATATTAACTTGTAACAATCATGAATATTAATTTGTCAAATAATTCTTTAAACCTGGTCCCAGAAAGCAACACTAACAAAATCATTCACATAGCTTTCAAGTTTTTATTGGCGATTTATTTATAAACACGATTTAATGTTAAATACTAAACTATATACAAAAATGTGTATATCCTAAAATGTGTATTTTTTTCTCCGAGCCCGGTCCAGCCCCTTTGTCAAATGTTAGAACCCAATGTGGCCCGCGAATCAAAAAGTTTGGGCACCCCTGCTTTAGGCTTTAGAGATGTTACTTTTGTCTTCCAAATGGAAATAAACATCTCTATGTGGGAATCTAGTAAGTGTGCCATCGTCAAAAATGAGTGTGTGTGATCGCTCTTCAGCGTGTGTATTGCGAGGTATCCTCTTCCCCTGCCACTCGTGTGTCAATCTAGCGAAGCAGAAACAATCAGACTCCGCCTCTCCTCTCACGATGGAGATGCTCTTCTCCATGAGCATCACCTCTTTAGCTCTCAGGGTTGTAGAGAAGCGGGTGAAATTGACGACATGAGAAGCATCAGGAGTCACGTGCTGAGAAAGAGCGGCTTGAGGTGGTAACATGCTGTGGACAGATTGCAAACAGACCGTAATTTGGGTTTGGCACTTGGTGCGTACAGTGTCCGCAAGGTGCTAACAACATATGTGTCCCTCGGGGGCAATGGTGGGATCTTAAGTGGTTATCCACCTCGGGATGCTTAGAGAGGCCATCTTCTGGGCTGGAGCATCAATTGTCTCCAAATGATTGCCTATGAAATTTCCTTTTGGATTTCAGGGGCTATCCACTCTTCCTTGGAAGGTTTTGAGGGGCTATTATGGCCTTAAGCAGAACAACAGAAGCCACAACAACAACACTACCAAATGTAGCTTTGAAGATAATCACAGTAATCTGCAATCTTACCAGCTAAACAGACTCACACTACTATCGCTTTGGGTGTCATGAAGAAGCCATTCATAGCGTTTCACAACAGGATACATATCTAATGGAAGTGTTATCCAGTCGTGGATTTTCATTGCCATCACAAGTAGATTCTCTAGGTCCAACGATCCAATCTAGACCAGATGTCTTCACACCTTTCCTCCCAATGCAATGCTTTCAGCAGTTAAGATCCGTTTCGTCACCTTACAATCAATCAGAACATGGTTTTCAGACGTAATAGCCCTTTCACAGCCCCCCACATGGTGGTCCAGTCAGATGTGATCTCCTAATCCCATAATGTAACGCATTAGATGGTTAGTTTTAGCCAGGTGGTGTCTTTGAAATAAGCGCAATAAGATACTCTTAAATATTATGTTTCATTTTAGCTCTGTGATGGTTTCACTTTTAAGAACAATTCTTAGCTACGTTATTATTCAAAGGAGTTTTATAATTATGATTGTTTAACTAACTTACAACATGTAATACTTTATAAACCAAGCAGTTGTATGATTAGAATTATAACTGTAATGATGGGAATCACCAGTATCTGTATTTTCTGAATTAAATTTGCATCCACATCAGGATGAAGGATTTAGGATGGTGGTGGCCAAAAGTAATCTCTCTATAAGTTCATGTTAATAACCTAAACCATGTTTTTTTCTTCTCAGAAAACCATGTTTTTTCTGTTTTTTCTCCTCTGACATCATATCCCTCACAGGGTTTACAGCATATCCTCTTCGTGCCTGAACGTGTGTGCATATTCTTACGTCCTTAAGGTTTGATTACTGTAATTGTCTTCCTAATTACTATTATGAAATCTTCTAGATTATTGTAATCCTCAGCTTTCCCTCTCAGCTAGTACATAAACGTCAGCTAATTCAGAATGCAGTTGCAAGATTACTTTTAATAATGACAAAATCAGTCCAGCTTTAATGTTTAATGCACTGGTGACTGGTTAAATATTGCATACAATTTAAAATTCTCCTAATTATATACAAAGCCCTAAATGGTCTCTGGAATGCTCTTCCTATCAAGATTCAGTAAGAGTAAATCAGTTTAAGTCTAGAATTAAATCTCTTCCACAAGATGAGATTCTCAGAAATAACTATTGGTGAAATCTAAATATCGTTTTCAATAAAACTGAATATGGCCTATCTCCAAAAAATGGAATCTTTCTCATTCTCTCTCTGAGGTCTTTACTGATTGGATGTGTTCGGATTTAGCGACGGTGACTTAATCTTGTGAAATCTAGACAGAAAGCAGAATAGTATGAGAAAACCGGTTGGACTCCAAAACACCGTCGGACTCCAGAGGGTTAAAATGCTGTGCTTTAGGCCCAACTCTTGTTCAATTTTTGTCATGGCTCCATCTTTTTTGGGCTTTTCCTTCAGATAAGCTCGTGGCTCTCACGCCAAGTCACAACGCATTCAACTGTAAAAGCTGAGAATGTTCTGCAGGAGGAAGAGATGATGTTTCCGACACTCTCTGGTCCTGATGATGGTTTATCATTCTGACGTACACACGTGTGATGACAATCCACTCTGAAGAAAAGGGTGAGTGAGGAGCCACACAGTCATCTGCAGTTCATCTTCTACTGAAGATCAGATGGGAGGTTGAAAGTTGAGATATTTTATTCAAAGAAATTGCAAAAGCAAGGAGTTGAATATCAAGAAGGTCAGAATGTGAAGAACAATGACTTGCAGGAGATCCAGCCAGAGGTCAAACGTCCACCGAGCAAGTGAGAGTCCATGTTTAATCATGTGTTGACATCAACACAGAATCCTCTTCGCTGGCGGAACATTTTAATTGCTGTATCCACGTGTTTTCAGTAGCAACATCTATACATCATCAATCTGTCTCATGTGCTGGTGTGTATTTAACGCATTGGTCGGCTGCTTCAGTGTGTGTACAGTGGAAATAAAAAATCTGAAAATAATTAGGTTTCACTAACTTCTGACGGCACACACACACACACACACACACACACACACAAACTCACACACGCGAGCATCTGTGCGTCATATCTCACAAACGCACGACAATCTTCCACAGCAGAGTACAGAGGAGTAACTTTATCCCAAAGGACCACACGCACCCGCAGCCCAAACTGTTTACTCTCCTTCCCTCTGGTCAGAGATATAGAAGTCTAGAGTGCAGGACCTCCAGACTCAGAAACTCATTTTTCCCGTCAGCAGTCAGAACACTGAACAAAGGTCAGTCCATAACCACTGATCTTCCATAACCACAAGCTGCTACTTGCACCTGTCACTTTTAGATTATACAGTTCATTCATATTGCACTGTACTGGATAATCTGTAAACTGTTGATATCCTGTGCTTCGTTTTCTGTACATTTTTGTATTTTTATGTGAGTAATTTTTACACACTGTGTTCTATATTATGGCATTCATTGTTTCTTTGTCTCACTGTGTTTTTACTTTATAGCATTCATTGCGGAAAGCAATTTAAGAATTGTATTGTATAGGGAACGTACAAATGACAATAAAAGCTTTGAACGTGCGCTTTGAGACAGTTAAAACTGTGAAAAGCGCCTTACAAATACTCATATCATATTATATTACTTTGTAAACACACACAAAAACACAGACACTTGCATTCTTAGTGAGATCTCACCATTCACACACATGAAAAATGATGCACCCCACTGCTCGCTCGAACCACCTCTGATCCCCATCCTCCCCACTCTAACCTTACACCAAAACTAAACTTCAACCCTAAACTTTCATCGTGACGCTCAAAAAGGCTTCAAAGTAATGGGTCCAGACAAAGCTCTCTCTCTCTCTCTCTCTCTCTCTCTCTCTCTCTCTCTCTCTCTCTCTCTCTCTCACACACACACACACACACACACACACACATATTTAAATTTATTCAATCATTAATTTTCTAAAGCTGCTTTAACCATTTCTTTGACAGGTGATACATCTTTAATTTTAATTTAAACAGCACAAATGTATTTTATAGACTGCGACGCACCTCAGACCGGCGATCGACCCATCACAGAGATTAATTACCGATAATACACTGAATTTCTGCATTTTAGATGCTTCTACCCAAGGCACACACCTAAGGACAAGCACTTTCTATCTTCATCTGTCTGTGTATCTCTCTCTCTGTCTCTTACACATAGACACAAACACACTCTATCTGCTTCGCTCTCTCTTACATACACTTTCTCTCTCATACATACACATTCTCTGTCTCTTTCTTTATTTTATTATATACACACACACACACACGCACGCACGCACGCACGCACGCACGCACGCACGCACACACACACACACACACACACACACACACACCTACACATGTAAAGAACACTAATACGCCACAGAAATCCTGCCGCTCCTCAAACCCAGACGATGGGATTCGAACTCGGCTCTAAAATGCGGGTGTTTGCACTTTGTAGAATGGTTTTGGTCTCGACCTAAGCATCAATTAAATCGCGCGCGTGGTTCTCTCCTCACCAGTTGGGCTCACAGGTGGTTCCGATCTTGCTGACGGTGTAGCTGCTCCAGCCCAGCACCGGCGGGATCGTCCAGATGAAGGAGAAGGTCCAGACAAACATGAGGCCGAGAGCGGCGTGTTTGCCCCGCAGGCGGATGTTCCCCAGCGGCCGACAGATGACGAAGAAGCGCTCGAACGCCAGGACGGCCAGAGACCAGAGCGCCACGATCCCTGCGGACGCAGAGAAGCAGGAGTGATGCCGGAGTCTTCCTCGCCCGACAAGGCGTCCGTTCCTCCAGAGAACCGTGAGCTTATCGCTGTATCAGTTACCGTGTTAAATCCTACGGTAAAATTTGACGACTGTATCTAAATTAAGATCTAAATTAAACTCTAAAACTAGAGTCTAAAAAAATCAAAATTAGTTCAAACATGTTTGTGTTGTTTTGGCAACGGAAATTAAAAAGAAAAACGTGCGCGTGTGCGTACAAACATTAAGCTTTTTTTTAACAGGGCGATATCAAATTCGACCATTAAATGATGTTTCAACAGTTTGTAAAATTCGTCATTTTATTTATTTATTTATTTATTTATTTTGCCTATTTGGTATGAGCCATGCTTGGCGTATTATATGAATAATTGAAACTCTATTATATGAATTAACGTATTTACATAAAAATAATAAAACACAGACTACAATTTTCCTGGATTATTTCAGTAAATCTCGGCCCGTGGTGACGGATCGCTGCGCATTCCGTTATTTCAGTTTCACGCGACACACTCAGACAAGATCCAGTCGAGGAGACTTTTAAACAGTTCAGACATGGATTAAATCAGCGGCTGCGGCGAGAAATCAAACTCCTGGAACTTTCACCGGAGCCCTTGAGGGGTAACGGAACGAAGTTCGCGCGCTGTCCATCATCGCTCCACGTGCGCTTTACATTTACGGCATACTGTACGTATCGACGCAGTTTTGGAGTCAGTCCGGAATGGCTTCACAACATAAAAGCGCAGTCCACAACTCACCAAAAAACGTCACGGCGAACCCTTCCAGGACGCAAGCCCACCTGCCCAAGAAGAAGTACCCGCGGTAATTAGTCAGGAAACTTATCGTCCCGCCGCTCAGCGAGACGAGGAAATCGGCTACGGACAGGTTGACGATGATGTAGTTGAGCGGCTGCCGGAGCTGCTTGAACCGGAAGGTGACCAGCATCACGGTGAAGTTCTCGGAGACGGACAGCACGGTCACGATGAACATCAGCGCCGCCAGGACTTTGTAGTTCCAGGGCGCGATGGACCGGAGCGGTCCGGCGAACGGGTCTTCGGTGTGAACCCCCCCGTTCACCGGAACCTCGAACGACTCCATCTCCATCGCGAGACACTGGAAGGAGCGTCTACATCAGCGCGCGGGAATGCGCCGACACGCGCAGCCGGTTCCTCGTGCCGTTCCTCACTCTGGCTTCATTTATAGTGGCGCAGACTCCCGCAGACACGCTGCTCTTGCTCTGGGTGGGCTTTATATAGACCGTGTGCATAGGTTGAGCTCACCACCACTCTCTCCAGGACTCCCAAACAAGTCAATCATTTAATGCAGAAATAGTGCAAGGAGACAAGTCTGAAGATGTCCTCTCCTGGTCATCACTCCACCAGGAAATCACTCTCGTTTAAGTAGGACGACCAGAAGCCAGTTCCTCTGGACATTAAAGGGAAGATGCTCCCAGCAAACAGTGATCCGTCGAATTTAGATGAGTGGACCCGTTTCTTAACACCTTCAAAATACATTCACCTGTTTTCCTGCAGCACATTTTTCAAGGTTTATGCAAAAGATGTAACATTGGGCTTTTTTCCGCCTGCCGTGGCTCTTTGATCTGACAGGCGGGTGGCGGGAAGGACACGTGAAGGTCTGAGAGGAGAAATGACCCAGTTCTGCGGGAGTTCGGTCCGGTCCCGTTTTGATCCACACGCCCCGTCAGATGAAGATTTATTGCCTGTGATGGATCGTCTTCAGAGAAGGCGAGAAACACAGCTGATGAAGGACACAGAGACAGTCAGATCAGAATCATTCACACACTGCGTAAACGAGCGCGCACACACACACACACACACACTCTCTGCTTTCACGGGAAGGTCGCAGGTTCGAGTCGTGATGAGTGCTGTTCTATCCCTTTCTGTGGTTTTTCAGCTCTTCTCAAGTAATGTGGCGTCTAGGTTTTAGAGATATTGGGCACTCCGTTTCCCACCATTATTTGTTTTTCTTTTCAGCAGGTTGATGTGTGTTGGAGCATTGAAACTAGATTGAATCTCTATTACACAGTTGTTCCTCGTCCACAGAGTCTGGTGGAGAAGCTGAGCGCTGGGATTGGTTCTGCAGAGGCCAACGCTGGGGTCTTCACCTGGTTCTGCCGCTCTGATGAAGTCACACCTCAGGGTCTGTTCAGAAGCACAAACTTCTCAGCCAATGTTTAGATTGAAGAAAACACACAAGATGTTAACACAGCGTCCATCCAAGTCTGAAGTACATGTCTGGCCTTCACCCGACTCTTAAGCTCTTGAAATCAGTTTGGACCGGTCCAGCAGCAATGGCTCATTATCAACCCAACGGAGCATGTGAATCTTTTCTTATTGACGAGTTCCATCAGTTCCATCAGGAGAAGGATGATACGATGGAGGTTTCAGTGGGGAACCACATTGATTATGAAGAATTGATGAGGAAAGTTGTAATCTTCTTCTCCTCTATCCAGCATCAGTGCTCGTGCAGTCAACTGTGATGACTCCAAACTCCAACTCATTAACGTTAACGTTCATAACATCTGTAGGGACACAACCTGGATAGGTGGACGACCAATCACAGAGCGGGACACAGAGATACACATGACATACATTATAACACATGAATAATATTTTATATTGGATAATAACCTGTACAATGCAGACAAATAATGCACATGTGTTTGTTTGTTTGTGTGTGTGTGTGTGTGTGTGTGTGTGTGAATTTTTTTTGAATCAATACATTCTTCTAGCAGAGGCTGAAATGAAGTTTGGTGATACTGTGCATCTATTGGCCAACGATATTTTACGTGCTGCTGTGATTAGCATTTGTGAGGCGTTTAATTTTCAGATGAACTTTCATTCATGTTTTATCTGACTTACAGTTAATCTTCACGCTGAGGGAAAGGTTAAATGTTCTGTACAGAGACATTTACACACAATCCACATGTCAGAGAGTCAAAGAACCAGCGGGATCATAACGACGGACTCAAATATCACGCCTTCCGACGAATTTGCCATCAAATAAACCGATGCTCTGGAGGAAACCATGATGCTTCTGCTGCTGTTATTCATTGGGATGTTTATTAAAATGTACATACGTATGTTCGAAGATAAAAAACTTAATTATTATATATGATATATGTATATTAACTATTTTAATATCTTGGACCTTTTTTGCCCATTATTCTGCCTAAAAAACCAAGATGCTCAAACTCTTGTGTGCTTTCATGCTCAAACTTATTTTAGAGGCTCACCATTTTTGCTTTGGTCAAACCCACAAGTTGGAAATCAGTCATTCTTTTTTTAGTATAAACCGAAAATGTTTGTAACTACACTTTATGTTCATAATAAGTGAATGTTGGCAGAACATCATCTCCATCCTGATTGGTACACGTAGACTCCACCTCTCTCACGGACAGCACAGAATGAAATGACAACATCATCTTCATCCTATAGCTCCAGATCTGACATGGTCTCTCAACTGAGCAAAAGTTTAGATCTCAATCAGTGAAAACTTCCCTGTTAGTACTTTAAGTCTGATCAGCTTCTCGTTTGAATGTTGGCTGAAACAATCGCCATTCAGTATGCTTCAGGTCCAGATGGATGGAGAATCTCAAGAACAACCAGGCTTGGGTTCTTGGTGGTGAAAAAGTCTTATCTGGCTTGAGCTCTTTGATCCAGGAGTAACAGCTCTGCAGTAATGTTCTGCAGTAGCAGCTCTGTGTCTGGTGAGTTGAAGATCTCTTGGTGTGTAGCACAATCTTTCTATTAATTTTATGGGTCGTCCAACATCTAACACAAAACCAGCCCCACTTGTGCTTTTTTATAATGTGCTAAATTGTGTTTGTGCGCTAAAAATACATTGCTTGGATTGTTTACACAATAATAACTCCCTATTTAATTATCTCTCTCTCTCTCTCTCTCTCTCTCTCTCACACACACACACACACACACACACACACAACCCAGACACCAGATCAGTTTTAGATCAGACCTGATTCTTCTGATGACAAAACAAACATCTGACCATTAAGCTACAACTGACGAGGAGAGAACAGATAAATGTAACAACGTTTAAGAAAACACTAGAGAAAAAACGAAGAAGTGGAGGAAGAGAAAAGCTGCTGAAGAAGAAGAAGAGGAGGAAGATTGTTGGTGACAGGAGCAGAGCTGGTGTTTCTGGTTCTCAGACCTGAAGACAATCTCAACTGTGTTTCTTCAG
>MU204254.1:320367-333248 GCA_017309775.1 Paedocypris sp. Pulau Singkep | reverse complement strand
GAAGAAAGAAGGAGGGCAAAAAAGTGAGGGAAAGAGAAAGAAATAAAAGAGGAAAGAGAAAAAAGTGAAAGTGTAGAATATGGAGAGACAGACAGAGTCAGAGACGATAGAGAAAATAGAGAGAGAAAGAGCGATAGAGAAAAAATATATAGAGAGAAATATAAAGAGAGAGAGAGAGAGAGAGAGAGAGAGAGAGAGAAAAAGAGAGGTAGAGCCACTGAAAATTTAATCTGGTGGAATCCTCATCAGAGCGCTCCATCCTCGCGTCTGACAGCCCCCCGGATAATTAATTATATAATTTGAACGGCCATATCGACTAAACAAGCCGATTTATCATCGCACAAGTCAATAGGCCTGGACGTATTCAATCATGTCCTGACCAATGATTACTCCTCTCAAAACACAATAATTATTTTCCAGAGCCGCTGGAATTAAATTCCTGTCAGGCCGCACAACGGCGGCAGCTGCTGAGGGACGCGCGAGCGCAGCGGCGGAAGATTCCGGAGCGGCAGTTTGTTTTCCAGGGATCATGAGACAGAACGTTTAAGTAGAGCGTGACCATCAGATCATCTCTCACAGCACAACAGGACATCCATCAACACGCACGCGCGCACACACACACACACACACACACACACACTCGTGCAGTGTGATCTAACATGACGTCTCATATCTTCATTTGTCGTGATGTGACTATATTTGCTCTCACCAGTGACGCGTAGTTTTCCCGGAAGACGTCCTGGTTTATGTAGTTAAACGTCTTCTTCTCCAGCTGCAGAACGACCTGCCACACAAACAACAACCACAAAATAAACAACAACAAACAAAAAACATTAGGCAGAAAAAAGACAGACAGACAGATGGAGACAGAGAGACTGAGAAATATTCAGAAAGAGGGATAAATAGACAGAAAGAGAGAAAGAGAGAGAGAGAGAATGTCAAAGACAGCGTGCAAGAGAGACAGATAGAGACAAAAAGAGAAAGACAGAAAAGGCAGTGAGGGAGACAGAAAAGAGAGATAGAAAGAGAGAAAGAAAGAGACAGAAAAGAGACAGACTATTCAGAGAATTCTAATTTCTTTGAATTTTTGACAGACCGAGAAAGTGATAGACAGACAGAGACAGACAGAGAAAGAGAGAGATAAAGAAATAGAGATAGGGAGAGACATAGAGAGAATGAAAGAGAAAGAGACAGAGGAATAAGCAGAGGTACATTAAAAGAGAAACAGGAAGAGAAGGGCAAAAAACAAAAAAGGCATACAAGGAGAAAGACGGAAATAGAGGGAGAGACAGAGGGAGAGACCTAGAGAGAAAGGAAGAGAAGGAGGGAGAGAGAGACAGACAGACAGAGGAATAATCAGAGATACATAGAAAGAGAGACACAGAGGGAAAATACGGGCAAAAAACTAAAGAAACATACAGAGAGAGAGAGAGAGAGAGAGAGAGAGAGAGAGAGAGAGACCTTGTGGTCATTGTCAGATTCTTTGAAGATCAGCTTGTCGATCTCATTGGCCTCGGTTCGGACCGTCTGCATGACGGCTGTGGGGCAGAGAGACTGTAGAAGGAAACACACTGGTGAACATCTGGAACGGACAGACAGATGTAAGATCACAAGCACCATCACCTGGAAAAACATCTGCTTTTCAGGTATTACAGACAGACATTTATTCTAAACAAGGACGGCTCACTTTCACGTTTCCTGCATTTAAGTGATCCTACTCACACTATTGGTCGCACCCACCCAACCAATCACAGACCTCTAATGATTTATGATTGGTTGTCTAGTGGGTAATCTGGCCTTCGTCTCTCCGTCATTGGCCACGCTGCAATGTCCCTCACATCACTTTATTAAACTGAACGCTCTGAATTTATTACTTTGTTCTTGAGGAAATGACATTTGGGTGAAAATAGAGAAGAATATGTGAAAAATTGTATTTAAAAAAATAGGTACAAAACAGCAAAATAAAATCCAAGATTCCAAGACTGTTTCTTTATTTTTTTAATTCTTTTTGACATCTACCTTACTCACACGCACACACACACACACACACACACACACACACACACACACACACACTTTAGATTCTGAATATGAAACGAAAATAATCTGAAATTAATAATTTTTACAACACGCTAAATGTTTTTACACATTTTTCGGCAAATTTGTACCTTGAGGCAAAAAGTTCAATCATTTTTTTAATCTAATCTTAGTCGCTCTTATCTGGAGCGTCTTTTTGGAAAAAGAATTGTCGAATTGCATTTGCCATAAACGTGCAAAAACTAAAATTTGAACGAGAAATTTAATTCTACGCCACATTTCAAGAGATCAATACGCAAAATCAATTTGCCAGGTCAATTGAAGAGGTGACGGAACCTGCCAATCTGCATCAGTGGGCGTGGTCGGCGGTGAAAGATTGGGCAAATGAACGATCATTTTAAATAGCGTTGATTAGTATAAATCAAATGACTCGTTTGTTTTTTGCCATCTTGGATAAAAAGATGAAAATCTACTCTCTCTAACACACACACACACACTTTTTAATTTTGGTTCATTTCTGCACTTTGCTGGCGATCGCAAAGCATTGCGAATGCATTTAGACAATTCTTTCTAATTGTACCACATCTCGACACCATCTTCACCGAATCTGGATCTTCAGAGTAACCAGATTTTACAACAATGTAGCAACTACTAACCACTACAGCAACAACTAGTTCCTTTCTTGCTACACTGTAAGCGCGTCTAACCGAGCGAGCTCTGATGAAGATCTCTCTGCATCTTCTTCACTCTCAGATGGTGAAGAAGATGCAGAGATAGACAGCGCTCCTCAGGCCTGAGATCAGACGGATCGGTGGATGAGGAGCTGGAAGAATGTGTGGCCGCTTAAACTCCCCATTGTCGACTCTTTTAACAATCAGTTAAACATTGGGCCATCTGTGTTTGAGGACAGTTGAATGAGGTAATCCTCCGCGCCGGCCGCCGACACTCATTCACATTCACAGCACACAGCCCGAACCAGGTCAAGCCAATAACAGGCCGAGGAACAAACGCGGAGCGGGGAAATGTCAGCGCCAACAAACAGACGCAACACAGGCCGCAGGATCAGCTTTGCTCCCATTAAGCTGATTTTCTGATGAATGGAGGACAAAAAGACAAAGAGGAAGAGCTGCTCTGTCAGAAGTCAGGGAGCCGATGAGAACTTCCCATCACTCCAGAAAAACACCAGGACAAATCCCAAAAACTCATGAAAAACCTCACAAACTCTGGAGAAAAAACTCCAGGAATAAAGCCAGAAAAAAAAAAGAAAAAAAAAAGAAAAAAAACACCTGGACATTTTCCAGGAATATTCAAGAAAACACCAGGAAGTTAATCTGGAAAAAAACAAAGTGTAAAACAAATCCTCGGGAAAAACACAAAAAAAGTAAATTCTACAGAAAATTGATGAAATTCTACATGACAAATTAAGGAAAATGAGTAAACAAATGGATAATCTCAAGAAAAAATACAAGGGAATTTCCAAGAACACCTCCAAAATTATTTAGACAAATACGGAATCACATTAGTGCCAAAAATATCAAACGTAAATTTCAAAGCAACGAACGAAACCGCTTCACATTTACATTTGGTTACATTTTTTTTTTTCGCTTGCAACGTTCTCGTTTTTGCTTGAAACTTTTTTTCGCTTCAGATTTTTTCATTCGTTTATTTTTTGTTTGGACTTCTGGCACAAGTTTTACGTGGGATTTACGTGGGACTCTGATTGGCTGGTGAGAATGTGATTGGCAGCTCCCTGACCAGGAAGTGAGGAGAGTTCTGGACCGACACAACACCATCCACATCATTCCACCAGAAAGACAAGGAGCCTGCACTCCAGACGCATTTTGGGACCTTTTCAGCACATACACAGTTTGATAACACAGGATTAGTGAAGCTTGTGCCATAAATCCAAACGCAAAAAAAGAAATGAATAAACAAATCTGGAAAAATAAAAAAAAGTTTAAAACAAAAATGTAAAAACAACAAGCAAAAAAAGTTTTTATAACAATAATTTAATTAAAACAATAAGTAAAAAACAAATAATTTTTGTTTGTTTCATAAAATTTTTGATTATCATAAATTTTGATTTTAATACATGAACGTAATTTAACATGTCACAATTTACCATGCGTAATTTAATACATTAACGTAATTTAACATGTCACAACACATTTAAATTTACATTTAAAGAAAAGAAGAGACAAATGAATAAAAGTCAAAAGACCTGAAACGTGTTACACACCAAAAAGACTGTTACGATTAAAATGGTGCAGTGAGTGTAACGTGTGTGCCCCATACCAACAACTCACACACACACACACACACACACACACAGGCATACGCACACACACAGAGAGAAAATGACAGACAATCAATTGACTGATTGTGTGTTCAAGACACTGACTGATCTGTCCTGATCAATCACACACACACACACACACACACGCGCACACACACACACACACACACACACACACACACACACACACAGCAGCACTGTGTCCAGCTGATTACAGGATCTGACTGTGTGTTGTGTGACCGAAGACTAAAACACAAGTGAGTCTGACCTACAGAACCAAAACCAGCCAATGAGAGACAAGCGACAAACTCGAAACACCAATAGATCTTAATTCTAAACACGACACACACACGCACCTCTCTCTCACTCACTCACTCTCATACACACACCTCTCTTTCTCTCTCTCTCTCATACACACACACACACAGCCACACACACACCTCAGTCTCCAGCTGTTAATCACCAGAGCAGGAACAGATGGACACACACCGGTTAATGTCTGTTAAATCCCAGAGGGAGGAGCAAGTATCAGCTGTTCATCAGAGATTCACACACATTCAACGTACAGTCAACATGTGTGTCTAATGTAAAGTAATGTACGTGTAACGTAACCCTCAACAAGATGTGCATGAAATATATTTATTTATGTATTTATTCTTATAAGTCGCTTCATAAGCAGACAGAGTGACTGCTGATCCTAATTAGACCGAGCGAAACCAATCACAGCACCTGATTTTATTCACTAATAATTAGCAATCATTTTAGAAGATAACTATAAAAAATGATATGACTTCAATTAAATCGATTTACTAAAAGAAAAGTTATTTAGGAATGAAATATTGTGTGCACTTGATAGTCTCTAAAATACGAGGGAGAGAGGGAGAGAGAAAGCAAGAAAGAAAGATGAGACAAAATACAAAACGACAAAAAGAGATAAACATTTTCAACGTCTTATTCCATTTTTCTGTCATGGGGAGCTGAGGTCAATCAGAAAAACGAACTACATCGAAACAAAAGAGAAAAAAAGAAATAAAACGAGCAAGAGATATAGCAACAAAATGAAAAAGCAAAATAGAGAGAAGGACAAAGATACAAAGTGAAAAAGAGAGTAAAAAACAAAGAGAGATAAAGGGAGAAAATCCAGGTTGAGAGAAAGAAAGCAAGAAAAGGGTAGTTAAGCTATAGAAGAAAGATGAAGAGTAACAGATAAAAACAGAAAAAGTCAGAAGAGAGAGAGAGAGAGAGAGAGAGAGAGAGAGGCTGAAGGATAGATAGATAGAGGCAGAGAGATATGAAGGGAAACAGATAAACAGAACGGAGAAACAAGGGTGAAAGAGAAGTGAGAAAGCCGTAAAGAAACAGAGAGGAGGAGAGAGTGATGTCTGTGCCAGGCGATTCTCTCTCTCTCTCACACACACACACAGACACACACGGCCTGTTGTTGATGAGGCTGTGAGAGGAACAGCCTGGAGCTGCTTTAATTACTCTCTGATTAAAGGCCGTCACTCGTCCCTCGATCGCCCGCAATCTGTGGCTTTCTTTGTTAGAGCCGAGCGAGATGAAGAGAGAACAGAGCTGCTTATCTCAGATCATGTGACTCCCTGTGCAGAAGAGCTGACACACACTTACACACACACAACTGTCGTCATAAATCTGTTTTTAAACAGAACTCCAATAATCAATGATGTAAACTGCAGAACAACCAGACAAATTAATGGAATGCTTCCCACATTAAAGAAAGTTTAAAAGCATGTTTAAAATCATTAGAAAGATGTAGATTTACACTATGATTATATAATAGATCATTAAAGCGGGCGGCAAAGTGGAGCAGTGGGTAGCGCTGCAGCCAACCAGCAAATAACGTATTATCAGTCTGAGAATGTGTAAATTTGTGTGTCCTGCTTTGCGAATGATTGGCCACCAATCCAGAGTGTGCATCCCACCTCAGGACCAAAGATGCTGAGATAAGAGCTAGCTCCTCGTGACCCAGAAATGGATTGTCCATAACTGCCTTCATCCTCTTCAGGACCTGTCGCTTCGTTATGGATGCTTCATACCAACCACAGAGCCCGCTTTCCTCAGCAACCGGTCTAGTCGTGTGGCATCCCTCCCCTTAATGCAGCATAGAAAAGTGCACTTTCCACAACAGACTGATAGAACATCTGCATCAGCTTTTTACAGACGTTGAAGGACGCCAATCTTCTGAGGAAGTACAGTACTCTGTCCCTTCATGTACAGGGCATCTGTGTTGCAGTCCAGTCCAGTTTGTCATCCAGCTGCACCCCCAGGTAAATGTGCGTCAACTGGGGAGAACTAACCTCAACCCTTCTACGAGGCATTCCATAGGGGAAGCAGAGGTTGAGGACCAAGCGTTTGATTCATTCATCACCCAGACTCAAGCCACTGAGGCAGCAAGAAAACTCCAGGTGGTGATAGCACTCACTCCAGTCTCTGGTTGTTGTAGGCCATGTGTCTTGGCTGACAGCCTTGTGCAAAATCCAATGGAATTCAGGTCACTACACCTGGAAAAGCAAATTGAGGTGGTGGGGACCAAAAGGTGTGTTCCAACTAAAGAGAGATCAAAATCCTCGCTTTCCAGGCAAAGTCTTTACCAGATTGCCTGAGAAGTGTTAGGCAGAGAGCAGGACTTTTGGTACAGGAAGAATAGTGTGCCCTCCGTCCTGGATCACAGAATGGCCATGAGTCTACAGCAGGGTCTCTACTTTCTCTGCAAGATGAAGTGAGTCAAGTCTCACATCATGTACACCTTCTACCAAGGCATTAAGCATCTTCATATAGCATTTCCCCACAAAAAGTCATGTTGAGGGCAGACTCTCTTTCTGTCCTCCAGGACATCTACAACTGGCACGCAAAGCTCTCTGCATTGTTGGTGACCCTTACTGCCCATCCAGCAGTTTCTTGAGGTTGCTGCCCTCAAGAGGGGATTGTGCAGTCTTCAAGCCAGAGACCAGTAGACTCTAGGACAACTTCATACACCAGGCTGTCAGGAAGCCCCCCTGCTGTCCACCCCCTCTCTTTTGACCCTGTCCACCTTTAACAACCCTTCCCACTCACACACGTCTGCCTCAATCTGCATCTACCAACTCAGTCACGGCTGCAGTGACTCAAATACCCCAAACATTTACACAACCTTTAACACTTAAAGCTGACTTATACTTGATTTGACTTGGATTGATTGAATCAGCTGAAATATTGCCAATCCCGTTTCTCCAGGTGAAGGCATTTGAGACAATCATGTCTGATTGTGCTCAGGCTTATGGAGTTTGGGACACTTTGGTAAGAGTTATCTGTTTCCTGTATGAACAAAGCAGGAATTTGGTTCACGTTGCTGGCAGTAAGTCCAACCTGCTCCCAGTGTATGTTCGACTCTGTCAGAGCTGCTCGTTGTCACTATTTTTGTGGACAGGATTTCGAGGCACAACTAAGAACATGGGATCTTATTTGGGTACAAAATGATCGCTTCTCTATGCACATGATATTGTCTTGGTGACGTCCTCACACCAGGACCTACAGCAGGCACTGGGACAGTTCACATGACAAATCAGCACCTTTAAATTGAAGGTTTCAATTAATGTGTTTAAATAATTTAGGGTCTTGTTTTGTCATGGACAAAAGGAACGCATAGTTGACAAACTAATTAGGGCATCAGTAGCAGTAATGTCAACCATGTTCTGGAATGTTATGGTGAAGAAATGGCTGAACCTAAAGTAAAAGCTATCAATTTACCTTTCAATCTACG
This sequence comes from Paedocypris sp. Pulau Singkep, assembly GCA_017309775.1. NCBI lineage: Eukaryota > Metazoa > Chordata > Actinopteri > Cypriniformes > Paedocypris > Paedocypris sp. Pulau Singkep. The sequence goes on along the minus strand of MU204254.1, from coordinate 325,155 downwards.
TGATAAGTCAATTACGGTCTCGAATGTTAGGTCATAATAAAAAGGACAAGGACATCGTTTGATGATTGGGCAGACCATAAGAGATAAATTGTGAAACACCTGAGAGGAACTCTGAGATGCTGCTTCTCCATAATGAGAGGAAACAGATGAGGCGGGAAATTTTATTCAAATGTCTACCAAGATGAAGGGTAGCGCCTAGATCTCAGATAAGAGGTTGAAGATAGGATAGTTCACTTGACATTATATCAATTCTGTATTTATTTTCCTGAACATTCACATGCAACAGTAATAAAAAACGGATGTTAATAACAGCTAAGGATGTGAGAAACTGTGGTTAATGGATATGGACCATTCAGAAAAATGAATCCAGTGTGTGTGTGTGCGTGTGTTGACATCTGATTCCCAGAGTGTGTTAAATCTGCTGTGAAATATCCGGTAATGAAGATGCCTACAGTCAATCAAACTTGGTCATTCAAGCAGTTCGTCTGTTTGTGTGTGCGCTGTCAGGTGTGTGTGTGTGTGTGTGTGTGTGTGTGTGTGCTGCTAGTAAAGTGAAAATGAGCAGGTTTCCGTGTGTGTGTGTGTGTGCGCGCTCTGTTAGTTCGACAGCAGGCGTCTGTGTCTCTATCACCCTTACAAACAGGACTAATGGATGAGTGTGTGTGAAATGAATTAGCCGGACTAATGTAGTGTGTACTTAGTGCCAGCGCCACCGCTGATTAATGTGCAGCAAACGCACAAACACTGTATGAAACCAGCCGTTATTATGTGTGTGTGTCCGCGTGTGTGTACACAAGCACATATGGACACACAAACATGCCAGATACAACAAAGCTTCTCTATCACATCTACATCACTACACAACACCCTAGTAGCGACTCACACACTCTTCCTGCAAACATCCCGACCCCAAGCTGTGCGAAGTCCCTGCTTAAAGCGATTCAGACGCTGAGACGTGTAGCGTTTACAAGGCTGTGACTGACTCATTAATGGCTCGTTTACAGCCGTGTGTGTGTGTGTGTGCAGTGCCCACGGGTGCAGACAGGGGGCGAGAGACAGCCCCGCTCACGTCTCTTCACAACACAAGAGGACAGCGAGTACATTTCCCAATTACACTCTGCAGAAGTTGTGTGAAGAGCGTAGTAATTAACCCACCCGTCAGCCCCCCATCAATCCTGAGAGAGAGAAAAAGAGAGATGGAAAAAGAGCCTGAAAAAGAGAGAGAAAGTAAAACAGAGAGGCTGAGAGAGAGAGAAACAGGAAAAAAAAGTAAAAATGCAGAGTGTGAGAAACAGAAAGAGAAAGCTAGAAAAAAAGAGAGACAGAAAGAGATGAAGAGATTGAAAAGTAAGACAGTAAGAAAGACAGACAGACAGAGATATGTAGAAGGCGAGGGATTGAGCGAGAGAAATAAAGAGAATGAGACCAATGTTGTGCAAGTTACTTCAAAACTGTTATGCATTACACATTACTTATTACTGTTTGTAAAAAGTAATACGTTACATTACAAAATTACCGTCTCAGAATTTTAATGTTACATTAGTCTGTTTCGCCAGATTGTTTCTGTAATTGTCTTTTACAAAACTGAAAAAATGCGCATAAGACCATCCCGCGAATGTACTTTCGGCTGCAGATGTTTATTACATTTTCTTCAGTTACGGCGAACCAGGCGAAGCCTAAAGCTGCAGACCTCGAGCTCAGAGCAGCGCTACAAAATACAACACTCCTCCAGCTAAAGATGAATGACATACCTGTCGATACACAAACAGGAAACATCATATTTTTGATTTATAGTCTTGAGGGTGATAAGATTGATTAAGCGTTACTTAATTGCAACGAATAATATATTCCTGAAAATCCAACTAGTACGTTATACTACTTTTACAGCAAAAACGAATATAGCATTGTAATATATTACTTTTGTAACGCATTACTCTTAACACTGAAGGAGACAAAAAAAGAGAGAAAGAGTGAGGCAGGGAGAGAGAGAGAAGAAGAAGAAGAGAGAGAGAGGGAGAGAGAGAGAGAGAGAGAGAGAGAGAGAGATAGACAGAGACAGAGAAAGTGTCAGAGAGAGACAGAGTTACAGAGGGAGTGAAACAGAGAAAGGGAGGACAGAAAGAAAGAGAGAGAGAGAGAGAGAGAGAGAGAGAGAGAAAGAGAGAGGGAGAGAGAGAATGACCTACAAGTGAGATTTACACTCTATTCGCTTTAATCAGGAGGGATTTGTCACAGATTCAGCATTGGCAGGGTCTTGGGGTCCCGGGATGGTCCCATCATGCTCATCTGCAGGAGAGACGCCGAGATCTGTCCTCCTCAAGCACGTTCAACTCGTCTATACAAACGTATTAAAATTTGATCACCATGTACGTTTTACAAATACGCATATTGAATCTGGGAAGTTAGTGTGCACTTAAAGAATCGAGTGCGCACTTAAGACTGGCCACCTCAACCAGTCTTAACGCTGCTACATCAACTGAATACATCAACAGAATGTCTGCTCCCAGTGAACAGTAGCACGAGAATAATACATGTTGGAACTTTTTGGGAGAATCTCACAAGCACCTGATCCCTCTTGAGAACATCTATTCTCTCTCGCATATTTTTGATTTTACTTCTTATCTCTGGAAAGAGCATCTGATCTCTAGCGCACACTTTGGGTCTTTCTCGTACATTTCTTATTCATCTCTTTAGTATCTTCCCTTTCTTGGTGTCTGATCTGATCTCACTCTGTATGGAGAGAATTATGCACAATAATAAAAATAATTCTTCAGGTCTTTGTGAAAAATTTAGGGTCTCTCACGTCTGATGTCCCTCAAAAGTCTCTAGACGGTCTTACTTGCGCACTTCAGATCTTTCTCAAATATTTTAAATCTCTCTCGCAAATGTCTGATCTCCCTCTTGAGCATCTGATCTCTCATGAGCGTCTGATCTCTTTTGTGCATTTCAGGTATTTCTTACATATTTTGAATCTCTCATGAGCGTCTGATCTCTCTTACGCACTTCGGTCTCTCTCAAATATATTTGACTATAGCTAGTGTGTCCTCTCTGTAGCGATGGTCTGATCTCTCCTGTGAGCATCTGATTTCTCTTGCGAGTGTCTGATCTCTCTCATGCATTTTTTTTGTGTCGCAAATATGTCTGATCTCTCGCTAGTGTCTGATCTCTCTTTCATGAGCGTCAGAGATCTCTTGAGGGCAGCTGATCTCTGTCGAGCACTATCTCTATCGAGTATTTCTGATCTTTCTCATGAGGGTCTGATCTCTCTCGCAAAGGTTCCTGGTGACGGAATGGTGAGACGGGTTAATAATCACAGCATGTACGTGTAAATCAATCAGAGGAGCGATCAATACAGAGTGAACACCTAACTGTGTGTCTGACACTAATCACTATAGAGAGAGAGAGAGAAACAGAGACTGGACCAGTAACAGAGAGAGACAGACAGACAGACACAAAAGAAAGACTACAGTACTGGGTGTAGTCATAAATAAATCTGATTGTTAAGTGAAGAAACAGAACACCAGGACAATGATTCTTCTCTCTCCACCACTGAAGATGCAGCTCAAGTACAACAATTCACCAGCAGCTCCTTCCTGTCACATACAGGACCTGAGTGAGAACAATAGGTCTTTACGGCCCCAGATAAACCACTCATTAATGTAGGAAAGGGCCCAGGGCCCAGCTGTGTTTACCAGCCACTCTCTCTCTCTCTTGCTCTCACTCATTGTGTGCTAATGATGGGCGCTTAAGACATAACATACTACTGAAGGGCCCTTCAGATGAGAGAGAGAGAGAGAGAGAGAGTAAAAATAAGAGTGAGAGAGACATATACAGTACAGAGAGAGTGAGTGAGAAAGACAGACACACACACAGGGAGTGAGACAAAGTGAGATCATGAGAGGCAGGGCAAGGGTGAACTAGATACAAGAAAGAAAGAAAGAAAGAAAGAAAGAGAGACAGTGATAGAAAGACAGACACAGGGAAAAAGCGCAAGATGGAAAGAGAAAAAAAAACAGAACGATGACAGAGACGGAGAGATAAACATCTGTTCTGTGTGTGTGAAGTTGTTTTAATACGGGACGTGTCACTCACCTCAATCACTCGTTTACAGTCCAACCTGAAGTTAAAATCGCCAAAAAGAAAGAAGGGCAGACGCTCGTAGCGCTGGTCCGTGATCCTGAGAGACAGACAGACAGGAACTAGTCACTTCCTGCTGGAGACACTGAACATCAAGATGATTGACAGCTCGTCTGAGGTGATGTTCAAGTTCAGATTATTTATTAACGTTCTATCATTCCTCTAATCCTCGTTCATTTTGGTTTCCTTTTGTTTAGATTTCTTTACGCCACCGTTATTCAAACAACTTTTCAAGATGAAAAATCTAGATTTAGTAATACAACGTATAGATTTCAAAAGGACATTTCTCTAACTCTGCTTTTTCATCAATTAGATGTTAAAAAGGAAATCTGTTTGCGTAAAGCCTCTGGGAAACGGCAGTCGGCCTCTCTGACCCCGTGTCTCCTCGTCTTCCCGCCTTCTGACACCGAGGGGCTTCAGGATTCTCTGGCTGAACAGGAAGTGAAACCCACAGCAACAAAGCGACCACACAACACCAGCTCGTGCCTCGATCGCCCACGATTCATGAAGTCCAGGAGCATCTCTCTCCGAGCGCAGTGCAAAGGAGGAGTAATTAACTCCTCACAGCAAATCATTGAGCTGCGAGACTGATGAGGACGAGGAGTGTGTTCTGGATTAATGCTGGACCGGCTAATCACCCGGATAAATCTC
>MU204254.1:312867-315367 GCA_017309775.1 Paedocypris sp. Pulau Singkep | reverse complement strand
ATCTATTCCCTCGCCCGGAAAAACTGGAATGATGTTCTAACAAGAGGACCAGACGAGGCTTCACCTGAGCTTGACAAGAACGGGTTGTGCAACTAGCAACTAGCATTAGATTAGTTTGTCGGGGGGCATGTGGGGGTCAGTGTCTTGCTCTAGGACACTCAGTGGTGGAACCCACCAGACTGGGATTCGAACTTGCAGAGCTGGAGTGGCAGATCCAACTCCAACCGCTTGACTGCCAAAGGTAACATTCAGAGTCGAGTGGAACCTAATGTTCACAGGAGAAAAGACCTGCAGTATGTGGTGAATGAGTACAAACTTCTGAAGCTCAGTGCAGATTGAAGAGTGCGCAACAGGCAGGAATGAAGATCAACTGGATGCTCTTTCCAGGACAAGGGATCTTGACCTCGGAAGTCAATACGGAATCCCGAACCGGGATAAGTTGAACACACATCCAGGTCTATGCACATCTACTGGCCCAAATGACAAACACTGAGAGGTGACTAAGAAGGTCCTATAGGTCTTTGACTGTTTTACTTACAGCATCCTGGGGCTTGTATGGATCAAATAGTCTTTCCAAGGCCACCAACACCAAGCTAAGGTCTTACAAAGGGAAAGGACTTGTGGGTTTATCTTTCTTGCTCTTCTAAGGAACCAGACCACTAATAATCTCGCTTTGCAGTATCAACCCATTGGGGCAACTTTCTGTCTTCAATAGACAGACACTCGTATGACAGGAACAACTAGCATTAGATGCATGTAGATCTCCATCCTTTATGGTACGTATTAGCAAAGACAAAGGAAGCGAGGTGAGTTTGTCGGGGGTTGTGCTGGACTCAAAGACACTCAGTTGTGGAATCCACCAGACTGGGACTTGAACCTGCAAAGCTTGGGTGGCAGAAGACAACTCCAACTGCTGGACTGCCAAAGGTAACATTCAGAGTCAAGTGGACCCTAATGTTCACAAGAGAAAAGAGCTTCAGAATTGTGGATGAGCACAAACCTCTGAAGCTATCTGTTTGTCGTAGGTCAGCATGAAGAGTGGACCAGGCAGGACTGAAGGACAAGGAACCTTGACTTTGGAAGTCATTACGAGATCCTGAAATGGTATAAGTTGATTTTTGTACAAACATGCAGGTCTATACACATCTCCTGGCGTTACTGAGAAGGTCCTCTAGATTCTTGGTTGTTTTACTGACAGCATCCTGGGTAAATCCAGCATGGATCCAGCATCCATACAAGGATCAAGTGGAGTCTTTTCAAGGTCACCAACACCAAGCTAAGGTTTCAGGGAAGTAAAGGACAAGTTCTTTGTGGGTTCATCTTCCTTGCTCTTCTAAGAAACCGGACCACTTATAATCACGCTTGAAGAAGAGGCAGAATCGACCCATTGGGGCATATCAAAGAAAAAAAACGTATTTGATTTCATAAAGGTCTGGGGGTCTCCATTTCTTCTGATCTGTTGTATTCCAGTACAATCTGTGTGGCTCGTCAAACATCTTCCTCTTTCCTTTCTCCTACAGCTTTCTCTTTTTCCTCCTTGTCGTTTTATTCTTTATTTACCAGGAATCAAAAAAGCTAACAAGCAAACCCAATGCAAAGCTCTTTCAGAAGCCAAGCATATTTAAATGGTTGTAATGAAAAGGAAGAGCGTAATACACTTTCCCTTTCTCTCTCCTCTGATTGATTCAGCTGCGGTCGAGCAGCGTGTAATCTGTTGTGTCATCTGTCATACGGATCTGCTTGGCTAACAAGATTATCTCTAATCTAATCTGCAGAACCTGAGGCTGAACTTCAGAACTGCGGCCACGAGAAAAAGAGAGAGAGAGGGTCCGGGAATCTCTGCATCGCTGTGGATGATCACCATTAACTCATCACTAGTTCTGTTCTCCTGGACTCTCAGCTCATCTTTCTTTAGCTTTCTGGCTAACAAACAGCAGATACACAAAGCCTTGTGTGAAAAGTGTAGACCTGATGTGACGTGAAAGACAAGTGATCAGATTATAAGACAACAGGAGATGTGAGATCTAAAGTATTGTAGGTAATTACCATAGATGTGATGCGAGATCTGGAGAAGTTATTCATGTGATCTAGAAGTGTGATGGGATTTTTGGAGATGTGATGGGAATTCAAGGAGATCTGATGTGAGATTTGGAAGTGTGAAGGTCATATCTAGGGATGAGAAATCTGGAGATGTTAACAGGGTGACTTGGAGATTTTTCTGAGGTGTGGTGGCAAGATCCAGAGATGTGAGCGGATTCCAGGAGATGTGATGCAACATTTTGAAATGTCCATTTCAAATGAGGGATGAATAATGATTCTCTGGAGATGTTATCAGAGTGACCAAGAGATGTTATTTGTGAGATCAGGAGATGAGAAATTTGGAGATGTTATCACGGTGACCTGGACATGTTATTTCTCACATATAGAGGCGAGCCCTGGAGATGTGAGAGGATTCCTGGAGATGTGATGCAACATTTAGAAATGTGGTGCGAAGATCTGG
>MU204254.1:295367-307867 GCA_017309775.1 Paedocypris sp. Pulau Singkep | reverse complement strand
AGAAGTGGGATTGTCCTCTCGGGACTGGCCGCCACCGGCCTGATCCGGCTGGGAATGTTCCTGAAAGATTTCTTCACGTGTCGATTTGATCGGTGTCAATCAATATCTGGCACCGCCGATCCAGAAGTGTCCCGGGCGCTGAAGGACTCTGGGAACCGGAAGCCCTGCTGAATTATTCATGAGCGCCGACGCATCTTGAGATTAAACACGGGCTGATTTGTCAAAAGCACAAACAGATGCTCCGCGCCCGTCCGGACGTCTCATCTCGCTGATGAGAACATTCCCGCCGTGACCCGCCGCATCCCCGGAGGAGGAGGAGAGGAGCGGGACGGGATGAAGGTCAGCTTCCTGGAAACTCCCGCTCCTCGAGTGGAACACAGACTGGAGGAGAACATCTCAACGTCTCCATCAGCAGGCTGGGAGCTCACAGTAAATCTTCTCTCATCATCTCCATCATCATTTTCATCCTCATCTCCGTCACCAATATCATCTTCATTCTAGCTTCATCTCCAACCATCATCATATTTATCTCCATCATCATCATCTTCATTTCCATCATCTCCACTATCGTGTCTTCAATCCCACCCTCCTCTTCCTCATCTCCATCACCACCACCATATTATTTATATCCAACATTATCATCATCTTAATTTCCATCATCATCACCACTATCATGTCTTCAATTCCACCATCATCTTCACCCATCATCATCTCCACTCAATCAAAACTTTCAAGTCCAAACACAATTTCTTCTTTATTTCCACCACCATTGTCTTCATCTCCAGCATCTTCTATATCAACTTCACTATCACAAACCTTAATCCAAATTCATTCCACATTCATCTTATTCACCTCCAACACCATCATCATCGTCTGACCGTTCATACGATGTTCTGATTGGTCGAAACTCAAAAACAAGCATTTATTAATCATTCTGATCATTATCTTCATATCCTTCATCTTAATCCTCATTATCTTCATCTCAGTCTCAGCTTCATCATAACCACCACACTCATCTTCTTCTACTTCCCCATCATCCTCTTCCTCATCATCATCTCTACCTTCATCATCACCTCCACCCTCATCTTCCTCTACTTCTCCATCATCATTTTCCTCACCATCATCATCTCCTTCTCTACATCATCCTCATCATCATCATCATCTCTACCATTATCTTCATCTCCTTCATCTCAATCCTCATCATCTTCATTTCCTCATCAGCTTCATCATCTTAAACTCCACCCTCATCTTCTTCTCTACTTCCCTGTCATCATCTTCATCATCTCTTCATCTACATCATCATCATTTCTACCATTATCTTCATCTCCATTTCGATCCTCATCTTCATCTCCACCCTCATCTTCTATACTTTCCCACCATCTTCATCTCCACCACCACCACCATCATCATCATCATCATCATCTCTACCATCATCTTCATCTCCACCCTCATCTTCTATACTTTCCCACCATCTTCATCTCCACCACCACCACCACCATCATCATCATCATCATCTCTACCATCATCTTCATCTCCACCCTCATCTTCTATACTTTCCTACCATCTTCATCTCCACCACCACCACCACCATCATCATCATCTCTACCATCATCTTCATCTCCATCCTCATCATTATCCTCAGCGTCTTCATCCTCCCCTCCTCTCCTGAGCTCTGCGTGATGGTGAGGACAGGGTGTGTGTGTGTGGCGTATGTTTGTCACGTCCAGATGTATCGATCAGCTGCCCGACTCACTCTCATCACCACAACTGTCTCTCCATATTTATAAAGCGCGCGCCACCCACGCTGCTTAATCTTCCATTAGTGAGAGACAGCGAGTCACCGTCAGACGGGAAATCAGAGTGAGTGTGTGAGCGAGCGAGCGAGCGCGTGTGTGTGTGTGATCTAAACTGAAATAAATCTGAAAACTGCCATTCATTTTATATTAGTCAAATGCAAAATGTAATTTGTATGTGCATTGTCTTGAACACCAATGAACATTTTTCTTTTTTTTAACTGACTCTTTTTTCTAATTTTTGAACACAGATGAATAATTGACATTTTTCTTCTTTACACTATTAAAACCGTTATTTCCCCTAATTCAGCATAGCGACTGGTCGTGAAGTAAGAAAAGCATTTTATAAATAAACTTGAACTTAATTTTTAACAGACACACTAGTTGTTTCTCACACATCCACAAATAAATTGACTCACACACACAAAAATACACACACAGGCAAACACACTCAAAAAAGAACTTAACCTGTCAAAATAGAAACACACACTTAAACACACACTGCACAAGGTTTGCGCACATACACACACACACACACACACACTAATTATTGGAAAAACCATACACACATTCTCAAAGTATAGGAAACACACACGATCACTATCCAAGAAGAAACTAACACACATTAGCGTATGTATGCTCTCTCTCTCTCTCTCTCTCTCTCTCTCTCTCTCTCTCTCTCTCTCTCTCTCTCTCTCTCTGTCTCAGACATACACACACACACACACACACACACACACACACACACACACACAGGCTGTTAAAGGTCAGGTGATGGATTCTGTCTACAGCCTCAGAAAGAATTTCAAATACAAAAAAATTAAATCTTTTGTTCTGCCAAAAACACAGTACCGGTGTGTGTCTGTCTGCCGTGTGTGTGTGTGTGTGCGTGTGTGTGTGTGTGTGTGTGTGTGTGTAAGTAAGTGTTTATTTGAAAGAGACTGAAACTGTGTGTGTATGAAAGAGACGAAGAGACAGTCAGACAGACAGACAGACAGACAGAGAGATAGACAGAGACAGAGAGAGACAGAGACAGAGAGAGAGAGAGAGAGAGAGAGAGAGAGAGAGAGAGAGAGAGAGAGAGAGAGAGAGAGAGAGAGAGAGAGAGAGAGAGAGAGAGAGAGAGATAGACTGTGTGCACGAGACAGTTGATCTACCTTTATCTCTCTCCCACAACACTGTCACTGTCTCTATCTCTCTCTCTCTCAGGGTTGACAAACAGTGTGTTTGTGCAGTATTGGATATTTATTCAGAGGTGAATACCAACACACACACACACACACACACACACCAGGTGAGACCCAATGCTGAATAGCAAGTGAAAAGCAAACACACACACACACACGGATTCCACAACCACACTTAAATAATAAAAATAATAGCCCTAACATTTAACTCATTGAATAATAATTATTTCAACATAATGAAATGAGATCTAATCATTACTCACTAACAATATTAGTGCAAACCTACAAAAAAACCTTAAAAATAAGATATTTTCATAGTGAAGGAGTCAGAGAGTTTAGCCCACACCTATGCATCTCCTCCTCAGTGTTAATTTTGACAAAGATTTTTAATTTAGCTTTGGTCATGTTTACTACAGTTGCTCGGTCTAAGCTATCTGAATACGTAGTTAACTATGAACATGTAAAATATATACAAACATCTTACTTATCTGTAAAAGACATTCATTTTTCGTGAACTTATTTTTATGAACTTTTCATTCAATTCAAAATAATGTATTCCCAAAAATGAAACCTCAACAAAGACCAAATCAAATACATTAAAATAAAATATAATATAATTTCATCGCATTTATAAGTAACAAATGGTTGCATGGTGAAAGGAAAAAAATAAGTTTCATCTGCAGAATGTGCTTCAGGTGTGTTTTATTTCAGGCCCGTGATGGTTGCTCCACGCGGCGCACAGATCACGTTGCTGGGGTCAACAATATAAATGGCCCGGTGGCCCGGACGCACTTTTAAAACCAACCGGGCCACCAGATCGGTCCACCTGCTGGGTCAGTAAAAATGACTCGATAAAAAAAATCTAATTTCTCATAATTTATCTGCATTTCTGTTTAATCGTTTTGCTCGCTAAATACCGCGAATTGTATAAAGCGTTACGTGATCCCGACAGACTAATGTGCAGCGAGTTTTTGGTGCTCCGCCTCCAAACGCCGTGCTCAGTGCTGCTCACTCTTGCGGAAGTGCCGAGTCCCGCGGATGTGCGCGCGTGCTGCAGCGGCTTATATAGTATACACAAGTAGCTAGTTCCTCGCGAATAATCTCGTTGAATCTTGGCATCAAGAATGAAAAACGAGATTAAATAAAGCAGCGCGGGTGAAAAAAAGCGGCAACCGCTTAGCGATAATTTGTTAAAATATAAGTTTGTTAAATCACGAAACGCTAACGCGGCTTTCTTTACGCTTTTCACGACTGTGCAATAACGACACACTTCATTATTAAACCATAATACAATGGCCAAACTACTATCATGAATATTACACAAAAAACAGAGAGTTTCTGACGCGTGATGTCCGTCACATTCAGACACAAGCAGCCTCATCACAGGAAGTGATCCTTTTGTCCAAGATTTCAAACGTCAAAACACGTGTTTGAAATAATTTGTTTGATGATCTTTAATAAAAATATACAGACATTTTGTGAGTTAGTATAAATTAAATGATAAATTGAAATATATATTTGTATTTCCATTTATTTAAAAACACCACTTATATTTACTATGACACTTTGATTAGTCACTGCTGTGATGCTGCTCTTTTTATATGTAACATGTTACATCATTTGCACTTGAACAATAAATGTTCTTTTATTACTGATGTTCAACGGATACTGATTCATTCTGAACAGAGCAAACCAGACACTGCAGTGGAACTATATGACAAAACCGCCCTTAAAATTGCGAACTTTTTAAGATTGGTTGCAGAATAATTTGTGCAGCAGCAGCTCAGTCAGTAGAGCTGAGGGTTGGAAACACAAGATCATGGGTTTGATTTCCAGTTAAAACTGTACAATTATTACAAATTGTAACACATTTTTAATGACATAAAAGTTGCTTTGGATAGAAGAATCTAACTGACAGTATGAAGTAAAAAACAAAACTAAAAAGTGCGATATTGGGCCTAAGACACAGAAATGTTTTCTAATGGGCGCCACTGAGCTAGGTGACATGTTTCAGGAAAGAAGAAAAAGATCATAAGAGGAATTGAGGGAAAGCAAAAGAAAATACGAAAAGAAAAGTAAGAGAATTGCACTTGTTCTGTTTTTGTTTCGTTTTTCTGCACTTTGCACTAAACCTACATTAAAGAAATGATTTTCATGTTGTTCAAGCAAACAGTTATTCATTTCTTTTGTGATTATTGGGATCAATACACAACGCGTCAACCTGGGCCAGTGGTTTTGATAGTCGGGCCAGTGAATATCAAAAGTTAAAAGGAAAAATTCCCTTATTGTCTACCCCTGCGTTGAATGTAAAAGGAATCCATACATCTGACCGCCTTTTTTAAAATTAGACAATTTTGAAGAAACTAGCGCCTGTTTCTAGCCAGTTCACCGTGCTTTCGTGCCCCGCTGAAAGACCCTGTGTCCTGATTGGTTCTCTTTGCGTTTGCACCCGCCTTTCTCCACAAGCTCGGATTATGATGGGATGTCATCACAAAAGGCATTTTTTGTTTAGTTTTTATTTGACACTTTTCGAGAGTCAATAAACGTACTTAAGGTTTTCGTCCCCGAGCAGGAGTTATATATAGTTCTCGTTTCGTTTTTGTTTTTCATAAGGCAAAGACAAAGGCAAAAAAATGTTGTCAACTAAATTAACATTGCTCCTCGTTCTAGCTGTCTCTCTCCATGTATTTTTTCCTGTCTCTCTTTCTCTCTGCCTCTAGATCTTACTTTTTCTATCTAAAAATAACATCATCTGTCTGTCTTTCCATCTTGAAAACTTTTCGTCTGTCTCTCCTTATCTCTCTCAAAATCTTTTCATCTCTCTTTCATACAGTCTTGGAATATTTTCATGTCTATTTCTCTTTCATTCAGTCTCGAAATCTCTTCCTCTGCCTCCCTCTCCTTCCATAACAACATCTCTTCATCGTTCTCTCTTTCTTTCCATCTCAAAATCTCTTAATCTGTCTTGCTTTCATTCTATCACAAAATCTCTTCATCTATCTCTCACTTTCCATCTTGAAAACTCTTAATCAGCCTCCCTCTATCTCTCTATTTTAGTCTTGAAGTGTTTTCTTCTCTCTCTTTGTCTTTCTCATTCAGTCTCAAAATCTCTTCATCTGTCTCTTTCTCTCCTTCCATCTCAAATCTTTTAATTGGTCTTGCTGTCCTCCCATCACAAAATCTCTTCATCTGTCTCTCACTTTCCATCATGAAAACTCTTAATCGGAAATATTTTCATCTCCCTGCCTCTATCTCTCTCTCTCTCTTTCTATCATTCAGTCTCAGAATTTATCTGTATATATGTATATGTATATTTATCTTTATAGTCATATTTATAGCCATATTATTAACACCATTCATTCATATTATTAACACCATTATTAACATTATTCTTTGACTTTGACCAACTACTAATCAATAAAAAGCAACAATTCTCTTACATATTCACACATGCGCTTTGAAACAGTTAAAACTGTGTAAAGTGCCTTACAAATGCAGAACATGAACCCTGAACTCTCTCTTCTTCCATCTAGAAATCTCTTCATCGGTCTCTCTCCTTCCATCTCGAAATCTCTTCCTCTGTCTGTCTCTACTTTCATGTTTCTCTCTCTTTCCGTGTTGTAATCTTTTCACTGGTCTTATCCTTCCATCCTGAAATCTCTTCATTGGTCTATCTCTCTCTCTCTCTCTCTCTCTCTCTCTCTCTCTCTCTCTCTCTCTAAATATCTTCATCTGTCTCCCTCTCTCTCTTTCTCCCTCTCTCTCTCTCATTGCGAAATCCTCCGTAAGAGCAGAAGACGTTAAATGATTGATCTTCAAACCGCTGATTGCATTTCCCATTTTTGTGGAGATCGGAGCGGATGGATCTGAACAAAGCCTAATTGGCCGCTCGCGAGAGCCGGACTGAACCTGCCAACGATCGGCGCGGGTCCGAGGCTCGTGTGGCAGCGGCTGGGAAAAACTTCCCGCTTTAATTTCATTTCCCTCAGTCCGACATCCAGCGGTGGAAGTTAATGAAATTGCTCGTCCATTGTGTTCATCCACTTATGCGGTTAATGATATTGTGCGGGGGATTAAAGAGGCTTTTATAAAGCGCGGGAATCGGAGCTGGCAGCGCGGTGCGGCCCCGTCAGGCCCCGCAGATCACGGCACCGCTAATCGCCGCTGAAGCCCAGAGTCAAGCGGCCCGTCTGGAACCCGCCGCCGACATCACATCAACACGCGGCGCTGACGTTCTCCGGTCTGGACGAAGATGATCCGATTACAGGAAATGTCTCATTTACATTCACGGTGGTTACGGCCAGTCACAGTCACGACCAATCAAACATGCTGCTTCTCTTCAGGCGCACTTTACAATACACAACACGCTCACTCCATCAGAGAGAGACAGAGAGAGTGACAGTGAGAGAGCGGGATTGACTGGAAGTTACAGGATGAGAGAGAGAAAGAGACTGACAGAATGATACTGTAAGAGAGATGTAGAAAGATAGAGAGAGAGACAGACATAAAGAGAGTGACGAAGAGAGAGAGAGAAAGAGACTGAAAGACAGAGTGAAAGGAAGATACTGTAAGAGTTATAGAAAGAGAGAGATGCAGACAGACATAGAGAGTGACGAAGAGAGAGAGAAAGAGACTGACAGACAGAGAGAGTGAAAGAAAGATACTGTAAGAGAGTTATAGAAAGAGAGACAGACATAAAGAGAGTGACGAAGAGAGAGAGAAAGAGACTGACAGACAGAGAGTGAAGGAAAGATACTGTAAGATAGTTATAGAAAGATAGAGAGACAGACAGTCATAAAGAGAGAAGAGAAGTGAAAGAAAAGAAGAAGAAGACGCATTATAAATACTTTGCGCATAGAATAGAGAAAGTAAAAACAACAAGCGTGAGAGAGAAAAACAGAGATTCAGAGACAAACAGATTGAGATAGACAGAGAGAAACAGCTATAGGACAAACAGAAAGATAGGCTGAGAGACAGCAAAACCGGCAGAGAGAGAGAGTCAGACAGACAGGAGAAACAGACAGGCTGACAGAGAGAGAGGCAGACAGACAGAGACAGAGAGAGAGAGAGAGGCAGACAGACAGACAGAGAGAGAAAGACAGGCAGACCGAGGGAGAGGCAGACAGACCAGAGAGAGGGGGAGAGAGAGAGAGAGAGAGAGACAGACAGAGAGACAGACAGACAGACTGCGAGAGAGCGAGAGAAACTGAAAGTTAAAGGAAGAGAGAGAGAGAGACTGAGAGTGAAAGAAAGAGATACCGTAAGAGAGTTAAAGAGAGACAGACAGACAGACACAAAATTACAATACATATAAATATTTCGCACATAGAGAAAACAAAAACAATAATGCCACAGTTGGAGGAAGAAAAAAAAATGAGAGTGAAAGAAAGCAAAAAGGCACAGAGCTATACAGAAAAAGAGAGGAAGAGTGTGATCAATGATATAGAACCAATCAAGAAAGAATCTGACAGAGAGCGTGAGAGAAAAACAGAGATTCAGAGAGTTTCAGACAGACTGAGACAGAAGAGACAGAAGACAGCTGGAGAAGAACAAACAGAAAGGTAGACAGAGAGGAAAAAAACAAAGACAGAGAGACATAAAAACAGACAGAGAGAGAGAGGCAAATAGACAGTGAGGGACAAACAGGCGGACAGAGAGAAAAAGACCAAAGAGAGGGAGACAGACAGAGAGAGTAAGTGAGAGAGGCAGACAGACAGATAGACAGATAGAAAGAGACAATAAGAGAGAGAAAGAGGCAGACAGACAGTGAGAGACAGACAGGCAGACCAAAGAGCGTGAGACAGAAAGAGAGAGTAAGTGAGTAAGTGACTGAGACTGGCAGGCAGACAGACAGAGAGAGAAAGACAGGAAGACTGAGAAAGAGAGGTAGACAGAGTGAGTGAGTGAGTGAGAGAGGCAGACATACTGAGAGTGGCAGACACGGAAAGAGAGAGTGAGTGAGTGAGTGAGTGAGTGAGTGAGAGAGTGACAGACAGGCAGACAGACCGAGAGAGAGGCAGACATACAGAAAGAGAAAGAGAGAGAGAGGGAGAGAGAGAGAGAGACAGACACTGAGGTGATTTCATCATCCTCTGATGCTCACGGTCATCATAAACATTGTCTGCATTATTAGATCAGCACACAAAAAAACGTCAAAGGCCGAACAATTCAGACATCCATTACTAATTAAAGCGACGCGGCGCTCTTTCTGATTGGCCGGATTGGAGCGCCGCTGCCGGATCCATCGTTTAATCGCTCTGGATGCCAATGATAAAATGCCTTTAATACACTTATGCTCATTAATGTAAATTATATTCCACTCTAGATGTCCAATAATTAAAAAGAATAATTCAGCTTGATAAAGACTCGCCTTCTGAGCTGCACCGCGCTATTGATCTTCCGCCTGAAAATATTCTTAATGTTGACGCTGAGCGATCATCAATCTACATTATCCTGCTCTTTAATACGGGCCTTGATCCTAACATCATTTTTTATGCATCTGATTGGATTATGAGCGCTGGAGGGGCGGGGCCTGTCGCTGAGATGGACGCGAGTGGACGTGACGGCAGCTAAAGTCACACACACAAGGACGGAAGAAACACGATCAATCAAAAACTACAATCCACACACACCGTGGAGATGTTCCCTGGTGGTAACCACTATGGTAACTATTGCTCCACTGACCAATGAGATTTCAGCTCGTCACGGCCGTGTTCTGTCAGTGAATCTGATTGGTCGCTCAGAGTGTCTGTAGTGCCCACAGTGACTGGAGGGCAAGTAAGACTTTAGTGTGTTTAAGTAGAACGTTTTGTTTTGCAATCCTCAAAATCAGACGGATAAAACCGTGAGACTCATTATACAGTTTTAACAGATACAGATGGACTTTTTCCTCCAGCTCGAGTGATAAACGAATGTAAAATAACACATAGTGAATAACATAGTGAAGATTTACTCAGATGATGTACATAAACAAACATTTCACAAGAGAAAAAAGGTTTAGGAGAGGGATTTAGTGATAGACTGAGATAAATAAACAGACACAGAAAAAGGGAAAATAGAAAGAATAACGCAAGTGAGACAAAAATTGAGAGACAAAAATGAGAAACAGAAAAGTGAGAGCAAGAGAGAGAGAGAGAGAAAACACAAAGACATATATTGATAGGGAGGGACGGAGGAAGAGAGAGAAAGAGAGGGAGAAAGACAAAGTGAGAAAGCGAAAGAATTGCAGACAGAAAGAGAGACAGAACAGCATTAGAGAGAAAGAAAGAGACAGAACAAGGGAAACTAGAGTAAAAGCAAGTGAGTCAAAAGTTGATTGACAGAAGAAAGAGATAATAGTGAAAGAGAAAGTGAGAGAGACAAATATATAGAGGGAGAGAGGTAGGAAGAGAGAGAGAGAAAGAAAAGAGATGATAAGAAAGAGAAAAACATTACAGAAAAAGAAAGAGAAACATAAAAGTGAATGAGAGAAAGAGAGTGAGAGAGACAAGTAAAAGCGAGTGAGAAAGATAAAGATATATATAGAGAGAAAGGTAGGAAGAGAGAGAGAGACGAGAAAAGAGACGTGAGAAAAGACAAAGTGAGAAAGCGATGGAATTAAAGAGGCTGACAGAAAGAGAGACACAGATAATAGGAAATAGAGTAAAAGCAAGCAAAAAAACTAAAATTGAATGGCAGAAAGACAAAATGTGAGAAAGAGACAAAGATATAGAGTGAGAGAGAGGGAAGGAGGAAGAACAGCATGAAAAAGAAAGAAAGACAGAGAAAGGCAAAGGGAAACTACTAAAGTAAATGCCAGTGAGAGAAAGACAAAATGATAAAAAAAGAAAGAGAAACATAATAGTGAAAGAGAGAGGGAGTACAAGTGAGAGAAAGTGAGCGAGACAAAGATATAGAGGGAGAAAGAGGAAAAAAGAGAGAGTGAGAAAAGACAGTGAGAAAGCGATGGAATTAGAGGCTGACAGAAAGAGAGAGAGAGAGAGAGAGAGAGAGAGAGATAGAGAGGGAGAGAGAGGAAGGAAGAGAGACAGAGAAAAGAGACGTGAGAAAAGACAAAGTGAGAAAGCGATGGAATTAAAGAGGCTGACAGAAAGAGAGAAAGAGAGAGAGGCCAAGCAGGAGAACAGAGGGAACGTCTCTTCTGAGCCTCACGCCCCTCCTTCCAGAAGAGGAGAGGAGATGCGCTTTAATCCCGAGGCCGCGAGACTAAAGCCGGGCTGAGGCGCGACCCGTGAAGTCTCAGCTCTGGATCGCTCTGGCGTCTCCGCTAAGTCCCCGGTCCGGACGCCGCTCGCGGATCCTTTGTCTTTATGTAAAAGCGGACGGCGGACGATGATGTGTTATGTAAAGTTGTGTGTGCGGGATTTAAAGCAGGGATCCGCTCCGCGCGAGCTTAGTCACACCTCACCGCGCCGGGCCGGAGCCGTGTGAACGCGCTGCTGATGTCACAGGCCCATTTGTGTAATAATGACAACAGGCCGAGGAAACTGGACTAGCTCCTCTCACCGACCCATCATTGATTGAATCATCGCTCTGTCTGGACACCGCCGAAGCTGGAACATCTCATTATCTGCCATTCCTCTGAAACGGACGTCTGTTTGCTTGATGAGAACATCCTGCTGGAGCATCTGATCTCCATCATCACACTAAGAAGATTAGTGCCTGATTCCTCTCCTCTCCACACGTGACGCTCACTCCAGAGGTCCACGGGGACCAGGGAGAAGTCAGGAAACCCTGGGAAGATCATGATGATGATGATGCTCCTGACCCGTGTGAGGCACAGGAGCGATGGGCCGCAGATGATCAGACATCCAGGACGGTGATTGAACAAACCTTCAACATCATGTTTGAGCTGAACTCTACCGGACCCACCAATGTGCAATACATGCGCATGAATGTGCAATAACGTTATTTATGTTTCACTCATTTCATGTCACTGTTTTTGTTTTTTCTTATATTTAAATATTTATGCTAATATATGTTAAAGAGGGAAAAGACCAAACTCAATTGGCCAATAAAGTTTCCAATATTTCAGATTTGAATGGGTCTTTCATGCTGGTGGAGAAGAAGTTCTCCATGACACGTGAGCCCAGAAGAGCCAATCAGAGTGCATCTGGCACGCCTCAGGAACCGAGAGTTCTGAACGTGCCTCAGCGCTCACGTTCCAGTCGTCAGGATGTTTGCGCCGGCAGCTGATGGATCCCCGAGGGCCGGACCCGTGCCGAGGGCTCCCGCTGGAGCAGGGACACATATACACTTCAGCTGTGAAAAGGTCAGGCGGCGGGATCCGGCGGGCAAACACGGCGGTCAGCGCATGAATCACGGGAGATTTGACGCGTGGCGGCGAATGAGCAACCGGACGCCTCCCGCCCCCTGAAGCCCATCGCTTCGCCAGGCCGTGCCGCCGCATCCCGGAGATTCATTAGCGCCCGACCGGCTCCGAGCGGAACTCTCCGTGTGATCGATACACGCGTGTCCATTACAGCCGCAATCACACAGTAATTAAACCACCGATGTATTT
>MU204254.1:265515-280612 GCA_017309775.1 Paedocypris sp. Pulau Singkep | reverse complement strand
GCTAAAAATAGAAAGAGACTGAGACAGAATGAGAAACGGAAAGTGTGCAATAGAGAGAGATAGACTGAGACAGTATGAGAAACAAAACAAGAGAATCAGACATGGAGAGAGAGAGAGACAGGGGGAGAGGAACAGGGAGAGAGAGAGAGAGAGAGAGAGAGAGAGAGAGAGAGAGAGAGAGAGAGAGAGAGAGAGAGAGGAGAAGATGAGCAACAGAGACAAGAGAAAAAGAGATATAGAGGGTGAGGCAGACGGAGGGAGACAGAGACAGAGACAGAGACAGAGACAGAGAGAGAGAGAGAGAGAGACACAGAGAGAGAGAGAGAGAGAGAGAGAGAGAGAGAGAGAGAGAGAGAGAGAGAGAGAGAGAGAGAGAGAGAGAGAGAGAGAGAGAGAGAAAAGAGAGAGAGAGAGAAAAGAGAGAGAGAGAAAAGAGAGAGAGAGAAAAGAGAGAGAGAGAAAAGAGAGAGAGAGAGAGAGAGAGAGAGCAGATGTGGATGAATGGAGAGGGTCAGATGGTTGTTTACGGTCAGGCTGATTTCACACTCACTGACACACACTGACTCTCTCTTCACTTTTCGTCTCGTGACATTCCAGAATTCTGAAGTTTTGCTTCAAGCACAAATTTAGTCCATTACAGAGAAGAGTCGTTTAAAATCGCTCACACTGTAGAACACGCGGTAAAGCAAACACACACACACACACACACACACACACACACGAAGCATCTACTCATCTGTTATTTTACTCGTCTGCATGAGCTGAAACACGGTGATCATCCACAACATCGAGAAACACTTGCAGCTGGTTCGGAACATTCGGCACGAGCTGTCAGTGTCCGAGGGGCCGGTGGCGCAGGCCCGGTGTGCAACCCGAGCAGCAGCTTCGAGTCTCTCTCTCTCACACACACACACACACACACACACACACTCGAGAAGAAACGCAGAGACTTACGTCTTCAAACAGGGATCCCACGTTTGCGGTGACCAGCAGGACCCCCGCACCATGTGAGGACGCCTTCCCCGCCATCGACCACCACCGAGCCGACACCGACACGCCGAACTGAAGAGTCCCACGGATCCGCGGTGCTTTCCGGGCGAGCTGAGATTCTCTCCACGGGTTCGAGGACTGATCAGCTGGGCTTCAGCATGCTCTGCCAAGCAAACTGTGAGCGCGGTCCGTTCTCGAGCCGCCCGCTTCGGTCTACACCTCTGCGTCCATGTTCCGAAGAGCGTCCGGAATTTAATCCACGTCGAGCGGAGTCAGAGGCGCGCGTTTCCCGGCCGAACGGAGAAGCCGCGCCAACATCTCTCGGATTTGTTTGAGAAAACGCACTGCTGCGGGAGCAAGTCCCGCCTTCGCGTGACGTCATCGAGCCAATGGCACGGCGCCGTCTTTTAAAGCAGCGACGCGCTTTTCTTCTTAAAGCGGCCGCACGGTGGCCCGCCTCCTCGCAGCATCTCAGCTCACAATTAACAATAAATAAAATGTGGCTTCTTCCCGAAAAGATCGCCTTATCACACCCGGACTGATAGAAATCAACACAACCGAGTGAAGAATTGCAGCTTCATGAACCTTTACAGTGGAATTTATTCGGAAGGGTCGTCTAAGGTCTCGGTTTTCATCAAAACTTCTTTCCTAAAAACGTAAAAGCAATTCGTTTCACAGACACAGACTTACACAGAGTGTGAAAGAATGAGCGAGAAAAGAATAAACACACACATTCACTTGAGGGACTCCAGTGGAAACTAAGCTAAAAATACAACAAGAGCTAAAGTGTGTGTGTGTGTGTGTGTGTGTGTGTGTGTGTGTGTGTGTGTGTGTGTGTGCGTGTGCGTGTGTGTGTAAACACTGATAACAGTCCCAGGTAATGTGTCCCATCCAGAGCAAATACTACAGCGGCCCGGAGCAGGATATCCCAGAGAGGGAGGGAGTAAGTGTGCGTAATATAAAAGAGGATGTGTGTGTTGAAGAACAGAGCTTGAGAGTGATAGAGAAAGAGATAGAGACTAGGAGAGAGAGTGTGTGAACGTTAAAAAATAAACAGACAGCAAGAGAACGAGAGTGTGCAAGTAAGCTCTGTTTTCTGTTGTGTGAGAGAAAGAAACAGAAAGTGTGTTGTTGAATGTGTGTTAATACAAGTAGTGAGCGTGCGTGTTGTGTGTGTGATTGAGGATCGAGTAAGGGCCTCTTCAGTTTTTTTCTGGAGAATCGTCACACTCCTCCTTTCCAGTGTCATGGAAAATCTGATGGAGGAATTCCAGTCTGAGAGAAAACATGTGACCTCTGACCTCTGGAGCTCAGCCACGGTCACCAGAGCAACAGAGAAGAAGCTGAAACCCACGAGCCTGTGTCAGCTGACAATCCGACTGTTCCTTAACACACACACACACACACACAGACTCGCTGTATCACCTTCTGTGTGGAAAAATTCCACACTACTGAATATTCTGCAGCTGTTCTTGGTCTTTCAGGAATTCAGAGCGGGTTAGCACATGTAAAGCAGAACACGTCACTGACCTCCGACCTCCTCGTGACCATTATAACCAAGGCAGACAAGCCAGGTGACCATTTCGCCTGAAGGTCACATGGAGGTTGGAGGTCAGTGCACTTTCAGTTACGTGACCTTCAGGTGAGATAAAAAAAAAAACAACACGGAACAGTCGATTTCTCTGGAATTGTGTGTGTGAAATGGGAAAAAAAACATTTTGTGAATTTTGGGTGGACGAGATTAGAACGGCTCAACTGAATGGAGTCAGTTAGCGAGTGAGCTGTGGATTGAAGAAGTTAAACAGCCATAACACAGACAGAACAACGCAAAAAAAAAAAAAAAAAACACTTGACTGAAGACAAAAAGTTCAAATTCTGGACAAAGAAGAACTGGTTTGAGAGAGGGGTCAGGGAAGTGTCCATCATATAGAACCCATGAGGGCACAGACAACTTAACCCCATTTTTTTCTTTATTTTGACCAGTCCAGCTGAAAGGACAGTCAAAGTAATGATGGAGGCGGAGCCAGCTGGTTGTTCACACCTACCTACTCACTAGCCTTGCTCGATTGTTCATTATAACGGGATAATCTATTACAAAAGAGGGATGTTCCAGATGACACGACTCTGTCTTCCGACAAATCCACCTGGGTGACGGAGAATCTCCAGTAAAGATCCTGAGCAGCTTCAGGAGTAATGGAGTGACGTCTGTGAAGATGTTTTAAATCTACTGACTCCATCGATGCTTCACATCCAAACGTTTGAATCATTTCCCGTTAATCGTGGTGGACGACTGCTCATATTGTTCGAACGGCGTCACACAGCCGCTTCTCTCAGACCCGCAGTTATAATTAACCCGACACTTGATTCTCATTTGGCCGACACACACAGAATCTGTTTCCAGAATCTCTGACATATTTCTGCAGTTCCTGCGGGCTGGGGTTTTATTTCAGCTCTCACAGGACTCCAGGAATATCTCCACACTCACCTCCTTCTCCTGCCCAAGAGAAGACCAGCATGACCTACATCAGAAAGAGAGAAAGAGAGAGTCTACATCAGAAAGAGAGAGTCTACATCAGAAAGAGCGTGAGAGAGAGAGAGAGAGAGAGAGAGAGAGAGAGAGAGAGAGAGAGAGAGAGAGAGAGAGAGAGAGAGAGAGAGAGAGAGAGAGAGAGAGAGAGAGAGAGAGAGAGAGAGACCGAAAAAGGTAAACAGAATGTGAGAGACAGAGTGAAAGAAAGAGACAGTGTGTTACAGAATGCGAGACATGGAGACAAACAGAGAGCGTGAGAGACAGTGAGAGAAAGACAAACAGAGCGTGAGAGAGTCAAAGAGAAAGAGGCAGACTGAGTGCGTAAAAGAGAGACCAACTGAGTGAAAGTGACAGTGTGTTACAGAATGAGAGACAGGAAGAAACCGACCGAGTGCAGGAACGATGGAAAGGAGGAGACAAAAACAGAGCCAGAGAAACCGAGTGAGATGTTGCGTCTCAGAACAGGAAGTGTGAATGTTTTCCGACCTCCAGCAGCTAATAATCTGAAATATTAATATCTAAGCAGAATAAATCAATCGCTAATTTTAATAAAACCACAGGCAGTAACAGGGACAATAAATTAATTATAATCTTGATCAGCACTGACAAGGAAATAAAGCGGTAGAAAAGCGTGTGGTCACATATGTGCCGCTGCAGCGCCCTCTTGAGGACATTGGGGGAAAATACTCCAGGAACGAAAGAAAACCAGCGACAGAGGAAAGACTGGAAAACTCAGTAGCGATAAATGAACAAAAACAGAACTCTGAGTGATGGTTTAACCGATCGACTAGACACACCCCTAATAGATAATCAACCTGAACCAATCACACGTGGGAGCGTCTGAGAGAGGAGCAATCAGCTTGGCGCTACAGGCTTTTCTCCTCATCGGCCGCGAGAGGGCGCTGACGTAGAAATGCCCCACGTTACAACCACAGCATTTGCTTATCAGTGATGTGACATCAAGTAAAAACTGGATTTGTATGACTTGATTATTTTAATAGTTTAAAAATAAAGTAATTTCGCAGGTGCTTAGGACAAAAATCACATTCAAGATTGCGTGCGCACACACACACACACGCGCACACACACTGAAAAACGTATACTCTGTGTTGGTAAGAGTTCTTGACACGCTCACAACAGAAACACGTTGCTTTCATACTTTATTTACAGCACATAAAAAAAACTTCCCGGAGCGAGAAGATCGAGTCTCAGAGGAAGGTCACTCACAGCAGGCCACCACGGTTCAATAAAGTGCTTCTCTTCCCTCACGTCTACGGCCGTGAAGCAGTTTAGTGTTGCAGTGATGCTCTTCAGAGGAAACCAGTCGAGTGTTTGGTGCATAAATACATTCTGCTTTCGTGTCCAGCTACTACTCCTAACAGGACGATCTACACAAACAGAAGGGGAGCCGGTGAGCGTGAGGGGTGGGGGTCCGTGCGGCCCCTCGGGCCGGGGGTCCTGTGAGTCTCTCTCTTGCTGTCGGAGCAGAAAAGGCCACGTCCTGGACTCCTGAAGAAAAGCCGCTTCACACACGTCTGTTCCTCTGAGGAAACACACACATACGACACATTACATTTGAACTTCAGCATGGATGTTGCGAGCAGCAGCTACACTGATCCACCATATCATCTCAAGTAGTGTAGCTATATCCACACGAGTTATGACACGTGCAGTGACAACCAATCAGAATCAAGCCTGTAGAAGACCAACCCTCTATTAGACTTGCACAATTAGTCCGAATTGATCGTTTTATATAATGTGTGAAAACCGATCAATTTCTGTAAATAACCATTTCAAATGTCAAACCGCACAAACACTTTAATCAGCTAGCTTCAGGATGTATGACGTAGCATCAATAGTGACAACAGAAAATGCAGATCTGATGACGTTTCTGTATCAAAACCCCATCAAACGTATTTTCCAGCAGAACCTGATCTCAGAGCTTGTCATTTTCTTATCAGCAGAAGTCAAAACAGATTTTCACACAATGTCTAGACATTCTACACAATGACTTGCAGGTGACGCGGCAGAGTGTGAAACACGCTTAGAACTAGTCTTGTCAAAAATATACATTTTTTGTAAAGTATCGATGCTGAAAAAAATCTGAATCAATACAATACTAAAAAAACACAAACGTATCGATACCATCCACGCCTCTGTCCTCGCCACCTAAATCTAAATCTAAAAGCGCTTTGTTCTGGAACTTTTTTTGCCGTTGATGAGAGGAAAAAGACTTCCAGTGATTGCTGCTCAATCGCAAATAATTGTACACATTCTTATTTTCTCATTTTGAGGTCATTTTAATGTTTATATAGAAGCCGGTGGATGCGGGAAGACAAATATCCAAGCTACAGAACCGCACTAACACCTCGTGTACCGAGAAGCAGGCTTGTTGAAAGAATCGGGAAGTTAGTAACAGTTTTCATTGTCATTATGTCAATTATGAGACAGTTAAAACTGTGAAAAGCGCCTTACAAATACTCATTATTATTATTATTATTATTATTATTATTATTATTATATATTTCAGAGCATCTCAGTGATAGCGTGAAGCACGTTTGCATTTGTATTTCTTTACAGTAGGCGTCTATGCGCTGATCAGTGATGGTGTTAAATTACAACCCAAACCGAGATATTTTTATATATTAAAAAAAAAAAACTTAACACTGATTAACAAAAAAAAAATAATAATAATGTCTTGTGTTCACTGACTGTCATGCTGTTGTAAGTTTCTTTATTTAGCCTGTGTAGACATCTACTGTAGCCTAGTGTAGACAAATTGCTTCACTAGCTCCTTCGGATAAAAGTGTCTGCCAAATGACTGTAAAGTAAAGTAAAAGTAAAGTAAAAAACTGCTGTTCAACTCTGGTTCATTGAATGACTGAAGCAGATCCCTACCACAATGTACCAACAGATTAATACATGTTTAATAAGTTAGCTTATTCATTTTAAAGATATGATATAACAAATAACAAATACAAGTACAAAAACTGTTAATAATTTACACACTTTTTTTTTTAAAGAAAGCTGAGGACCAACAATCTGCAGTGAAAACTCACTCACACTACCAGCTTCTTTGAAAACATTTTGCACTCTTTACATACATTTTTGGCTATAGTATCAATACTTTTCTTTGTATTTTCAAAGCATTGTATTGCAGTTGCTATTCATAGTTTCATGACAACACTACTGGAAACTGCACAAAAATGGTGTGTGTGTGTGTGTGTGTGTGTGTGAGAGAGAGAGAGAGAGAGAGAGAGAGAGAGAGAGAGAGAGAGAGAGAGAGAGAGAGAGAGAGAGAGAGAGAGAGAGAGAGAGAGAGAGAGCAAAAAATAGAATGTGTGTGTGTCTTCAGTGCACATGTTTGATGAGTGTGTGTCTGTGTTTGAGCAAGTAAATGAAACACACAGTTGTGTGGGTGTGACTGCATTCCAGGACATTTCCAGGAAAACATAACAATATATAAATAAGCTTAATATGTATTTAATATGAACAATATTCATATAACACTTTTATAAAATAATATGCAATTTTGATCAAAACTTTAAAATCTTAGATGGATGAACGCAAAGAAATAGGTCTTGCAATGTCTCGTTAAAAAAAAGTTTTCTTGTGGTTTTAAAAATATATATATATATTTTTTTTTTCAGCATTCTGTAGAATATGTGTTCAACATTCAAAACTACTTCTTGCATTTCTTGCATTTTGGTGCTTTTTTTGACTGCGTGTGTGAGTGAACGAGTGTGTTTTATGTGTACGTGCATTAAGTGTGTGTGTGTGTGTGTGTGTGTGTGTGTGTGTGTGTGTGTGAGAGAGGAGAGTGAGAGAGGAGAGTGAGAGCCAGTGAGAGTTGGGTTAGAGCGTTTTCTGAGTTTGTTTAGAGTTTTGGCGTGTGAAGAGACAAGTGTGTGTCTCAGAGAGTGTCTAACTGTGGAAGTAAAATAAAATTGGTGAGGACAATGGTGATTAAAGTCATGCTTGTGAATGCGTGCGTGTGTGTGTAAGTATTGGATGAAAAAATAAATGTGATCCGAACATCCTTAGCGAAAAAAAATTGTAATAGTGTTATTAACTAAAAGATAGCGCCACATCATCAATGATCTGAAAATCATGAATTATCACAGATTGTAAAGCGGAAACAAAGACATTATAGTTGCACATCAGTTAATTCCAAAACACGCAGATCAGCGGAAATTCCGTGACCACTAAAGACCATCGCCACAGCTACTCTTCAAACAACAGAAACTCAAAGTCCATCAGTGGAAAAAGCTAACAGAAATACAAATTATACGATGTTCGCCGAATTTGAAACATTTCAAAAATTAAATGAAAGTCAGATTTTTTTTAATGTAAATCAGGTTAATCCGTTATGAAAGTTTATTTTATATTACACATTTTAGAAAGCGGAACCATACACACAAAATGTATGTAAAGGAATAATTTTTGTTTTACGTTTATTTTTACACTGTCAGTCTATGGAATCAGACGCCACAAAAATATCAAACGTACATTTCTAAGAAACGAACGGATAATGCTTCACATTTTCGTTTTTTTTTATTTTTCGCTTGCAAGTTTGACATTTTGGTTTGAAACATTTTTCCCTTTGAACTTCTGGCACTAGGCCTCTACTCTGATTGGCTGGTGAGAATGTGACTGATAGCTGCTTGTTAGAGTACAAATGTTAGAGCCCAATGTGGCCCGCGAATCAAAAAGTTTGCACACCCCTGCTATAGCGTAACGCTTAACACTTTAGTGCGCAGACGTGGCAATGGTTAAAAGTACAAACACTCACTTAAGTTTCGCAGTGGGCCAGTAGAGACGTGATCTCGGCGCTCATGTGACCCACAGCTTTGGCGGCCTCCACGATGGCACGGCGATACATGCCTTTCTTCTTCCGGTTGAAGCGTGACCTGAAGAACTCACGAAACGGCGACAGTTTGGCGACCGACAGCTGAGACGTGGTCGGGGAGCCGAACCAAGAGACTTTGGCTTCGGGCCACGGAGCGTCGACTTCTCCTTCCTCTCTGTGGCTTCCGCTTATACTGAGTATCCGTGCGGGCCACCAGGGGAAACCGTGGATCTTCCCCCACACCACGTCTCCCACCGTCACGGCGTGACCTTCCTCCGTCACGCACTTGGTCATGCTGCGCGTGTGCAGTCGGACAGTCAAAGGAGGAACCGTCTTGCTCTGGCCCTGGGACGAGGAGGACACGGAGATGTCGTCTCCTGGCGCGAGGTCGCACAGCTCGGGGGACGTCCCGTCCGAGCTGAAGGACTTGGACTCGTCCAGACTGTCGCTGCTGCACACCGAGAGGCTGGAGGAATCCGCTTTCCTCTTGCGGAAATTGATAAGTAGCGTCAGGTCACTGTGGCGCTCCACCTCCTCTCCACAGCTGCCCGACCAAAGTTCTAGCGAATTCTTCTCCCCCCCGTCCTCGGACTGAGGAACCCTCTGGCTCCTCCGGCGTCCTCCGCCAACCAGCTCGGCCTCGTACACAGACACCTGCTCCGTGCCATCGGGCCTGGAGCGCAGGCGTATCTTGGGAGACTGGGCGTCTGGACTGGTCAACTTCGGCAGCTTGAGTTTAGGAATGGAAATGGTAAGACCTGTTCTGATGGCGTCCATGGAAGGCGGAAGGTTCTTTCTGGGCTCCCGGGAGGCGTCGCTCTCCGCCAGGCCGTTCTGCAGGAGCTGCTTCGGGCAGAAGGGTTTGACGGAGCCGTGCACTCTGGATGGGATCTTCATCACCTCTCCTTTGCCTTGAGGCGTGCTGTAGGAGATCTTGATCACGGGACTGTGAGGAATGACGTCTCCCCCTGGGAACTTCTCCTCCTCTTTCTTATCTTTTCGGAAACGCTTGGCGTCGCACACGGCCGAGTCGTCTTTCTTCTTGGACTCTTTGTTAGCGTCGCCGTCGTCTTTCCTCGTACTCTTGGCTGGCGCCGCTCTAGCGTCCTCGTCCGTCTGAGGGCCAGTGTCTCGGCGAGAAGTCTTGGCCAGTCCGTCTTTGCTGTCCTCGTCACTGTTGAGCGTGTTTTTGCACTTCTCACACAACACTTGTCGAGGTCGTAAGCGGATCGTGCTGATCGTCATCCTCCCCGGTTCTCGGTTTCTCCGCTTCTTCCGTTTGATTGGCCGAGGGGGCGGTTGAGGTACCCACTGGCTGTAGGTGTGCCGGACCCACATGGGCTGGGGGAAGGGGGCGCCCTCGAAGTACGGCGGATAGGTGGGCTGCCCGGGCTGCACCGGGACGGGCACAGGTGCTGGTGGCGCCGCCTCGGGCTCGGTGTTCTCGTCTTTTGGTCTCTGGCTGATGGTTCTGGAAGAATCGTCCTCGTCCTCTTCTCTTTGTGACACGTCATAGTCCGGGAGTCTCCGCTCGAGGGTTTCGTCTGATTTACCGACCACGTCAGGGAGGCAAAACAGCCCGGTCCTGCAAAACAGCAAAACAGTCCATCACTATTCAACACACACCTCATTTCATCAGCACTGCTGGACATCGAGGAGTTAAAGCCTAGAAAAGTCTGATCTCGAAAGGATTCGTTAATAAAACTCCATGCAATTGGATTCCAAAGGCAGCGTTCCAACAATGGACAAAAACCCCCTTCCATCCACTTCCTGAACCGCTCGATCCACTTCAGAGTGTGTGGAGATGAATCGGTCCCAGCATCTCTCAGAACGAGGAGCTCCAGGGCTTCCCGTCCAATCACAGGCCTGAACACACAAACACACCTACAGGCAGCACTTTTATAGATTGTAGGAGGAAGCCAGCGAGCCGGATGGAATTATGGGATCAGTGAGAACATGTAAACTAGAACAGTCGCAGACTATATTTTACTCTTCTGCGATAACGACAGAAGGATGTGTGAATTCTGGTGATAAAGCAAGTTTGACCAGAAGCATCATGTGATGAATTAGCGCACACACTCACGCACTTATCTAATCTCCAACAGCACAGAAATATCTCAATCTGCACAAACTGTAGCTAAACAAACTGACGCCAAGACACAGAGAATCTCTCAATAACAGCTCAAAGATCTCAGCTGAACATCTGACCTTACACTGAATCAGAAGTTCAGTGATTAAATGGAAAACCTGTCGAAATAGAAATAAAATGGAATTTTCAGGATAAACTCAAGACCAGATGAATTACGTTCAGATCTTCTCTAAAGAAGCTTCTAGAAGGCTTTTGCTTTCATCCCATCAGAAGATTTGTGAGATTCACTGTGATATGAAAATCCGAACCGGTTTCTCCCATAATGCACCACAGCCTGAAGAAGAACGTGCAATCTTCTGGACCAGAGACAAAGAGCCGGAAACCGCTTCACCTCATCCAACAAACACAATCCAGCAGCCGCCGGGGACCCGGGGCCCGGGGACGCTTCACCTCACGCGCAGAAACCTGAGGAGCAATTAAAGCAGAAGAGGACGTCCTGCGGGGAGAAGCAGGGAACCCACGGGCAATCAACTGCAATCATCGGAGAGAAATAAAACGCCCTGAAGACCACAATCACGGCGGGCCGGAGACCCCCTCGTTAACACAGGAGAACGCTCACAATCACACTGCAGTTATTACACAATAATAAAGAAATAACACTAATCAGCCGTTATGTCACACACTAAAAACCTCTTTCACAAGATGTCCCAAAGAAGCGCTAAAAAGACAGAATGCTGCAGTTTATTCTCTGTGGAAACAAAGGTCAAGCAGATGACACACACACACACACACACACACACACACACACGTAATCCAAACATACAAAGGCTGGTGAGATATTCCACAGAACCAGGATGGTGAATCACCAGCCAGTCACCGGATCCAGGAGACTAAATCACAGGCCCGGATAGAGAACATTCCCAGAACCCAGCCAGACACCTTCTCCTGGTGGCCCATGACTCACAGCAAGAGTTTGGGGTTTAATCAGACCTTTTGTGACCGAGCCAAATCCACAAAAGCGCGACATATTCCAGTCCTGAGCGTGTCTGAGATGTAAAGGTTAAATGTGGACGAGGCTCTGAATATCTCCTGGAGGAGCCAGATCAAGCCCAGCCTCATCCAGCATTGTCTGACGTTGAAGCGCGGATACAAAGACACGAAACTAAAACAGCGTGAGGACCATCAAGGACGTTCTCCTCACGAATCACACTCACGCGCTGCTGTTGTTGTTCTTCTCATTGTCTCTCGCCGAGGCCCGGTGCTCTTCCCCCGGCCTGCCGCCAGGCCCCGGCGAGCCCGAGCCTTTCCCAGGGAAAAACACAAAGAAACGCCACTCACTTTCGGCTGCAGTCCAGCAGGATGCCCGTGTAGCTCCTCTCGCGGTAGGTCAGCGTCACCACCAGCGTGTCGTTGACGATCTGCTCGACGGTCACCGGGATCAGGGAGCCGGCCCGCAGCTCCTCCGCTACAGCCTCCATGTCGTCGTCGCTCGGGTGTCCGGGTTGGCGTCGCTCGATCCCGGCCGCCGGAGCCACGGTCGCGTCGGCCTCTCGCTGCTGCTGCTATCCGTCGGCGCGCTCACGAGGCTCCACCAGGACGCGCAATGACGCCATGGACCGCACCGACGCGATGACGACGAGTCGGGCCGCGGTGACGTCACGGCAAGGCGAGGAAGAGCGGCGGCGAACGCGTGCATACGAATGAATGACGGAAAGAAAGAGGAAAAATACGACACGAGCCGATTGACCGCTAAAGCCTTATTGTCTGTGCACGTGCGCTTTGCACACAGAAACTCGGGCGCGTAACCTGGGCAACCGGGGATACCCCCCACACAAAGAGAGAGAGAGAGAGAGAGAGAGAGAGAGAGAGCAGTTGTGCTAAATTATTAATAAATCATTAAAGTGATTTTATATATATTTTATTGTGGCGCGCGTGAAAATGTGCTGCCTATGCCACTTTCCCCATTGTGGGACAAATAAAGGCACATTCAGTCCTTCATATATTTGTGTCAATTACATACACATATGTGTGTGATATTTATATTAATATATTTTGGCAACTCAGCACTAGCAGGATAGGAAACAGTCAACATGTAACAAATCAACATCACAACGTAACAACAGTAACGTGCTTCACAAAAAAACATCACAACATTGACGTGACAACAGTAATGTGCAAACAGCATTACACAAACAGTAATGAATAAAGTGAGGTGAACAGTATACATGTGCAAATGGCAAGTGTGAAAAACAGAAGCATTGAAATATATATATATATATATATATATATATATATATATATATATATATATATATATATATATATATATATATATATATATAGAACGCACGTTTTAGTGATCTGTATTAAACTAATCTAGGATGGTAAAATATCGCACTGCTTGTAATTTATAGAACTGGCCACAAGAGGTCAGTGTAAACTCACAGACCCAAAATCTGACTGACATCACGCACTCAGTCTCTCTGGGTCTTTTAACTTCCACTCAACAAAAAAAAACTATCTCCTATCTTAATGTCAGTTTATCTCTCATTCCTCTCATTATTTGTCTCACTCCCTCTAGCATTTTCAATATATTTCGTATCTTTCCTGCATCACACCCTCTCTATTTCTGTCTTCTTCCCACCTTAGTTTCTATCTTTTTCTCTTCATCTATCTTGTGTTCTCTATTAACCCCCCCCCCCTCCTCCTCTCTTTCTCTCATTGTCGACATTAGTCTATTTATCTCTCACGAGTCTTTATCTCTCTCTCGACTCTAATCTCTTTATCTCTCATTAGTCTTTCTCTATTTCTCAAATTATACCTTAAACATAAATTAATAATAACTTTTTAGATTGATACCAACGTAGGTAAGCGGGTCTAAACAGAATACCACAATATCACAGCTGAAGTGGGGAGGTCGACTAATAATAAGCGGCTCGACTTATAAGCGAGTAAATACGTACAACAACTAGGAAACAAACGTAACCATTTAGATTTTCTTTTTCTCAAGTTCCTTTTCTTTTTCTATATCGAGGACGGTTGGCGTATTTCTTTTTCAATATCGAACTACGTAGGCAAATGAGCGGGCGTCTCCTTTCTGCGTCATTCTGTCATTGGACAATTTGTGAAGAGTCTCCTGTTCCATTCGTCTTGACTAGGGCTTGGGTGAATGTAATGCATCATGGTCTAGCTAGCCGTAGTCATGGAGCTTCGATAAATTGCAAACAGCATATGCCCGTTTTGGAAAGTTTTACACCAGACTTCGTGGTATTCCACATCGATTAAAATCGAGACTAAAATATGACAATATGGGCAGAGAAATGCCAATGGCTGTTTTTTTATCTACTCTAATTGCTACTCAAATCTCAAATGTTTGAAATCTAAATTAGATTAAATGTATATACGGTACTATACTTGGAATATGATTCTTCTTTCATATGCATCTTTCCCTCCATCACACAAAAATAGGTGTTGCACAAAAATCTATCACATTTTGTAATAATATGCACAGGCAGTTGTTTTTGCTATAACATTATTTGCATATAACATGGTGTTTTCAAACAGTTTTAGAACATTAGTCCAGAAATATGACATTTTTTATTAAAATAAACTGTTGTTTTATCAAGTGCCTCACAGCGCCAGAGACGGACAGAACTCGGTAGATTGAGAAACCAAAACTTGAATCACACAAACTTGGAGTGAGATACAAGAAGTGTGAAAAACTAAAACAAAAAAACAAAAGCTATACGGGAGTCTTGTGCTTCGTTTCCCCGGGCCGGAGGAGCAGGATTGTAACACGCATATTTAGATAAAAAATAATTCCTCTCTTCTTGAAAACCCCTCTTCTTGTTATTAAGGCAGTTTGCAAGCCAAACTTTAGGTTAATTATCGACACCACACGTTTCTTTGGTACAAAACTACAAGTAGTTCATTTGCATCTTCTGGGGTGATTCAATTGCTTTTGACAGAATATGTTCTTAATTTCACGGTACATGTGTATAATCCACATTTTATATATGCGTAGTGACAATAATAATAATAATAATAATAATAATAATAATAATAATAATAATAATAATAATAATGAGTATTTGTAAGGCTCTTTTCACAGTTTAAATGTCTCAAAGAGCACAATAAAGGCTTTCTATTTCTATTTTCTTTTACACGCTGCTATTGGAAAGGTTATTGTAGGGCTTTTCATTTCCACAATGTTGAAAAAAAGGGTATTTTGTCGGATTAGTGGGTGATACTGTATCTGCTCACATTTATCATTTTTAGGGGTAAGACTGACTCTAAATGAAGGTTGAAGCTGGGTCTGGAGTTTTTTGTGCAGATCCCCTATTCCCCAAAAAAGTGGAGATGTTCAGTGGAAACTCCGGAAACCATCACCTCCAACTGTGTTGTCTCCAAAATTGCTGAAACTGTTTTTATTGTGTCTTATTATGTGTTTTTTAACTTCAAAAGCGTATTTACCTTTATCTTTTATACCTGAAATAAAACCTTTTTAGTTTGGTTTAGTTTGAAGAACCAAACTCTCTGTTTGGTTCTCTCCAGATTTCTCTTGTGTTTCTCTCTCTCTCTCTCTCTCTCTCTCTCTCTCTCTCTCTCTCTCTCTCTCTCTCTCTCTCTCTCTCTCTCT
>MU204254.1:231487-262186 GCA_017309775.1 Paedocypris sp. Pulau Singkep | reverse complement strand
TCTCTCTCTCTCTCTCTCTCTCTCTCTCTCTCTCTCTCTCTCTCCCTCTCTCTCTTCCTCTTCCCTGTCTGCGTGTCATTAATAATTCAGAGCGTGTGATTTAGAGGTTATGCAGTAAAGATGAAGTTTGTTCAGAAAAAGTGATTGTGATTATCTCCGATGAAGAGTAAGAGGATGATGATGCTGAACACAGACACCCACAGTCAACAACACTTTCCCTGATCCCCACCATACTGTCCGTCTCGGCGACTGAGGTGTGTGTGTGTATGTGTGTGTGTGTGTGTGTGTGTGTGTGTGTTCATGTCATTCATGTCATGTGCTTGATCACCTGCCTGTCTGTGTCTGTGTGGGAAACACATTTCCCTGCTCCAGTAAATCCGCTTTACTGACTAATTCAATCAGCCATGAGTCACTCTCCCCCCTCTCTATCTCTCTCTCTCTCTCTCTCTCTCTCTCTCCTACTCTGTTGTTCTCTTTCCATCTCTTTCCTTTTCTCCCCTTTCTTCAGTTTCTGTCGCTCTCTTTATCCTCTCTCACCCTTTCTTTGTCTTTCCTTCTTTCGCCCTCTCTGTATCTCTCTTTTCACTCTCTCCTCTTTCTCTCCCTCTCTTTTCTTCTCTCTGTCATATTTATGGGTGGTAATTTAAGGCTTGTCTAGATACGTATGGGTGTTGGAGAAAGATCTCATGCGGTAGATCTTCTGCTGATGACATCCTTTGTTCGCTACCAAGGCAACAGAAGATTGCGCCTGATCTCCTTCGGAGCCCTGAGATCCAGTGTGTAATTCGCAGGATCCGTTGCAGAGAAAGAATGGATTGACAGCAGCGCTGATCTGTTGTTGTGAAGGAGAGGATGATGATGATTGTCTCATGCTGGAGGAGCGCAGCAGTGTCTCGGGAAATAAAAGCCGGAGAAGGAGCTCGGGATTGTAAAGATATTGCTTTGTTAAATCATCGATAATGAAGAATTAGTGGTGTTTTCACTGTGGGAGTTCTAAGCGAGGATGAGGAGAATTTGTGAAGACGGTTGTCTGCTTCACGACCATGTATATCAGCTAGGAGGGCCATTATAGAGGGCCACTATAGAGGGTCTATAGTGAAGGGCGGGGCACTCTAGCGCCCCCTAGGCTGAATATAGAGGCATCTGAAACGCTCTTCACGCACACTAGCATCACAGGGATTCAACCCATTGCCATCTCATCGTGTGTCTGACACAGCGCCACCACCTGGCCGTTGAAGGCGTTTGCCGTTTTCTGCCATGTTTTCAAACCATTTTATTCTTAAAATTCTATCAGTGCAAAGGAATTCCTCACAGTTGCACACAAACAAACAGACAGAAATCCCTTGTGTTGTTCCGGCTGGAAAGGTTTGTGGGTCTGTCTCTCGTTACCCATCATGCACCAGTGCGTGTCTGTAGGCGCTACGGCCCCTCACTCTGATTAATACACAAAAGCTTTTACACAATTATATAATCACTACTGCATAATTAACACAACAGAAATTCTGGGAGAACATACCTGCGTGTGTTTGTGTGAGGTTTGCCTGAGTGTTAATCTTTTAGTGTTGTGTGTGTGTGTGTGTTGTGTGATATTCTATATATAGAGCATCATATGACACAAAGAGAGAGAGAATAAGGAAAGTCTCAAGGCTGTTTCTCCCTCTTTCCATCTGCAGCCCATTATCACTGGCAGCAGTTCAGACAGGAAGAGTCAGTAATGACTTCCTCTCTCGCTCTCTCTCTCTCTCTCTAGCTCTCTATTCTCTCTCTCTCTCTCTCTCTCTCTCTCTCTCTCTCTCTCTCTCTCTCCCTCTCTCTCTCTCTCTCTCTCTCTCTCTCTCTCTCTCTCTCTCTCTCTCTCTCTCTCTCTCTCTCTCTCTCTCTCTCTCTCTCTCTCTCTATCTCTCTCTCTGTCTCTATTCATTCGGTAAGTCTCTTTATTTCTCTCTCTCTCTGTCTCTTTCCCCCAGAAATTCCTCTTCTATTCTTCATTCTCTCAACTCTCTCAGTCTTTCACTTTGTATTGATTAATCTGTCTGTCTCTCCTTTCCCAATTTCCCTCTCCCACTTTTTCTCAGTTTCTGTATTTAATTCTCTCTCTTTACTCTCAGTTTCTCAATCTATGTTTTTCTTAAAATGTATCAAATCAGTCTATACTTTTATAGTTTCTCAATTTACTCTCCGTTTCTATTTCTCTTTCTTCTGCTTTCTCTGTCTTTTTTCTCGTATTCTTCGCTCAGTCTCTCTCTTTCTCTCCCTCTCTCTCTCTCTCTCTCTCTCTCTCTCTCTCTCTCTCTCTCTCTCTCTCTCTCTCTGTCTCCTCTCTCTATCTGAGGAGAGTCTGCCTCTCTCTCTTTTTCTCTCTCCCGCCCGTGAACTGAACTTGACTGAACTGAAGTGTTTTCTCTGTAGATCATAATGGAGGAAACACTGAGACTCGCTCTAGTAGTTACTGTCACGTTAGGACATCATGAGGAGTCACACGTTACTCTTCAGTGACTCTGTTTTCACCAACTGCAATTGAAACACTCACAGAGATGCCATTGTGTAAAATATCTCGTTCTTTTAACACACTGAACCTGACGGTCAGGACGAGGCCGTTGCATTTGAGCTGGAGGTTGTTTATTAGTCCAGTTGTTCATCGTCGCAGTTTGTCTCAATGTAGCTGTACTAGAACCAACAGTTCAGTTATTTTAATGTAACCATGAGTTTTAATTTGGTCACTGAGCAAGCGAACTAGTTACAATATCAATACGATGCTCAGTTTTTGAAACAATAAGTGAATAAAGAAAAGTGTTTTGTTAATATGAAGATCATGTTATATTTAGCTGAAAGGATATCGAGCTTAGGTTGTGGGGGAAAAGGTTTGCACTTCTTTATTATCAATGTATTATAAATGTGCTTTAGTGAAGAAATGGCTTTAAGATTTTGCTTGATTTAGTCCTTTAAATCGTCCTAGAATGAAGATTCCAGACTTTTGGTGCTAAAAATGCAAACTGGTATATATAAAAATGTCCTCTGGTATATGTTATAGAAATTCTAGGTGTTAATAGGTCTAAGTTTTGCATAATAAAACTCAATT
Organism: Paedocypris sp. Pulau Singkep; assembly: GCA_017309775.1. Taxonomy (NCBI): domain Eukaryota; kingdom Metazoa; phylum Chordata; class Actinopteri; order Cypriniformes; genus Paedocypris; species Paedocypris sp. Pulau Singkep. The sequence goes on along the minus strand of MU204254.1, from coordinate 259,107 downwards.
AGATACTGAGGAGAACATTTTGAATAGATATTTAAATGCACTACACGAGAGTTTTGAATTGTATACAGCATTTAACAGGTAAAACCAGCGTAGAGACAATAAATTACACGGTCACAGCTTTTAGTTGATGTGAGTAATGTTATATGTGTGTGTTGCGTTGTTGTCACATGTGTGTCATGTTTCATTCTGTTTCTGTTCCAGTGAACTTCGATCACTTCCAGATACTCCGGGCCATCGGGAAAGGCAGTTTTGGCAAGGTACCGCAACCTTCACCCACAGAGAGCAGCAGTATGTCAGGACGAGACGAGTGTGTGTGTGTGTGTGTGTGTGTGTGTGAGAGAGAGAAAGAGAGACTGCGGTTACAGTGCACTCTGGGATATCTGGAGATTGTCGCTGTGAGATTCAACACTTCAGTAATTACTCTCTCCATCACCAGCCTTCGGACTAATTAATGTGACTGATTCTCTCGAGACTGACTGAGGGAGGTTCCTCTCGCTCCTCTCAATCTCTGTCTTTCTCATTCACTCTCTCTCCTCTCAATCTCTTTCTATTTCACTGTCTATCTCTCTATGACATTAATTATGGTATTGAAATTGTGTTGATAATTGTGTTGTCAGTTGCTGGCAGTTAAAGACTGACCACTGCTTGTGTGTGTGTGTGTGTGTGTGTGTGTGTGTGTGTGTGTGTGTGTGTGTGTTCTTTTCACTGTTTGGATGGTCACATGTAAAGCACAATTTCCTAGACGGTTTCTAACATTAAACTTGCCACGTTATATACTTTGCTTTTACAGCGTGTTAAGTAGTGTGTTTTTTATTTATTATCACATATAAATAACTTTTATGTTAACTTAATCTTTAGTTTAGTTACTTTAGTTACTTTTGTACAAGACAAGCTATTGATTTCATTCAGTCTTTTTCCTTCTTGTTGTACTGTACTGAAAACGAAATCGAACATTTATGCAATCATTCACAAACATAATACACATTATAAATGATTGCAATGTTTGAGTTGGCATTGGTTGGTGCATCAAAGTCTGTGTTCCTCGCACTGTGGTTAGCCACCAATCAAGAGTGTGTCCCGCCCTCAGGCGCAACAGTGCTGTGATTGGCTCCAGCTCCCCGGGACCCAGAAATAGCAAAAGAGGTTCAGAAAATGGATGGATAGAAATAAAAAAAGGGAAAATATCATATTTTGCCAGACGGGATAAACCTTGTAAGGCTTTGTCTTGTTGAGTGGCTCAACATGCTGTATTCTAATTAACGAATAGGTCACGAGCTTTGTTCCACATACAATTAGTGTAAATTATTTCTGTATGACGAAAGAACCCTGCAAACAGCATCGTGTTTTGTGTTTATGCTAATCCATGAACCACCATTTATGAGACTACTATGAGAGATTATTTAGAACAGGAAATCCGTTTAAAAAAGAAAGATAGAACAGGGTTTCAAATGTCTGGAGATGAATGACAGTAGGACCTTCCCAAAACATCTGCAAGGCTTTTGTAAGTGAGGCAGAAATGTGTTCAGCATTATGTATTACTGATGGGTTTGGAGAGGATTAGAATGTTGTTCATTATAGGTCCTTCATCTTATTTAAATGAGGGAAAAGCTGTAAAGGGTCAACACGTGCTTTGTTTCCCAGCATTCCTTGAGTTTTCTCCTGGGTTTCATTGATTTCTGCTGCTCCGTGTTAATTATGTTTGTATTTACACCCTTGGGGTTCGTGCTGGTGATTTGTTCACTGTTCCTAACGTTTACTCAAATTCCTAAAGGTGAGGTTTTGATCTCTTCTCTCTGTTCTGTACCGGAACACAAGCACAAACCTTGAGTGGTGATGCAGTGACCACCACGTAATATTATAAGTATTAAATAAGTTAAGTAAAATTTGTCATATTAATAATTTAAACTTTTTTTAATCAATCAATGGGGAAATTCGTCTCTGCATTTAACCCGTGCGAGCAAACTCTGAGCAAGTCAACAGCTATCGCGAGGCTGCCCACTGCTCCGGGTGTGTGTAGTTTCACTGGTGGTCAAACTCACGCACAATTTCGATATTGCTCCTAGTGAACAAACATCCCTCACCTTTTCCCAAGTGAAACCACTGAGGCGTCTGGTTCTGTCAGTGAAAGTGGATGCTTCTGTGGGTTATGTCACTCCCTCCACGTTTAATATCATCGCTGTCAGTCTTTTCCAGTGCCGTTTAGGTTTTACTCTTTTGGAGAAGAGAGTAATATCCATGAAACTGGAGGAAGCTAAGAACAAAGAGAATGAAGAGACAGTGCGCTAGTAGTACAATTCGGTTCTGGAAATGTGAGCAATGGAGTCAAAAGGCCCTGGAGATACGGCACTTTGAAGTCGAGCCTTTCACAGAAGTGATGTTCAGAGTCTGAAAGCTCTTCTTTGAAGTGATGAGCCGGCGCCGGTCAGTGTTCTTGCCGCTCGGCGTGCGGGCAGCGGAGGCACAACGCGCTTGATGGTTTTGTGTTCAGGAGAGCGAGTCCAGGACGTGTCGCCTTCAAATGTGGTGGGAGGAATGTGCATTTGTACTTTTGAGACAGACAGGTGATGAAGTGTGGTGATGTGGTAGAGAGGGTTATTGTTGGAATACTGTGTTCTCACCTTCTGGGATTCAAATCGGCAGAGCGAGAACTCGAGGGAGAAAAATGGACCTGGAGAACAAAACCTAAACCATTTTTTGATTGAACTTGCATTTTTCATTCACAATGTAAATGACAGATTTTGACATTAGACAGAATGTCTGAGGAGTTATCAATCAAAAACTAGAAGTTTTCACCATGTCACTTTACACATCTCGCAACACTTTTACAGGAGGATCTAGATGGATTTTAATGTAAAGCTTTAATTCTCTGGTGAAGGTGAAGAAGTGAGATGAAAGAGGTGAGATGGAATTGGTGGAATTCATGCTCCTCAATAAGCCTAAAGTAATAAATGACGGAGAGTTTGGTTCCATCAGGAGAACTGAGGTGATTGTCTTCAGACCTGGAGCTTTTATCTGAACAACTTTTGTTTGTAGAAATATCTGCCAAAACGAAAGTTCTAATGAAAGGTATTTAAAGTAAAGTAAAAATTTGCCTTGAGACTGCACAGTATGTCTTCCACTCTAAGAAGAATCTTGATGGATCTTTTCCTCATTGGGATTCCTAAGGCAACACATTATTTCTGCTCTGGCCTTGGTTTCGTTGAAACGTGCAATAATTCAACCTATAAAATGTAAACTTGCCAGTTCATCACAAACATTGTTTGAACAGAAATGCTTCGTTTAGAATGTTCCAAAATCCAGACGGTTCTCTAGAGAGAAAAAGATCATGTTGTTCTTGTAAAAATCTTGACCGTAACAGATTTCAGTGTGTCATTATTTGAGGTGATAAATGGCAGTAGGCAATGTTTGAGAGACAGAAAGAGAGAGAGAGAAACAAAGAGAGGGACAGAGAGAGAGGGAAAAAGAGTCATACAGACATACAAGTACAGCCAGAGAGAGAGAGAGAGAGTGAATAGAGGAGGGACACCTGTAAGAGAGTAAGAGGGAAAGAAAGACTGAGATAGATGGATATAGTAGAGAAATGCCTAGTTAGAAACAGTGTGTGCGTGCGTGTGTATGTGTGATAGAGAGAGAGAGACCGACAGACTTTTAATTCCAAGTTTATTTAACAAAAAAAACTACTACAAACTATAAACTGTTACATTTCACATTCCATTGATCAATTCAGCGAGAGAGAGAGAGAGAGAGAGAGAGAGAGAGACAGAGAGAGAGAGAGAGAGAGAGACGGAGAGTGAGAAATATGGAGAAAGAGAGGTGGTCTGAGAGGGAAAGTGAGACAGGGAGAGAGACAAAGAGAGAGAGACACTTTAGAAAAAGTTTAGAAAAAGATAATGGAGAGAAAGAGGGGAAAAAAGAGAGAGCAAGAGGGTGGGCAGAGAGAAAGAGTACAGGGAGAGGGAGACAGAAAGTTAGAAAGATGGAGGAGGGGTAGTGAGACAGGAAGAGAGACACTTATAGATAAAAAGGCATGCAGAAGGGAGAGAGGGAAAAGAGAGAGACCTAGAGGGAAACAGAGAGAAAGAAGGAGAGAAAAAGACAAGAGAAGTCGACAAGCGTGTGAGAAAATGGAGAGAGAGACCTAGAGAGAAACAGTAAAGAATAGATAGATAGATAGATAGATAGATAGATAGATAGATAGATAGATAGATAGATAGATAGATAGATAGATAGATAGATAGATAGATAGATTGATTGATTGATTGATAGATAGATAGATAGATAGATAGATAGATAGATAGATAGATAGATAGATAGATAGATAGATAGATAGATTGATTGATAGATAGATAGATAGATAGATAGATAGATAGATAGATAGATAGATAGATAGATAGATAGATAGATAAAAAACATAAATCAGAGATAGATCAAAAACATAAATAACAATACAGAAAATATTGCAGTCAATAAAAATGTATCAAAAAATGTAAACTGTATTTAAAAAGTTTAAAAAAGAGAGTGAAGAGGGCAAAGGAGAGAGGGAAAGAAAGAAAGAGAGCGAGAGAGACTGGGAGAAAAAGAAAGAGAGAGATAGGAGGGCAAGGGAGTCGGGGAGAGAGAGAGAGAGAGAAAGAGAGAGAGAGAGACGCCGCTGTAAAGATCCTTGAGGAAGAAGAGCAGACCTTCTCTCTGGATTGTGCTGGACTCAGCAGTTCCGTGACCCAGTTTTCTGTGCTGGATCAGAACTCGCAGCGGCCCAGGAGAATCTCCTGACAGTAACAGATAGAGCACAACTTCATCCTCCACTTCTTCACTCCTTTCCATCACAATAGTGCAAGTGTGAACTCTATAAATCAGGACGACACTCAACGAATGTGTCCACAACGCAAACGAAAGCCATGTGAGTGGAGAGTGAGAGTGTGTTATTGTGCTGTGTGCAGGTGTGTATCGTGCAGAAGCGGGACACAGAGAAGATGTACGCCATGAAGTACATGAACAAGCAGCAGTGCATCGAGAGAGACGAGGTCCAGAACGTCTTCAGAGAGCTGGAGATCCTGCAGGAGATAGAACACGTCTTCCTAGTCAACCTCTGGTGATCATCCTCAATTCTGCTCATGCTGCTGCCGCCTCCATCTCTCTTTCTCTTTCTCTTTTTCCCTCTCTCACAGTCTCTCCTCTCTCTCTCTCTCTCTCTCTCTCTCTCTCTCTCTCTCTCTACCTCTCTCTCTCTTTCTCTCTCACAGCCTCTCTCTCTCTCTTTCTCTCTCTCACAGTCTCTCTGTCTGTCTGTCTCTCTCTTTCTCTCATCTCAGTCTCTCTCAATCACTTGTTTTTTTCTCTGTCTTACTCTTACTCTTTTACTCTATATTTTCACACACATACACACACACACACACACACACACTCTCTCTCTCTCTTTCTCTCTCTCTCTCTCTCTGTCACAATGACTCAGTCTGTCTTTCTCTCATCACATCGCTCACTTTTTGTCTGTCTCTCTCTCACCCACTCGCTCTCAAGGCTGCCTCACTTACTTAGAAATGTACGCTTGATATTTTTGACATCTGATTCCAAACATCTACCTCATCTCTCTTTCTCTCTCTCTCTTTCTCTCTCTCTCTTTCTCATTTTTTTTGTTTTATTAATTTGAAACATAAATTGTCACTCACTCACTCACACACTCACTCACTCTCATCACGTCTTTGTCTCTCTTGCTCTATTTCTCTCTATCTCTTTCTTATGATCTCTCTATTTATTATTCGAATTGTGATACTAAGAAACTCTACTTGAGAAGATCTCACTTACTGAATTTAAATTTAGTCTAGATTTAGAATTTAGACAACCGTGCATAATTGTCTGTATCATATGTGTTTGTTTGTGATACGGTGTGTGTGTGTGTGTGTGTTTGTGTGTGTGTGTGTGTGTGTGTGTGCATCTGTGTTTGTACGGTGTGAACGTCCACATCTTGTGATGTGGAGTCTCAGACTTAGGAAATGAAATCTCCGGGACAGACGTGGAATGCACGAAGCCTTAAATCTTTTATTTGAAGAAGAAAGGTGAGGAACATGACTGAGGATTCTTAGTCTTCTTTCCTCTGCAGCTGCACAATTAAACTGTGTGAATGCTGCTCACGTCTGGCAGCTTCTCTTTTCCAGCTCTTTTGTGTTGCTGTATTGCTGCTGGTCTGACTGGCATTGGCTGGCACCATCCTTGTCTCCTCGTCACTGCCAGACGTGTCACACGGCTTGTTGTTTGGAGCTGTCCCTGGTGCTGAAACCTGTGCTGCTGCTGTTTAGTGCTGATGGTGCTGAACTGTTGTGCTGAGGTCAAACTGTGTGTGTGTGTGTGTGTGTGTGTGTGTGTGTGTGTGTGTGTGTGTGTGTGTGTGTGTGTGTGTGTGTGAGTTTCTCAGCGCATTTCCCGAAGTGAATTACGAGTCACAAGCTACGTAGGTTGTTAAAAGAAGTATTTTTAGGAGAAGTATTTCATGAGACATTTTAGTTTTTTTCCCTGAGTGTGCAGAACTTCCCCCACACTGGCTGGTCAACACTCCTGCCAATCACATTCTCGCCAGCCAGTCAGAGTAAAGAAGTCCATGCAAAAAAAAAAAACATAACGCACAAACCAAAAATCTGAAACGAAAAACAAAAGTTTCAAACAAAAACGTGAAAATTGCAAGCGAAAAAATTAAAAACAAACGTAAATGTGGAGCCTTTTTCGTTCATTTCTTAGAAATTTATGTTTGATATTTTTGGCATCTTATTCCAGACATCTACCTCATCAAAGACATTATATGAAAACTTGAACGCCTTAGAAATGTTAATAAGGCATGGAAGCGTAAGCTAAATAAAGCTACATGAACCTACATACAGCTACATCTTTTGCACAAATATCCACTCGAGAAATTCCTGCATGAGGTGCCAGATCTCTAACCAAGCTGCTGGGTCCAAGATTTGGACTCCAGCCTCAGTTCTTCCCAGTGAATGGACCTTTCTCGATGATGAACCAAATAAACACACAACAATTTGTTTCTTTTCCAATCTTCTTGTATTGCATTGCGTTTCCAGTTGCTAAGCTAAGAAACTAAGCTAAACTAAGGAGCTAGAGAAGCTCATTCTTGCTGTTTCACCTACGTCTTTCCCGTCCTAACTCTCTGAGAGCCTTGTGCCTTCTTTGTGAGAGTCAGTCTCTCTCTCTAAGTGTCCATTCTGAGGGTCTGTCTTGAGTGTCTGTGTTTCTCCCAGCATCTCACACTACATGCGATTAGTTCATTTACAGAGCAAAGAAACAAAGGAATGCAGTACAGATAAGGACAGGGCTTCGACCTGACACCTCTTCACTTCACAGCATGTGGTCTCAAACCTGGTTTTACAACTGGTCTTATCAGCTCACACTCTACATCAAATACATGAGAACAGAGAACATTCATCACTTGGAAAATCATGAAATGAACTTAAATGTCAATCCAAAATCATAACCCTAAAACAAGCAAAACGCTGAACTACAACTGCAAGGAGAACATATTTCCAGGAGTGTGATAAGATACGATAATTCTAATCAATAGAAATAACAAAAAAAGGTATAAGGTTTATCGTCTCAATCAAACCAAGGCTAGAAAGATCTGCTCAAGCTCCTTGTTTTTGTTCTGGGGACTCAACCTCGGTCTCCAGCGCAGCCCGTCCTCCGCAGCTCCGTAGCCTCGGGGTAGGTGGACGTGGCCCACTTCTCCTGAAGAGAGTGAAGGACGACTGGCTTCCCTCAGGTCCTCTTCTCTCCGCTGTGCGACTTTGGCCAAACATTTAGCCGCAGCAGAAGAAGTTTGTTAAGATCATTCAGGACATTTTGTGTGAAGATCAGCTCCAGAAACAAGGCCACAGCAAGACATGACTTTTTTCCCATAGTAAGAGTAAAAATACTCGTGAGAGAGAGGAAGAGCAAAGGGGGACAAGTCAAAAAAGCATCATGGTGGCCTAAATATGGAGCTGTGGAGGAGGCGCGCACACACACACACACACACACACACACACACACACACACACACACACACACTTCTTTTCTGTTTTTTCACTGCAGCATTTTCCCAGTTTTTCCTCATTGTCCTTCTGTCTCTTTGCTGCACCTCGTCTCATTTGTTATTTTGGCCTCGTTATTTCAATCTCTATGACTTCTTCAGGTCTGTTAACCTTCTTTTGCCTCACTCCGCACCTCTCTCTCTCTCTCTCTCTTACTGTCTGTCTATATCTATTTTTCTTTTCCTCTCATTATAATCTGTCTGTCTATAAGTCTGTCTCTCTCATTCTCTGTATTTCTGTATCTCCCACCCTCTCCCACTCTCTGTCTCTATATGTATCTATTTTTCAAACTGTCTCTATCTATCTATCTGTCTGTCTGTCTGTCTGTCTGTCTGTCTGTCTGTCTATCTATCTACCTGTCTGTCTGTCTGTCTGTCTGTCAGTCTGTCTGTCTGTCTGTCTGTCTATCTGCCTGTCTGTCTGCACGTTTGTCTGTCTGTCTCTCTATCTATTTTTCTCTTTTACTGTCTCTTTCTATAAGCCTGTTTATGTTTCTCTCTCTCTCCCTCTCTCTTCTGCCTTGCTCATTGTATTTGTTTCTCTTTCTTTATTTTTACTTATTTCTTTCATCTCTTTCCCCTCTGTATTAAACTCTCACCCAATCACTCTCTCTAGTCTTTCTGTGTCTCTCTCTCACTCTCTCTTTCTCTTATTTTGTCTCATATAAAAACACACTGTCATTTTCATTCGTTATTCTTGCCACTTTTCTCTTAGTCTCTCTCTCTCTCTCTCTCTGTCTGTCTGTCTCTCTCTCTCTCTCTCTCTCTCTCTCTCTCAGAAGCAGTCACATTGCTGAGCTGTAGAGGCTTGAGTCGGGGTTGAGTGTGAAGCCTCTGGTGTTTTCTCCACCAGGTACTCGTTCCAGGATGAGGAGGACATGTTCATGGTGGTGGACCTGCTGCTGGGTGGAGACCTGCGCTACCACCTGCAGCAGAACGTGCAGTTCAGCGAGGAGGCGGTGAAGCTGTACCTGTGTGAGATGACGCTGGCGCTGGACTACCTGCAGAGTCAGCACATCATCCACAGGTCAGCTCCACCATTCACTCCGCGCACTAAATGTCAGGCGAGGAGAGTCTTTACAGTCTGAAACACGGCAAGCACAGTTCATCATCGCTTCTGTTCAAAACTCATTTCACAGAGTGTTCGTTCACGGCTTGGGAAATGAGTCTGACACGGCTCGTTCTCCACGAGTCGTTTTAAAGATTTATTCACAATATCCAAATGCTTGGCACTTTTATGTTGAGTGAAACAGAAGCCTCATGAAATAAAAATGCTAAATGAACGACTCTCTCTCAGTCTGTCTCTTCATGTCTCGCTCTGTCTCTTCTATCACTGTTCGTCGCTCTATCGCTTTCTATTTTTGGTGCTAGGAGCTAGTGCTAGTATCTGTTGTATTTGCTCTCCGAATTTAGCCTAAGTCAAGAAAAAAGAAAATCCATTTCCATTGACATGTGTGCTAGTTTCCTTAAACAGCAATGGATGAATTTATGACATCAATGATACATTTTTATTTATGAATTAATTATTAACAGTGTAACAGCTTTCCCAGTTGCTCAGTCTGTATCATGGGTTCGATTCCCAGGGAAAGCAAGAATTTGTTGAATTGTAATGAAATGTATGTCTGTAAAGTAATGAAAAGTAAAGTAGACTGTAAAGTAAAGTAAAGAAAATAGAGACCTTCAAGCTCGAAAGAGTAATATTAGCTCTGGATATTTGCTCACTAAACTTCCCGCACTTCTTGGTCACCTGCTGTCAATCACATTCTCAGCAGAGTAAGGGCCCCACGTGAAACTCGTCCAAACGCAAAAAAAATGAAACGAGCAAAAAATCCTGAACCGAAAAAAAGTGTCAAACAAAAATGTGAAGATTGTAAGCGAAAAATAATAAAACAAACGTAAACGTGGAGCCTGTTTGTTTGTGTTTTTTAAATGTCCCTTCTGACTACAGATTTACGTAATCTGACTACATACTATATTTCTCTCACGCCGCTCTCTTTCTACTTTTCTCGCTCTGTCTTTCTCTGCCTTTGTTTCCATCTCTGTCTGCCTTCCTCGTGGTCTACAGGATGTAAGTCCAAAAAAAAACAGACATAGATCATTAATCACCTCCTTCAGATTCAATTCCCATCAGGACTAATGATCCACAGTTAATTAATGGTCACTTCAAGACTGCTTTGTTTCTCTGTAATGAAGTCTGTCTGTCCTGAACCAGTGGAGCCTGTGGAGTTCTAATTACATAAAAATCGACTTCAAAGGTTCTCAAGATCATTTTTTGCGTTGGTCCTTTATGACGGTTGTATGCCTACGGATTGTAAGTTGGATGTTCTTAGCCAGAAGGCTATTGGAGGCAATCCTCCACCAGGCTTTTGGATTCCCAGGCCTGGATCCCTGCTGAAGCCTGCGTGATACCAATCCAGGACGACGCAGTTATACCTGGAATGATGGTTGACATGAACTGCTCTTGGTGTAGTCGTCTCCCAAGAATCCGCCAATAGAGACCCGACATGGAGCTTTCAGCCCCTGACTGCACGTGTTAGGATCATTAGGTCACTGAAAGGTTGAGTCTATTTTGAGTTCATTCATCCATCTCGCCTCGAATTAGAAAGCACTAAAGGCCTCAGTCTTCCTGGGAAAGTCTGGAGTGCCGTAAAGAAGCATTAGGCTAATAGTGGACTCTCGGATACAGGAGGAACAATGCAGATTCCGTCCTGGTCATTGAACACTGAACCTTCTCTATACATCTACAGCAGTGCTTGAGGGTTCATGTGTTTAGAGAAGCCATTCCAGCTCTCCTTTCTAAGAAGATTGTCAAACCCATTCCCACTGCTTGATAGACTCTGGTTCACTGTCTTTATACAGGCACAGTCAAGGTACAGATGAAGTCTACAAGCGAGATTTAAAACCTTGTTGCCTTTTCTTGAGATGGAAGGACTGGAAGAGGATGTCTACCTTTGGTGCCAATATCCTCTACTGATCAAATTAAACTGGGAAGATCTCGAAGATCTGTACTGTTCTTCACCTATGCTCATGGGTTTTGGGTAAAACTTTGAAAGCATCTTTTTCGATGCATCAGCGATGTCACCCAACGTGTTTTACCAAGAGGAGGAACAGAGGAAGATCTAGAAGAACTGTTGCTGGTCACGTCTGGGAACGTCTTGGTGGAAATGTAGAGGGAGAGAATCGTCTGAGCATCACTACTATTATTTCTGTGCTATAGTAACACTTATCATATTAATTATAACAAAGGCATTTAAATCTCTCTCCCTGTCTATCTTTCTTAATTATTTTTCTGAGTCCCTCTCAATCTTGTTTTTTTGACACACACACACACACACACACACTCACTGTCACTCTCTAACTCTAAACCCTGTTGTTTTTTACCATCTTTGTTTGAGATTGTTGGCAAAAGGCAAGATATGTTTACGTGTAATTATAACTTGACGTACGCTTTAATATTATATGAAGGGAGGACAGTCAGATGATGACAATATGGCCAATAGGAACCAAACTGAATTTGTACTCTGCATTTAACCCATCCAAGTGAAGTGCACATTATAGACGTTTAATGAATATTATAAAACTCTAATTGGAGAATTGTATAGTGTCATTTTGGCTGTGGAAGCAAAGTACTATGTGCTTCACAATACCCGAACAAAAATGTCTTTCGATGCCTGATTCTCTCTATGAATGCAGATGGTGTGTTTTCAGGAAGGTGTGTGTGTGTGTGTGTGTGTGTGTGTTAACTATTAATCTAAAGCTAAAAGTTAGACAGAAGTGTTTCCTAGCAACACAAGTGTCATGTCACACTGCAGTGGAGGTAAAATTAGCGTTGTCGGTTCAAACATGTGATCTTGGCTGAAGGTGATGAGTGAGTCTGTGTGTGTGTGTGTGTGTGTGTGTGTGTGTATTAATCTCATCATGACAGCAGGGGACGAGTCGATGTTAATTAGCTGCAGGGGAATCAACTGGATGGTGTGTGGAAGGGGGTGTATTACTAATATGTATGTAACAGTGTATTACTGTGTGTGTGTGTGTGTGTGTGTGTGTGTGTGTGTGTGTGTGTGTGTGTGTGTGTGTGAACAGAGAGTTTTCAGTTTTAGTTCAGAGTTTTTCAGCAGTCACACAACAGTCATCACATTCACACCACAGTTTCTCTCTCTGACACACATACTAATTCACTAGGTTTCTTACACACACATGCGCAGACTCACTCACACACACACACACACACACACAGATGGTGAGTATGTGCTGATGGGTCACGTGACTTCACATCTGATGTGTTTCTCTCCTCACACAGAGACATCAAACCCGACAACATCTTGCTGGATGAGCAAGGTAATCTGATCACACACACTGTCTCTCTCTCAGAGTCGCTGTCTCACACTCTTCCTCACCATATACAGTATACTGTATACAGTAAAAATATCTAGATTTCTTACTTTCTCACGCTCACTCTTTCAGTGTCTTTTTCCGTTTATCTCGCTCGTTCTCTCTTTCACTCTGTCTTTGACTTAGATTCATGCTGTTCCGAAGATCTGTCTGATTCAATTCAAGATTAGGCTTTCGCTCGCTGTTTCTCTCTCTCTCTCTCTCTCTCTCTCTCTCTCTCTCTCTCTCTCTCTCTCTCTCTCTCTCTCTCTCTCGTTCTCTCTCTCTCTCTTTCTCTCTTTTCTCTCTTTTCTCTCTTTCTTTTTCTCTCCCTTTGTCTCTCCTGATAATGTCACTCTCAATTTCACTCTCTTTGTTTCTGTCTTTCCCTCTGTGTCATGTCTCTTTCTCATTTTCTCTCTCTCTTTTGACAGTCTTACTCTCCGTTTCACTCTCTGTTTCTCTTTCCTTCTCGCTCTCGCTCTCTTTCTCTCACTTTCTCCATTCTTATTTTTCTCCCTCTCTTTCTTTTTAACAATCCTCTTTCTCTCCTTTCACTCCATTTCACTCGCTCTTTGTTTCTGTCTTTCCTTCTCTCTCTGTCTATCTTTCTTTCTCTCTATCCTTCTCTTTCTCCCTCCTCATCTCTCTCTCTCACTCTTTCTCTGTCTCCCTCTGTCTTGACACACACTCTGTTTCTCTCTGTTTCAGTTTCTCCCTATCCTTCTCCCTCTCTCTCTTCTCTCTCTCTACTTCTCTTAATCTTTCTGTTTCACGCTGTCTGTTTTTTGACTCAGGCTGTGAAATAGATCTATTTGTTTCTCTCTGTGAGCCGTGCTCTCTCTCCCTCTCTTTCACTCTCTCTCGACTCTTTTTCTCTCAGGTCACGCTCACCTGACAGATTTCAACATTGCTACTATAATAAAGGATGGTGAGCGAGCGACTGCTCTGGCGGGCACCAAGCCGTATATGGGTGAGTTTCTTGCTCTCTCTCCCTCCGAGTGGAGTGTGAAGGTTCTGGTTTTTCTCAGCTCCAGAGATCTTTCAGTCCTTCATCAGCGGGGGCTCGGGATATGCATTCGAAGTAGACTGGTGGTCCTTGGGGGTCACCATCTTTGAGGTTCTGAGAGGCTGGGTGAGATCCCATCTCAAGAAACCCTTCAGAACATCCAGAACCCTGTCTCACACTCTCTCTCTATCTCTCTGTCCATCTCTCACTCTTTCTCTTTCTCTCAGCGGCCGTACGATATTCATGCCAGTAACTCTGTGGAGTCTCTTCTACAGTTGTTCAGTACAGTCAGTGTTCAGTACAGCTCATCCTGGCACAGAGACCTGGTGTCACTGCTGAGAAAGGTGGGACATTTACACATGAGTGAGAGAGAGAGAGAGAGGGAGAGATAGAGAGAGGAGGATGAAAGATGTGGGGTGAGAGACACTGAACTTATCTTTAGGAGAGATTGTGAAGCTTCATAGGTTCTGTTTCATCTCTCAGACGGGTCGATGTTGCAGACGTCAGCTCAGATCGTTTCCCTGACAACTGAGAGCAGGGCCACAGGCGTGTGTGTGTGTGTGTGTGTGTGTGTGTGTGTGAGGGAGAACGAGGGGAAAATGTTGGGTCCAGACGTCTGTGTGTGTGTTAGAGCGAGAGAGGGAGAGACAGAGAGAACAAGGGAGAAGTGTAGCTTGTCCTGATGTGTGTGTGTGTGTGTGTGTGTGTGTGTGTGTGTGTGTGTGTGTGTGTGTGTGTGCTGTGTAGTTACTAACAGTGAACCCGGAACATCGGTTCTGCAGTCTAGCTCAGATGCAGACGGCGCCGTATCTGTCTGATGTCACCTGGGACGACGTCTATGAGAAGAAAATGGAACCAGGGTTCGTTCCTAATGTGAGTGTCAAACTTGATAAAACAAACACATGATTCACTTCAACTGTGACTCTCTTTGTCTGTGTGTCTCCCTCCCTCTCCACAGAAGGGTCGTCTGCACTGTGACCCAACGTTTGAGCTTGAAGAGATGATTCTGGAGTCTCGTCCTCTTCATAAGAAGAAGAAGCGTCTGGCTAAGAACCGGTCCAGAGACAACAGCAAAGACTCACAGTCTGTGGGTGAAACTCCAACTCCAATCTGATGCTTGAGACAATCTGATGTTTGCTTGTATTTCTCTGCTTCTCTCCAAGGAGAACGAGTATCTCCAGGAATGTTTGGATGTGGTCCAACAGGAGTTTGTGATCTTTAATCGTGAAAAGTGAGGCACAACTTCTATTTCTTTGTTTACCTTAGTGTGACCATCTGTGATCGTGTGAAATGTGGTAAAGCAGAAACAGACTGAGACTGAGACCACAACTGGGTTTTCAAGTTTTTCTCATAGTCCGAAAAACAAAAAGAGAGTTGGAGTCTCATCTGTTTCACTGTCCTCCAGCTCCTCTTGGCAATCCAAGCCCTGACTAGTGAAAGCCCCTCATTGTGTTATTAGTCGTCCTCCCTGCCTCCTCCTGGTGGGACATGCCCAGAGTGGTAGCCCTGGTAGACATTTCAGAAGAGACATCAGGGTTCCACCAACAGGAATTTGGAGTATGCTACCTTGGTTGAGGTTTTTGTGGCATCAGGGTTCCACCAAAAATAATCCAGAGTAGACTACCCACGTAGAGGTTGCAGCAGTGTCAAGGTTCCACCAACAACAATCTGGAGTAGACTACCCAGGTAGAGATTTCGGTGGCATCAGGGTTCCACCAAAAAGAATCCAGAGTAGACTACCTTGGTAGAGGATTCAGAAGCGTCAGGGTTCCACCAAAAGAGTTGGTCTGGTAGAAGTTTTTGACCCATCAGGGTTCCACTAAGAGGATTCCAGAGTAGACTACCCAGGTTGAGATTGTAGAAGTGTCAGGGTTCCAACAAGAGGAATCCAGAGTAGAATACCCAGGTAAATGTTTCGGTGGCAACAGGGTTCCATCAAGAGATATCCAGAGCATGCTTTCTTGGTAAAGGATTCAGAAGAATTAGGGATCCACCTTAAAGAGTTCGGATTTGACTATCCAGGTAGAGGTTTCTAAGACATCAGGGTCCCACCATAAGAATCCGGAGTAGAAATTCCTGGCAGAGGCTTCAGTGGCAGAAAAAGACGCTACCCGGACCAAACATGTCAACGTACCTCCAAACCAAACCTACCTTACCCAAATGTGGTATACAAACAACTGGTCAATCAAATAGGCTTAAAAACCAGGCTTAATGCAGACAACCGTTTTCATGTTCTTCCAAATGAATGATAAAACCATCTCCTGCGGCTTCTCCTCCTGCCTCGCGCACAATTCCACCACAAACCCTTCCAACTAAATTTAGATGAAACTCCTGTGATTCCTGCTCATCCATCCATACACCACAAAATGTTTGCACACATCACTGCAACCGCAAGATTCGCTCTGTATGACATCAGAAAAGACAGACATTTGCCTTCAGAATAGAGTCTTTCATTAGAGGTTAACAGCAGTTGTGGTCCATCGATGGATAGATGGACCTGGCCTGCAACCAGATGGACCTGGTTCGAATTCTAGTCCAGTGTGGTTCTCAACTGTGTTTTTGGGCAAACCACAGCCCCCAACACCACGGCCTAATATCACTAATAAGTATCTCACTAACTTTCTTCTTGTTTTCAAACGCCATTCAGTTTTCTCCTTTCTGTCACTGTTAGTACCCCAACCCTAGAATATCATACTGCAGTGTTGTGTAACGCAGGGTTCTGTTTGTGTGTGTGTGTTGAGGCTGAAGCAGCGTCAGGAGGAGGAGGATGGATGCGGGGCTGGAGCAGATGCAGATGATCCAGAGGGAGGAACCGAGGATGAGGAGGTGGAAGCGGAAGCGGATGCTGAGACATCCAAACTGAGTGTGTGTGGCTCCGTCTGCCCATCTCCAGGAAGCTGTTAACCTTCACACCATCCGTGTCCATCTAGAGTAAGACTGAAGTTCTATGCAACGTTTCTCTCGAGCATGATGCGAGTGTCAGACTCCGGCACTGGGGTGGCTCGGATTTGCTTCACATGCTGAAATCCTGCTTTCATTTCTTTGTCCTGCGGAGAGACGTCTGAAGTTTATTCTCTCATGAAGCCATTAATTCTACTTCCTGTGAGACAGAAGCTCTGGTGAGAGAGAGAGAACGCTGAATCCTTTAGAGCAAACCTTCTCACTGCTGCTCTCAGTCATCTTCTCTCCAGACAGGAAGCTGCTGCATGAAAAATCAAAGGGCTTTCTCTCTCTTTTTTCCCTCTCTTTCTCAGTTTCTCTCACTTTTTTCTTTCCTCACTCTCTCTCTCTATCTGTGAGGTGTGTGGTCATTTCTTTCTGCAGTTTTCGTTCTCATCTTCTCCCCTCCTTACTATCACTTTCTCAGCCCACTATCCTTTTCAATTTCTCTCACTCTTTCTATGCCTCCATTTTTGTGTTTCTCATTTCTTTTTCTCTTCCCCTGCAGTTTTTTTTTCTCATCTTTACTTCTTGTTTCTATCACTTTCTCACCCACTTTTGTCAACCGTTCTCACTCTTTCCATCTCTCTCTCACTCTTTCCAAACCCCAACATTTTTTGTTTCATTCTCTGTTTTTCTCTCTCATCTATCTGTCTCTCTTTTCAGTTCTTTCACAATTCAGTTTTCTCTTCCCCTGCAATTTTCTGTCTCGTCTTCTCACCTTATTTATATAACTTTCTCACCTCCCTTATTCCTATTTTCTCACTCTGTTTTTCAGTTTCTCCCACTCTTTCCATCCCTATCTCTATTCTTTGTTACTCTTCCTCTGTCTGTCTATATCACCTCTCTTTCTGTCTGTCCATCTCTTCAGTTTCCTTCACAGCTTATCTCGCTCTTGCTGCACCCCCCCCCCTCCTCTCTTCCTCTCTCATATCCTCTTCCTGTCTCGACTGTTATGTCTCTATCTCTGTTTGATGATGATGGTGAGAGACTCAAACCCTTCGCTCTTGCTGCTTGTGTGTGTTGTGTAGCAGTAGTGCAGGTTGTGTAGCCTTCAGTAGCTTGAGAGTCATTAACATGACGAGAAGCGGGACTTTGGCTTTCACAGTTTTATGTGGAATAAATGGAGATGAAGATTCGCGATGAAGATTGTGATGATGATCACGATGAAGATGATGGTGGTGTTTCAGCTTCTCTTGTGTGCAGCACAAACCGACAGGCCTTGACGCCAAAGCTTTTCTATATTATCAGAGACACGGACTCATTCTGCAGAACGTTCTTCATGTCTGCTGCTCTTTACCACGTCACTGCTACATCAGCTCTAGGACTAGAACCTGAGCAGCAGCCCAACACAATTCTGTCTCTCTCTCTCTCTGTCTCTGCTTCTCTCTCTCTCTCTGCTTCTCTCTTGCTCCCTCACTCTATCTTTCTCTCTCTGTATCTCTCACTAGATACAGGTCTATCGCCCTTTTTTATGGCTCTATGTGTCGTCTTATTTTTCTTTCTGTGTATCTTCCTCTCATTTTTACTCTTTCTTTTTCACTGTTTTTGTGTCTCTTTCTATCTCTCTCTCTTTCTTGGTCTGAATATTTCTTTCTTTCTGAGTCTCTCTCTCCCTCTCTGTCTCTCTCTTCCTTTCTCTCCCTCAGTCTGTCTTTCTTGGTCTGATTGTCTCTTTGTATCTGTCGCTCTCTCTCACTCTGCTTCTCTCTTGCTCCCTCACTCTCTCTTTCTCTCTCTCTGTATCTCACTCTTTCTGCCCGTCTCACTTTCTCAATGTCTATCGCTCTTTTTTATGGCTTTATGTGTCGTCTTCTTTTTCTTTCTGTGTATCTTCCTCTCATTTTTACTCTTTCTCTTTCACTGTTTTTGTCTTTTTTTCTGTCTCACTCTGTCTTTTCCTCTCATTCTGAGAGGAAATCATCAATTATCTCTTTCTTTCTGCGTCTATCTCTCCCTCTCTGTCTCTCTTCCTCTCTCTCCCTCAGTCTTTCTTTTTTGGTCTGATTGTCTTTTTCTATCTCTCTCTCTCTCTCGCTCTCTCACTCTCTCACTCTCTCTCTCTCTCCGTCTTTGTTGTCTCTTCGGCATGAATCAATTCTGTAGCGCTTCTGGAATATTTCTAAACATAATATTTCTATAGGTTTAAACTACTGATCAATAAAGTCAGATGAACTGATGCTTTTGCGGACTGGTGTTTCGATTGATTGATTAATTGATTGATTGATTGATTGATTGATTGTTTGTGTGGGTGTGAGAGATAACGGTGTCACACGATTTTGTGCTAGCATGTAGCTAAATAGCATAATGCTCTATTTCTTACTTTATCTTTAGATTTCTCTTCTTCACTCACTGTAGACACAACATTGCTTTCTGGTTGGTACATTCTGAGCTTTATTGGATGGATGTAGATTGGACGAGCCTTGTACAGTAAATGACACATGGACAGAATTAGAAGAGATGGAAAAAAAAAACTTTTGCTAGCATTAACCACAAAAACAGGTCATGAAAACTGAACAAAATCACCTTTTGAAAAGGCAAGCAAGCTCCACGACTTCCTATCCTAGCGACGGTGGCGCTGCCAACTCCTGCTAGAGGCGTTTATCAAAATAATTTCATTTTCGTGTCGTTATGGCGCAGCTGCTCAACAGCTGGGCTTTTTTCTTTCTTCGCCAAATGGCTATTTCCACAACTTTTACCAGTTAGTGGTTTTTGGTTATATATTTAGCTTCAGAAGAGCCTTGCCATCATCGTGTGTCTTTCTCTTGTGAACAGCTGCATTCACTGCATCTGTTTTGTTGACGTTTGCCACAGTGCCAATACTGTTATACAGTCAGTGTGTAAATCTCGAGTTTTCACTTTTGATGCTTTTCACTTGGGATGTTCAAAATGACCTTAAGAGTTTCTATTAAAGGGACCAATAAAGGTTGACTTATTAATAGTTTTGGATTTCTGAAGTGAGACTTACAAGTGTGTCTCTAAATGAACTTTACAAAATGTACTTGTATTAGAGTCACATTGTCTGATTTCCTTTTTGTCTTTATTGTTCTTTACTATACTGTGTTATGACCATTTGTGAACGCCAGTCTGTTGGTGTTATTACATTCAGACTTTGCACATACACCACAAAGTTCTGAATCACAAAGATCACTATGTTCTGAATTATGTAAATCACTTTTGTTCTGAGTTACATAGATCACTTTTGTTTTAAATTACGATTACAATGTTCAGAATAAGGAAAGCCATTATAACCAGAACAGTGTAGATCACATTTGTTCAGAATAATGTAGACATTATAGTCTGAACTATGTAGATCCCTCTGTTCTGAATCTCATAATCACAATGATCTGAATTATGTAGACCACTCTTGTTCTGAATTACGCAGATAGGTATTACGCATAGGTGCGACAGGAGAGTTAACACGTTCATGATCTGAATGCCGACAAGGTAAATATAGTTTTCTTCCCATAGAGATGTTCCTGATGTGTTTGATGATTCCGATGTTTCTGATCTGCTTAATTTTCTGATGTTGCGTTTCACAGTCCAAAAAGTGTTTCACTGTCACTACAGTGAATAATGAAGATGATGATGATATTGATAGATAGATGAGCGATGATAGCTGGAACAGTCACATGACACTTTTTCAGCTGCTCGTCAGTTCCTGCAAGTTCTTCTGTTTTGATCATGTCTGATTTACTGGAAACTATACACACATTTGTATACATACATGGCAAAAAGGTTTAAACTGTTGTTTTTTATACAACCTTTATGTTTTTTTTTTTTTTATTGAACCGTTGATACACTGATCTATAGTAAATGACATTGACAAAGTTCATTTACATGGGTCCGCGTTTGCGCAGATGCGCATGCGCGTGCGAAGACGAAGCTGTCACTGCCTGAGGTTGTGTTTCGGGAGCGCGTCACCGTTCTCGTCCACCAGGGGGCGCCAGTCAGCCGCTCCAATGGTTTCCAGCAGATCTGCCAGTCCCACCTCCAGCTGCTGTACAGTGTCTTCCACCCTCTGAATAACACACACAGATTTAAAAAAATGTACAAGCACTTTCAAAAAAAGCACTGTGTGACGTCACCTTTTGCACGGCGTCCATCCGCTCGTTTAGTGCATTCTGATCCCTACACATCCTCGGTTCTGTCAACAAACACACACACACACACACACACACACACACACACACACACACACACATAATTCACGTTATTCGTCTCTGTCTCTCGTTCACAAACACTCTCTCTCTCTCTCTCTCTCACACACACACACACACACACACACACACATAATTCACTTTATTCGTCTCTGTCTCTCGTTCACAAACACACTCTCTCTCTCTCTCTCTCTCTCTCACACACACACACACACACACACACACACTACTTCTCCCACATGCAGTTTTCTGGAAGAGTTCCATCAGCTGCCAAATCAGAACCAGATGCGTGTTTTATCCACACAATTCTCTCAAACGTGTCAAGCTTCACAGAAAGTCACGGAAACATAAAACAGTTAAAAACGATAAAAAAACTGACACAGCAACTCACCAGAAGAGATCAGACCGATGATGAAGAGAAGAAGAAAAGTGACAGGAGAGGACCAGTCCATCACACACCTGGGGAATGAGAGTGTGAACGTCTGAGAGAAAGAGAATAAAAGAAAGGACTGAAGAAGAAGAACAATGCTGCTCACCTCTGATTCTGTAGCTTCTCTTTTCTGCTCACGAAAAACAATAGAGAGGGAAGGAGTAGGAGGTAATGGACGAGTGAACAACAGAGGAGAAGAAGAGGGGGTTTGGTGAAAGGGAGAAAGTGACAGAGAGAGAGCAAGATAAAAACAAAGTTTGAGAGAGTGTGTGTGTGTGTGTGTGTGTGTGTGTGTGAGAGAGAGAGAGAGAGAGAGAGAGAGAGAGAGAGAGAGAAAGAGAGAGAGAGGAGGGGCAGGGAAAGAGGGGATTTCTAGGACTTCAGCCAGACCCGGAATTCAGAGCTCATGTTTTAAGGACATTTTCGGCAGTGTTTGTAAATGACGTTGGTGTTTCATTTCTGAAATTATTTTTCTGAGGATTCAAGAAATGAAGTAATTTTCTGTCATCCACGCAGCGTAATAATCTGAAGTAATAAAGGCTGAGACGTTTTTTACTTCTTTTAAAATGAAATTAACACAAAGGATCGTATGTGCAAAATCTGGCATGAGTCCGGATACTGTTGTGTGCCGCACAGAACAAACAAACGTTCCACACATTTGTAACCAAAAGGTCAGTTTGAACAAAATGTGGTGCACTGTTTACAGTTGCCATTAAATTGGAACTGTTTAATGATATTAGGTTCCTGAAAAACAGCACCACAGCATTAAGATACCACCACCACCACTGTGGTGACAATGGAGAAGGTGTTCTTCAGATGCTGTTCTCAGGGAAAGAGATTTAGCAAACGAATGGCCAAATTATTGTGGCCAAACTGCTCCACTTTTGTTTCATCCACTAAAATTCCAGACTTATTATTTAAAGCGGCAAGTTCTTTTCTTTGTCATCTGATAGTCTGCAGAAACCACCAGCTTCGTCTTCTGTGGTCTTCTCGTGTTTCTCCTGGTCCTGATCATTTTGGTTCCAATTTGCGAAGCATATTAGGTCTCTGTAAGAAGAATTCATCTGGTTCTTTAGTTCTAATAAGAGGTTAGTCCGTGTAATTAACTGTCAGTGTTGTATTGTTTACAACTGTTGTATAGTTACAACTGTCTCAAAGCAGCTGTGTGAAAATGTAAAAATGGAACATTGTTGCATTTTATCCATTTGTAGCAGGAACCGATGGCCATGGTACATTAGTTTTAAAGAAATGTCCAGTAACACAAAGTGAGAATATCTTTCTTGCTAATTAAAATTAAACAATTTAAAAGGTTTCGGGCTTCCTCCTAAAAGACACACCACCAGGCATAAAACCCTGGGGAGAACTCGGCCCACGGCTGTGGCAGTCTTCTCTGGCATTCTTTCACTAAAAAATCATTGTGATGGTTGTTCCAAGCGATTGTGATGAAGATTCCGGAAGATGTCTTCATCGTGAGTGGTGATAGAGACACATAGACACAAGGGCACCAGGTCGTCAAAAGGTCCAGGGGAGCATACATAGAAAATGAACCCAAAGCTCCTAGGGAATGACCATCTTCCCAAGCTGTTGAAGAAAACCGGAGACCCAGGGAAGCATGATGCAAGCATGATGAGAACATGCAAACTCAACAGAGAAAGACCCTCAAACTCGGGGGTTGGAACTGGAATCTTCTTGCTTCTCTCCTGAAAATGATGGAGAAAAGCTGCTCAAGAGCCACAGGAATCCACACACATTTTCTTTTAGGAAACATTGTTACATTAGTTTCGACTTGTTCGTTCTAGGAAGGTTCTCAATATTACTCTTGGTGAAAAATGCAAAAGCCTGGTTTGGTTTTTGCCATATGTTAGTTAATTTATTACTTTGTCAGTCACGTGATTCCTCTTATGTCATGATTACATTTTCCACACACCACATCACACACCTGCAATTGATCGATTGCTTCTTGTCTATTGTGTTGATACTGAATGTGACATGTTTTACATGTCATTTATTTAAAGTGTGCACTAATTTTTCCGTAATAATTACCAGTCTTGAAAAGAAAATTCTCAAATTGCATCTAATCAATTCTGTTTCTTATAACAATTGATTTTTTACAATTGGCTACATTTTCGACATTTCTCTGAGTAATAAACAGAGGAGGCAAACATCTAACTATACGTCGTTTTCGTGTAAAGACATTTTTACAACGCGATTTTCACATGCATTTTCGCAATAGTGAAATGGTTTGTGACGTCACATAACGGACTACCGTACACTGTAACACACTGCGCCCTCTAGTGTTGAACATCGCCAATACGATTGATCGTTTTATTGAAATGCGTTTGAAATCGTTGTGGAAACGGAGAAACATTAAACACCGAGCAGTCTCGGTCACGCGCGTTCCGATGCAGGTGAGTGATCTCTTCTGTCCAGAGGACCAGTGAGACCTTTGGTATCAGATCCATCAATGATCAAAAATCAGCTTGAACTGTAAGTGTGAGTATGATCATCATTACACTTCTACACAAACGAAAAAAAAAAAAAGTAAATTTTACAATATATCAAAATGTGTTGTCAAGTAAGCTAACGATTAAATTGCAATAATTTTATTTAATTGGTGGAAATTAAACAACCTAAAACCACCACGCTGCACCAGACCTTCATCAGTGAGAAATCTACCAGCAGCCTCTGCTAAACTGAGGCACTTCTCTGATGGTAAAGAATTTTACGACAACTAATTTTGAGGGATGGTGTTTTCCTAATCAAGGCTGGACAATGGTATATACTCCCAACAATTGTTCAAAAATAACTAAGGGAGGAACTAATAAATGGACGCCTCATTTCAGTCCAAATACACATCATTCTTTTAGTTGTGAAACTTCAAAGTTTACAAATGAGAAAACGTGTTTAAAATGAAAAAAACATTTTTTTTATTCAACCTAGTGATGCTCAACCTGTGCCGACGGGCCATATTCATTCTGTGAAGTTGTGGCACACGCTCGCTTTATTAGTTCTATATCCACAGACTTATTCACTGATGGAAGAAATTTCTGCTGATCTTTCCAAATTGCGCGAAATGAAGAACTGAAAATAACCGTGGCGTTTGCGAGTACATATGTCAGTTAACTTTCGCCATGACGGTGATAGTAAAGCCAGGGTCGTGTTCTGGCAATACAGACTATTTGTTTAATACATACTAATTGCATTTGACGAATACAGACTGTCTTAGTTTATAGCTCCTCCCCCCCGAGGACGGGCCAATAAGGAGCTCACGTGTGTCTGTCAGCGCTCGAAATAAAAGACTACTAAAAGAAGGCTTCGTGTGCATGGTCTAGACGTAACTTCTGCTCATATTTTAAATTAAAGATACAATCTGCTGATTGAATCCAATATACTTTTTATTTTATATAAATATCAAATCATAATCTCAACTACAATACGTTGCAAGAAGAAGCAACATGTAAACAAATTCTAATTCTTAATAATAAAAAGCGAAAAAATGACAAGCTTTGTGATTTTGTTAACAGCATTTAATTAGCCAAACTTAATTTAATTTACTTTTACACTAACACTTTCTGGATCACTGAGTCACTTTTTGTACTTTATTGTCTTTTACTCACTTTTTGCATTATTACTTTTTTACGTTATTTGATAGTATATTTTTCTTGATAATTTAATATTTGTATTCATATTTCATCTTTATATCTACTGTTTTTTAATCGTATTTCTGTTCTTTATCTTCATTTTACTGTAATTCCCTTTCGCTCATTTTATTGTATCGCCCCCATCCCACATTTCACTATGTTGTACCACGTATATTTATGTGACAAATAAAATTTGAATTTGACTTTGAAATGCATATGCAACTCAAGTAATGACATAATGGAAAGTTCATTAAACTGAATAAAGCGAATAAAAGTGTATTGTTACGAGTCGGTGTCTTGGTCGCCAAGGGCAACGGACGAGAAAAGAAGTTATTGACGTTACGGACGCTACTGACGCAGGAGTCGTCGAGCTCCACGCCGTTCCCGTGCGCTATCGCGTGCATCCGAATATTTCCGGGCGTTGCCGAGTGTTCCCGAATGTTTCCGAGCCTCGGGGCCGTTTTCCTCAGTTTAGTTTTCATTGAGTTTCGCCGTGTGTTTGAGTTATTAGTTTTCGTTTCGGATTAAAGTTTGGGGACTACTTCAGTTTTTCTGTTCACTCCCGAGTCGTGACATGTATATAGTTTAAAGCATTTACAGTGCGATCAGAAATAGTCAAATGAGGTGTCAAATCAGTTACTCACCGCAGTTCATTTCAGTCGCTGCTATTCATTTCCTGGCCACCAGATGTCACTTAAGATGTTCTGTGAGTAGTGATTATTTTATCGATGCATGATTTAGCTCTTCATAAAAGCTTCATTTGGCGATCACTACACAAGTTTTTGCATTTCCGAGCATTTGGTATTTGCGATTGATATGGCGCATTGCTGCATTTTTAACAAGAAATGTAAAGTTTGCTTTATGCACATGTGTGAATCTACCAATCAGCGCCCAGGGGAGGGGTTACTACACGGTTGGCAGTGACCCAACACAAGGCTGTCACAGATCCCGCCTTAAAGCCGGCTAGGACTCTTACTGAGGACCGTTATTTTGATGCAGACTTTTGGATCGCGTCACTTCCGGGGTTGCGCTATTGTTTATTGTTTGTAATTTTTCATGCTCAGCTGTCTCGTCACTTCCTGTTTTTCCCGCCTGTGTCTGTTGTTGTGATCAGCTGTTTCACGTCACTCCCTGTCTTTCCCCAATTGCGTTTATTGTCTCGTTTGCGTTCCAGGTGTTTGTCATTGTCATTGTCTATATATTATGTAGTATTTATAGTCCTTCCAGCTCTAATCTTGATCTCTTTCATGTTTTGAACCTGCCCTACGTGTATAACCATTGCCTGTTTTCTGACCACGATTCTGAAATAAACCTTTTATGGATTTAACCCCTCGACTTCTGACCTCTTCCGTGCCGTGCATGGGGATCCATCTCTCAAGTCTTGAGACAGCCTCACAGTGACAGCACAACCCGACCAGACAAATGGATCTCGCCGGTAAGGAAGCGATGGAGCTCCTTGTCTACTACTCACGGCTTCAACCTAGGAACGCTGTGGTTTCTTTAAACAAGGACTGGACGCTGTATTTAAGTACTGTCCTATGACGCGTCACGCAAATCCTGTAGAGGTTTGGGAGAAACTGTGAGCCTTGTGTCCATGTGATATTGACGAGCTACCCGCTGGGTCGCCTGTGACTTCGATTTTTGAGATGTGGCGCTTCGTGTCTGAAAGTATGCAGCCGACCTATCGTCTCCCGGAGTGGCGTCGGACATGTCAATTTTGTGCAGGTTGTCGGGGGGAAAAGATCGGCTTGATCCTCAGACAGGTCAGCGGTTTTCTGCCATCCCCACTGTCAGACAGGTGCGTTCTCCGGCTCAAGTGCTTTCAGTGTACACAATGTCTTTTCCTGCCCCTTGTGTCTCTCCCGCTCGTTGTGTCTCTCCAGCTCGTTGTATCTCTCCCGTTCGCTGTGCCTCTCTCGCTCGTTGTGCTTCTCCTTGTTCACCCCACGACCCCTGCGCTCTCGCCGTTTCCGTTATCAATCTTTTCGTTCACTTTCATTCCGTTCACTTGCCATGTGGTCTCCGGTGTTTCGTCCTTCGCCTTTACGTCTGCGTTTCGTCCTGCCTCAAGTCATGTCTCGTCCAGTCGTGTGTCTCCTCTTGTCTCACCTGGTCCTGTCTGTTTTTCTGTCTCGCCCCAGTCAAGTCAAGCCGTGCCCCAGTCTCGTTCAAGTTGAGCCGGGCCCGTCTCGTTCAAGCCGTGCCACAGTCCAGTGTCGGTCAAATCGAGCCACAGTCCAGCCAAGTCAAGCCTTGGTCCAGCCAAGTCACGCTATTGTTTGTTCATGCTCAGCTGTCTCATGACTTCCTGGTTTTCCTCGCGTGTGTGTGTTGTGATCAGCAGTTTCACGTCACTCCCTGTCTTTCCCCAATCGTGTTAATTGTCTTATTTGCGTTCCAGGTGTTTGTCATCGTCGCGTCGTTATATTAAGTATTTGTAGTTCGCGTTGTTTTTGTCGTGTCTGATGTGTTGGTTGTCGTCTCGTCACGCAATCGTCTTGTCCCAGCTCTAGTCTTGACCTCGTTCATGTTTTGAACCTGCCCCACCTGTATGACCATTGCCTGTTTTCTGACCACGATTCTGGAATAAACCTTTTACGGATTTAACCCCTCGACTTTTGACCTCTTCCGTGCTGTTCACAGGGATCCATCTCTCAAGTCTCAAGACAGCCTCACTGTGACGACATCAGAGTATTTGAATTGAGTTAATCGGTAAAATAGAATATTAATAAGTGATCATTAATAAAAGTATTATTAATTGTCTGTATTTTCTGCGTTACTTTAGTAAGACCCAAGAGTCAGACAGGTGTCAGTGACTTCACAGCCCATTTTAACATCACTTTTATCAGACGCTGATTGACTGGCTTTGTGATGTCTGTCACGGCGACTGTCACTCCGACAGAGCTGGAGGGAAGGACCCACGTGCACAGCACAGAAACTCGGGGAGGTCTTCAAGGGGTAACAGTTGCAAAAAGGGGTTTATTCAAGAAGGCGTGGTCGA
>MU204254.1:218159-231462 GCA_017309775.1 Paedocypris sp. Pulau Singkep | reverse complement strand
ACAATAACAAAACACACGAGGGAAACCAGGAAGTAAACAGAGTCTGACAGAGAGGGAGTGACGCAATAACAAAATAAAGGTGACAAAATAAAAGTACACATGAAACACGAATTACAGTCCGTGCGATCTGAGGCGCTTTACTTAGTCATTGTCGTTTTTCAGTTAGCTATTGTGACAGATTTTGGCTATTGCAGTGAAAAATAAACTGAACAGAATTCTGTGTCTGATTCTCAGTGTTCTACTCTTTCAGGACCATGAGTATGAGCTACGTTGAAGCAGACCCCTGGTGGGCAGTCTCAGAGGAGGAGGTGGTCACTGCCGCAGCTCAGGTTGAAGAGCAGAACAGGAGCTCAGATCTTCTCTCCAACAGCAGAAGCAGTTTAGATCCAGATCAAGATCTGACCAACCTCAATTGGCTGCTGGGTTTCTCTGTTTCCGGCCCTCACCACACGGACGCTTCCCAGTCTTCCTCACCAGAAGAGCCAGCATTCACAGATATGCTGCAGATCCCAAGTAAAGCAGCGGCGTACAGAAGGCCTGACCATCAGTGTCCAGATGAAGTGGACTACAAGACCAACCCATCCGTCAAGCCACCTTACTCGTACGCCAACATGATCTACATGGCCATGCAGGCCAGCGACAAACCAAAGATCACACTCTCCTGCATCTACAAGTGGATCACTGACAACTTTTGCTACTACCGCTACGCCGAACCCACCTGGCAGGTGAGATGTCTGAAACATCAAACACCATCTTAACTTCATTTTTCTGCCAATGACAACAAAACTCACCTTTTTTGCATTCTTCATTGCAGAATTCCATCCGACACAATTTGTCGTTGAACAAATGTTTCGTGAAGGTGCCGAGGCAGCAGAACGAGCCTGGAAAAGGTGGATTCTGGGCTATAGATCCTCAGCATGCGGAGCGTCTGCTCAGCGGGGCCTATAAGAACCGCCACATGCCTCCCGTAAGGATCAACCCAGCCTTCGCCAATATCACAGTCCAGCCCGAGTCGACATTCGTTCCCACCAGGGTCAACACACGAGTGAACCACGAGTCTAATCATATACTTAAGAACATGCTCATGGAAACTGACCAGGACTCTTGTTCTGCTGAAGGTCTTTGGATCTCTGAAGAGACAGAACATCTCTTTGGCCACAGTAATGACCGCAGTCCTCCACCGTTTGTCTTAGACCAGAAGGAAGGTCAGAGCTCTTCAACTGGACCTTCAGAGTTGGACCCACTGCTGACCTCAGCCTGGAATGAAGATCTGAGTGTGAATTATGGACGTCCGTTGAGCCCTGTTCCAGTAGATGAGGACTTGATAATTCACGGGAACCACTTCAGTGTCCAAGAAGTTCTGTCTGACTCCAGTGATCATCAGGAGACGTTGGAGAGCCACAGCAGCAATGAAGGAGCCATGGATGATCTGTTGATAGAGTCGGTCCTTCAGAACGCTTGGCCGGGTGTGTGCGAGATGACCTGTCTGGACCTCCTCGCTAGTTCTGCTGAGAACATGGAGCAACTTTATGACTTTGAGATAAAGATTGAATCTCTGCTCTGAACACGAAAGAAGTTTCATGCTCAGACTCAAACCTTCCGTCAGGACCACAAAACCCTTTAAACCCTGTAAATGATCTCAGACATTTTTCCATTGTTGATATTGTTTTATATTGTCATGTTTGTTTTTCATTAAATTATGTTATTATACATGTTGATGCATCTGATTAATTAAAGACACATTAATCACATTATGGTTTTTCATCCAAAATCTGCTAATAAATGTATTATTCTGGTGAAAACCACACAGCAATCATATTTTTATGAAAAACACAGACTTACACTAAAACATAAAAACAGAATTTACTCTATAGATTGATATGCCACCTCGGCATCCCGCCGTCATTAAGCAAGTTTTGGTCAGCTCACCTTTGGGTTTGGGCACTTTGAAGCTTTGGGTTCCCCATCCCAAAACATTCACCATCAAGCACCAAGTGGTGGTTAGAGCCAACTTTCCTGTGTCAGTGACAGGATCACCTTCCCACTCACTCGTTCTACCTTCTTCCAAGCTTCCAGAGAGCAGGGGACCAAAACCCTCTTCTCTGTTAGAAGGCTGATGCTCCAATGTGCTCGCGAGACCCATCTCCATGCGAAATCATGTGAAACGCATTTTTTGAGACTGTGGGAAGAAACCAGATACCCACACAGAGAGAACTCCACAAGTCACAAACAGAACCTTCTCGCTGTGAGGTGACAGCTTCTGCACTACGATGAAGCTTCAGAGAATCAAAATTAGTGATGTGTCGTTTGTGAACAATTCGATCAAAATAAACGAATCTTTCACATTTCAGAATTTACAAGTTCCCACAGTGAACAATTCTAGAACGATAATAGCAAGCAGTGTTACAAACGCATCATTAATTTGTTCGTTCATTTCTCACTTTTCATGTGAGAGGAGAGCAGCGCAGACTCAGTAGTGGTCATCCTCACCACTCCACTACTTCGTGTATTTGTTTAAACAGATCATTTGTTTGTTCACTTAATATGTGACCGGGATCAAGTGACTGCCGCGCTTTTGAAACAACTATGGCAGGGCACATGTCGGAGGATCAAATTTTGCTAGGTTTCCACAAGATTTGAATACGTAGTTTTGTGAAAATATGTATTATATGTTGTCTGCTGAAGCAAACCATGTTGGCATTTGTATAATGTTTTAGAGCACGGCCACTTTTACAGCATCGCCTGCTGTAAATGAACGAATGACTCGAAATGACTCGTTCACTTTATTGACCGTGATTTAAAGATCCGAATCAGTTAAAATAATCGAACTTACCAAAAGTACTCAAAATATCAAAAAATCACGTGATCAGTGATCTCTGAATCTTCAATCGTCATACGTCACCACTTCAATGTGAGATTCACAGCGTTGCAAAGAAAAGCAACACTTGAACAAATTATGTTTCTAAATAAATTACTTATTTAAAAAAAAAAAACCTGCGCACATGCCTTGCGTTTATAAGCACTTGTCTAAAGCATTTGATTGGTCAATTTTGCACTAATCCAAATCAAAAAGGCGATTACAGAAGTAAAGTTTATTTCATTGGCCAAATCTCGTGAAATGTTTTTGTTCATAGTCAAATATTAACGTGAAGGTATCAAACCGAAGCGACTCATTTCAGTCGCTGCTATTCATTTTTTCGCCACCAGATGTCAATACAGAAATTTTGAAGGAACGAGTAGTGAATTCTCCTTCGATACAACCTTCAGCGCTTCATAAAGTTTCGTTTACCATTCACTATATTAGACTCATCGAACTGTTTTGCATTTATGAGCATTTTGTATTCGCGCTTGGTATGGCGTATTTCTGATGGAAACGTGAAAGTTTCTAGTCATGGTGAGATCACAGGACGCAGCGTGATGACAGAACCTGCCAATCAGCGCCCAGGGGAGGGGCTATCACACGGTTGTCTGTGTTCGAAAACACTCGATCAGTTTTTAATAATGGAGGTAATCGGTATAATAGTGGAAGAATAATAAATTATCTCCCAATAAGTCGATGATGATAATTCTCTGTAGAATCAACGTTACCCGTCGTCAGACAGGTGCCAGTGACGTCACAGCCAAATTGTCTCTTCCCTAACGCTGATTGGCTATCTTTGTGACTTCGCGATCTGAGGTGGTTTACGTTCAACTTTTTTTTTATCGATTTCTGCACGTGCGTAGTACGTGCACGCAAATGCGAAGAACCGAGTCCAGTCGTTCAGCAGCGTTTGTGGAGGTGGATGATCTTTTTGGTTCAGACTCTTATCAGTCATACCGGTAAGGTTATTATAAAATCCATATTGTTTGTGTAACTGTAAATATCGGTGTTTGGAAGCTGTTTCAGATTATCGTTTCACATTTGCTCAAAAACGGGAAACATATTTCACTCACAAACAAATATAGTGTCATAAAACAATCAAATTATCAACGTTACAAAATGGGTTGTCAGTTACATTGGTGGAAATGAAACACATAACCCAAAACAACCGTGAAACAAAGAAATGATGAAAAAACAAGATGGGTTTTAGAGTTTTTTTTTGTTGTTGTTCTTGAAAGAAATTCAGTAATTTTGTGTTTTTGTGTCAGAAATCTGACACATTTGTACATGTTGCAAAAGTGTAACAAGTGAGATTTCTGATAACTTCTGGAGCATCTCTCAATGTCTCATTTCTCTCTCTCTCTCTCTCTCTCTCTCTCTCTCTCTCTCTCTCTCTCTCTCTCTCTCTCTCGCTTTCTCTCCCTCCCTCTTCCTCTTCCATTTTGTCAGTTGTTATAAAACGCTTTATAAATAAACTGAACATAATTCTGTGTCTGATTCTCACTGTGCTCCTCACTCTTTCAGGACCATGAGTATGAGCTACGTTGAAGCAGACTCCTGGCATGGGGTCTCAGAAGAGGCGGTGGTCACTGCCGCAGCTCAGGTTGAAGAGCAGAACAGGAGCTCAGATCTTCTCTCCAACAGCAGAAGCAGCTTGGATCCAGATCCGGATCTGACCAACCTCAATTGGCTGCTGGGTTTCTCTGTTTCCGGCCGTCACCACGTGGAGGCTCCCCAGTCTTCCTCACCCGAAGAGCCAGCATTCACTGATATGCTGCAGATCCCAAGTAAAGCAGCGTACAGAAGGCCTGACCATCATTGTCCAGATGAAGTGGACTACAAGACCAACTCATCTGTCAAGCCACCTTACACGTACGCCAATATGATCTACATGGCCATGCAGGCCAGCGACAAACCAAAGATCACACTCTCCTGCATCTACAAGTGGATCATGGACAACTTTAGCTACTACCGCTACGCCGAACCCACCTGGCAGGTGAGATGTTGGAATCATCTAACACCATAAAATCTGCCATTGACAACAAAATCTCACCTTTTTTGCATTCTTCATTGCAGAATTCCATCCGACACAATTTGTCGTTGAACAAATGTTTCGTGAAGGTGCCGAGACAGCAGAACAAGCGTGGAAAAGGTGGATTCTGGACGATAGATCCTCAGCATGCGGAGCGTCTGCTCAGCGGGGCCTATAAGAACCGCCACATGCCTCCCGTGAGGATCAACCCAGTCTTCGCCAACATCACAGTCCAGCCCGAGTCGACATTTGTTCCCACCAGGGTCAACACACGAGTGAACCACGAGTCTAATCAGATGCTTAAGAACATGCTCATGAAAGCTGACCAGGACTCTTGTTCTGCTGAAGGCCTTTGGATCTCAGAAGACACCAAACAGGAAGGTCAGAGCTCTTCAACTGGACCCCCTGAATTGGCCCCATCGCTGACTTCAGCCTGGAATGAAGACCTGAGTGTGAATTATGGACGTCCGTTGAGCCCTGTTCCAGTAGATGAGGACTTGATAATTCGCGGGAACCACTTCAGTGTCCAAGAAGTTCTGTCTGACTCCAGTGATCATCAGGAGACGTTGGAGAGCCACAGCAGCAATGAAGGAGCCAATGATGATCTGTTGATAGAGTCGGTCCTTCAGAACGCTTGGCCGGGTGTGTGCGAGATGACCTGTCTGGACCTCCTCGCTAGTTCTGCTGAGAACATGGAGCAACTTTATGACTTTGAGACAAAGATTGAGTCTCTGCTCTGAACACGAAAGAAGTTTCATGCTCAGACTCAAACCTTCAGTCACAAAACCCTTTAAACCCTGTAAATGTTTTTGACCTCAGACATTTTTTCATTGTTGAGGTTGTTTAATATTGTAACGTTTGTTTGTTTGTTTTTCATTAAACTATGTTCTTTATTAAACATGTTATTGCCTCTGATTGATGAATTAAAGATCACATTAATAACATTCTGGTTTTTATCCAAAATCTGCTAAAAAATATTTTGTTCTGGTAATAACCACACAGCGATCATATTTTTATATAAATGACCGACTTACTAAAACATAGAAATAGAATTTAGTCTATAGATTGATATGGAGGCAAGCAAACATGAAGACAGACATTTACTTCATTTATTCTTGATGCGCAGTCTGGACGCTCCAAAAAGTCAGGAATAATATTGATTGGTGGGGGGGGGCAATTTCATATATGTAGACTTCTCCAAAGTTAGTGGTCAACTCCCGTTACGCAATTATACAGGTTGTCATAGGAAATTTCCATGACAACCTGTATACTATAAATGTTTGTTTACGGTTTCATTAGTTACCCGTCTCCACTCCGTCTCGTCTGGCTAATACAGGGGTGTATTGAAAACACTGTATTCCAGTTATGGCTCAGTTACAGAGTAAGTAAATGGTGAACTGCAGAATTCAGATTCACATGTTTCGTTTATGTAACTGTATCAACGTAGTCACTGAAGAGACGTAATGGTTCAGTCTATTTGAATGGTTGCGTCTCCTTTCCAACGATTCAGTGGAGGAGGAGACGCAGATTATACGTGTGAAAGAATTATAAAGCCACAAAGCAATGTTTGATTATGTCGGGAAGAATTTTAACAAAGTTTTATTACAAAAATCTTTTAAAAAGGAAAGACAATTTTGGTGAACTATCTTTTTGGTTAATTATATATCAGTCCTTTTTGTTGTGTTTTTGTTTAAGTATTATTTTTAGGAATTATAGTATGATTTGGTCTTGTACTTTACAAACTTTCATCTGTAAAAAGTTCTTACAAAATAATTGTTAATTTGTAACAAACTTTTTGTAACATTTTATTTGAAAATCCTAACAAGCCGCGGATGTGCGTTTCCCACAGAAAGTCTGTAATGTATATGTTTAATACTAGCGTTAATACGAGTGTTCATTCGGTGTTCGTTCTTCTCCCAAAGTGACACAGTAAAGCAACACGTTACGATGACACACCGAGTCTACACAGAGAACAAACATTTTAAAACCCTCGAACACAGTGCACGCACGCACACATACTTTCTTTTTTATTTTCCTGTTCAGGGTTTCTGTGATTGGGTCCATCACAATATAGGCCCTTGCCTGATTTAGTGAACGTATCTGAGATTAAATACTGTACTTGTGCATTTCCTTGTGTCGAGCCATATTCTTATAATGTAGCTGATGCTTTATAGAGTGTCATTTCCGCCACAAACTTTGCAACTTTTCTCCCAGAATGTGAGTTATTAAGTCAGAATTGTGTGTTATGAAGTCAAATTCTTGACTTTAAAACTCGACCTTCTGACAAAACAACTCAGAATACTTTTTCCCGGCAGTGTTGTTTCTTAATATAAAGTAACTGTTTGAAATTGTTGATATTCCAGCAGTAAAATCTCCGCCTACATTTAATACGTGCCATGCTCATTTTTGTACCATTTATATCATTCTCGTGACTTGTGACTTTGTCGATCCATTGAAGATGCCTTTCTAAATGCAGTGTGAATCTCGCTCACCACAACAACTCAGAAGGTACGCTTGAACCGTGTCCATGAGTGAGAGAAACATGGCTGCTGTCTGCAGAACTCTTCGCTGATGACGTGGGCCGGATGGTGATCGCCGGAGGAGCTGCAGTGGGAATGGGAGTTTTATGCTACTACGGATTTGGAGTGGTGGAGAAAGCAGTGGATCGTGCATTGTAAGGATCAACACTTCAAGTTACGGGTGAAAAACTGGGTAACGAGAGACGGTGTTTGTGTTTCTCAGAAAATGGCGGCCATTTGTGAAAGAGCGGATACGCGCTACCTACATGTACGTAGCTGGTAGCATGTGCGTGACGACCCTGTCGGCCGTGGCCGTTCTCAAAAACCCGGCTCTCATGAGCTTCCTGAGGAAGAAGGCCTTGCTGGTACCTTGCTCCACTTTTGTCGCATATGTGCTTGCTTACTGGTCTTTGTCTTTGTCATAGTCGTAGTGATAATCACAGCCATTTAATGCGTTTTGTATCACTGGTGATACACTTGGTTTATTGTCAGATTACAGGGCCTTAAATAAAATTCTGTTTAAAAAAACTAAATAAATTCAAACATACACTTGTATTGCATAATTTGATCACCATGTGGCAGCCATTAACTGCTCCATTGCTTTTCCACAGCAGTGACCACTAGGGGAGCTGCTCCAAATTTGAACATATTGATTTTTTTCAGATTTTTATAAAAAAAAACTAGTTTTTGAGGTCCAGGAGGGAGAACAGTAACAATTTTACTCACATTTCTAAGAGAAGGGTTGTAGGTGGGCTTCTTGAATGGGGCCCTGGTACATTTTTGTGATTGAAATTTTAAGCCTTTCCTTTATCACACAGTGTATCTTCTGGTGATACGTTTAAAATAATGTTTAAAATTATGATTACATATATATATATATATATATATATATATATTTTTTTTTTTTTTTTTTTATTGTTTTAATATTTTCATTAGAAATATTACGTTAAATCAGAAATAA
The DNA here is from genome assembly GCA_017309775.1 of Paedocypris sp. Pulau Singkep. NCBI lineage: Eukaryota > Metazoa > Chordata > Actinopteri > Cypriniformes > Paedocypris > Paedocypris sp. Pulau Singkep. The sequence continues at coordinate 223,090 of MU204254.1, read as the reverse complement.
AATGTTTTGAGCTTACCGCCTGGAAGCCAGCAGTAACCAACAACCAGACGATCAAATGAATAAAAAGCAACAATTCTCTTACACATTAACACGTGCGCTTTGAGACAGTTAAAACTGTGAAAAGCGCCTTACAAATGCTCAGAACTTGAACTTGAACTCTTGAAAACATTTCCTTTTTACCCTTGAAAACCTGTCATTTCCTAGACAATCGGAGCAGGGTCCATCTGCATCTTGGGTTCCGGTTTGTGGGTGTATTTCATCGAATATGTGATCATGTGGGATTCCGTGGCCTTTCACCTGCCGTGGGCACTGGAAGCATGTGAGTGAGCTCTGTCCACCTGAGCGGATGACCCCGCTGACCTCTGCGCTGACCCCGCAGGTGTGCTGGGCTTCTTTGGCGCTGCTCGTCTGGCCCCGCTGGAGGAGACGCTGGTGATTTGGGCAGCTTGCTCCACCACTGCCATTGTGGGCGGCCTGACCTTGGTGGCCTTTTTTGATCGCAGCAAGATGTTCTACTCAATGGACGGTCCGTTCGAATTTGGATGGAACCCGGTTGTGGCTTGTGTTGCGTGTAAGAACCTGACGCTGTGTTTCTCGCGTGATTGTGGCTGAAACGCTCTGTTCTTTCGAAGGTTCCCGGTTCATGTTTTCCACCTCGCCGAGCGTCGGCCTGAGGTCTGTGTATGACTACGGATGCCTGGTGATGCTCTGCTTAGGTGTGCTGTGCGAAAGCCAGAGGATGGTGAGTGAAGCAGAGATTCATCCTGATGACAGTTACTTCGACGAGTACTTCTCCATTGTCCAGTGAGTGAATCCTCCCACTAGCCTTTGCTTCTTTCCATGATCTCCCATCACGTTCTTTCTCTTTTCCAGGTGTTTCAAAACTCACTTTTACATACTGATGATGTTTTCGGAGATGCTGATGCTGATGAAAGAAAGTGGTGCAAAATGAGAAGCAACACAAGAGCAGGAGGGGTGGAGTGATACACACATGTTACTACCATGAAGCAGAAAAACAATTGTCCAGAACTTGTTCAGAGTTTTGCCCAGAACTTGTTCGCTTGCTCGGAGCCTGTTTTTTCTTCCACACTATTGCGCATTAGAGCAATTGATTATTATATTTTGTGTTTTCAAGGTTCTTCACTTTGCACAACAAAATGGTTTGTAGTCTGTCTGCGTGTGAATTTGATAATATTCATCTCTCACACTGAGCTGACAGCAGAAGTGTGTTTTCATCATGATGGGTGTGATGTTGACAATCCTTTATTTGTGCATGTAAGACTAGATTAATACTCATCTGTTCTCACCATCATCATTATCATCAAGTGGCATAATTAACTTGAGAGATTTTAATCAATTAAATAAATGCAAACTTAAAACCATTGTGCAGGCTGCTGAAACCATTCGCAAAGCAGGAAAATTGACACACATTCACACTCATTCATAACAATGGTCTTTTTTCCTAATACTTCCTATGCAAAATGTTTTTAATACCAATTTATATATATAGTATATAATACCATTATTTTATCAATTATAAAAACATTTTGCTTGAATTTACAGATCCTCGGAACGGATTAGGGCTTAAACATGCCAAATGTGGTCCATATATAACGAAATATACTTTTTGACAAAACTGCTGTCAACACAAATTAATTCTGTTAAGTGAGATACCAGTGTAATTTGTTTTAGAGTGCGGCCACTTTTACAGCGCTTAGGCTGCCACTGCTCCGGGTTTGTGTGTGTGTGTTCACTTCACTGTGTGTATGTGCTTTTTCACTTGGATGGGTTAATGGTCCCTAGTGGCTATATTGCCATCATCTCTTTTCCTTCCATTAACGAATGGCTCAAAATTATTTCTGTTCTTGAATTAAAGATCAGAATCATCTAAAATAATTGAATGTCCCTTCACTAATCAAAATAGAATCACATGATCGGTGACATCTGAAGCCTCAATCATCATACCTCACCACGTATGTGAGATTAAAATTGTTGCAAAAAGAAGCGACACAAGAACAAATTCTATTTCTAACTAAATTACTTATTTAAAAAATAAGTTTTTAGGACTTTTGATCGGCCAATTTTTAGTGATCCAAGTTAATAAATCTCATAAACATGTTTTGTTCATTCTCAAACTGTCAAAATGACATAATAAGGAATCAGTTCGGAAATAAAGCGGCTCATTTCGCTGTTATTCATTTTTGGCCACCAGATGTCACTAAAGAAATTTTGAAGAAATGAGTAGTGAATCCTTCTTTCGTACAAGATTCAGTGTTTATAAAAGCTTCGTTTGCCATTCACTTCACGATTCTTTTCGAACAGTTTCGCATTTACAAGACTTCTGTATTGGCGCTAGGTATAATGGCACCTTTCTGACGGAAACGCGAAAGTTTTCGTTCTTAAACGTGAGGCCTCTACGTAGTGAGATCACAGGACGTCCGCGTGGTGACAGAACCTGCCAATCAGCGCCCAGGGGAGGGGCTACTAAACGACTGACTATGTTTGGAAAGACAAGAAAGCCTCATCCGTTTTTGAAAAATGGAGAAAAAAACGGTAAAATAGTGGAAGAATAAATTTTCGTCCAATGACTTGATGATAATTCTCTGTAGAATCTGCGTTACCCGTGGTCAGACAGGTGTCAGTGACGTCACTGTCCATTTGTCTCTTTCGTGACGATGATTGGTCGTTTTTGTGACGTCGCGATTTGAGGTGGTTTACGTTCAAATTTGCATTCTTTTATGCACGTGCGTAGTACGTACACGCAGATGCGAAGAACGTTCTCCAGTCGTTCAGCAGCGTTTGTCGAGGTGGATGATCTTTTCTGTTTAGACTCTTATCAGTCAGACCGGTAAGATCATTATCAGATTCATAATGTTCATGTAACTGTTAATATTACGAGGTTTTTAAAGCAGATGCTGATCATCGTTACACATTTTCTCAAACACGGGAAACGTATTTGACACACAAACAAATATAGTGTCATAAAACTATCAGTTTTCACTTATTATCAGTGTTTCAAAATGTGTTGTCAGTTTAATCGGTGAAAATAAAGCACAACCCGAAAAACCGTGATACAGAGAACAGAGTAATGATAAAAAAAAAAAAAGTAAAGGAGAAACCATCAAATGTGTTTTAGAATTACCTTTTGTTCTCTAATAAAATTCAGCGATTTTGTGTTTTGGCATTTTAATGAATTGTAAATAAACTGAACATAATTCTGTGTCTGATTCTCACTGTGCTCCTCATTCTTTCAGGACCATGAGTATGAGCTACGTTGAAGCAGACCACTGGCATGGGGTCTCAGAAGAGGCGGTGGTCACTGCCGCAGCTCAGGTTGAAGAGCAGAACAGAAGCTCAGATCTTCTCTTCAACAACAGAAGAAGCTTGGATCCAGATCCGGATCTGACCAACCTCAATTGGCTGCTGGGTTTCTCTGTTTCCGGCCGTCACCACACGGACGCTCCCCAGTCTTCCTCACCCGATGAGCCAGCATTCACTGATGTCCCGCAGATCCTAAGCAAAGCTGCAGCGTACAGAAGGCCTGACCATCAGTGTCCAGATGAAGTGGACTACAAGACCAACCCATCCGTCAAGCCACCTTACACGTACGACAGCATGATCTACATGGCCATGCAGGCCAGCGACCAACCAAAGATCACGCTCACCGGCATATACAAGTGGATCATGGACAACTTTAGCTACTACCGCTACGCCGAACCCACCTGGCAGGTGAGATGTTGGAAACCATAAAATCAGCCATTGACAACCAAATCTTACCTTTTTGCATTCTTCATTGCAGAATTGCATCCGGCACAATTTGTCCTTGAAAAAATGTTTTGTGAAAGTGCCGAGGAAGAAAAACGAGCCTGGAAAAGGTGGATTCTGGACAATAGATCCTCGGCATGCGGTTCGTCTCGTCATCGGGGCCTATAAGAACCATCATATGATCAACCCGGTCTTAAGCAATCACCCCAACATCACAGTCCAGCCCGACCCGACATTTGTCTCCACCAGAGATGACACACGAGTGAACCACGAGTCCCATCAGCTGCTCAACAACAACCTCATGGGAACAGACCAGGACTCTTGTTCTGCTGAAGACACTTGGATCTCAGAAGAGACAGAACATCTCTTTGGCCACAGTAATGACCGCAATCCTCCATCATTTGTCTTAGACCAGAAGGAAGGCCAAAGCTTTTCAACTGGACCCTCAGAATTGCTGACCTCAGCCTGGAATGAAGATCTGAGTGTGAATTATGAACATCCTTTGAGCCCCGTTCTAGTAGATGAGAACTTGATAATTCATGGGAACCACTTCAGTGTCCAAGAACTTCTGTCTGACTCCAGTGATCATCAGGAGACGTTGGAGAGCCACTGCAGCGGGGATGAAGCTGATGATCCATTGTTGAAGTCAGTCCTTCAGAACTGTCTGGACCTCCTCGCTAGTTCTGCTGAGAACACGGAGCCACTTTATGACTTTGAGACAACGGTTCAAGTTCAGACGCAAACCTTCAGTCAGGACCACAAAGCCCATTTAAGCCCATTTAATGTTTGACTTCCGACATTGCTTTGTTGTTGCGAGTGTTTAATATTGTTCAAGTTTGTTTGTTTTTTTATTAAATTTGTTTATTTATGATACATTATTGTCTCTGATTGATCAATTAAAGATTTTTCACATTATTTACATTTCGATACATTTTTAGGTAAATTCTGCTAATAAATGTACTTTTCTGATAATAATCACACACCAACAGTAATACAAATTACAAATATATTTTATTTATCCCAATAAAAATATAATACTTAGGTCTCAGAAGACCAGCTGGATGAGATGTCTTGGTACCTTATAGCAGCATTGTGAGGGAAAGCAACATGAACCACTGAACACATAAACTGCTTGTTCATTTAAGAAAAATAAATGTTGAACAAGT
>MU204254.1:171491-206255 GCA_017309775.1 Paedocypris sp. Pulau Singkep | reverse complement strand
GGTACATTTGGTTTTTAGGTAAATTCTGCTAATGTACTTTTAATAATCACACAGACCAACAATAAAAACATTTGCAAATATATTTTATTTATCCTATTAAAAATATGACACTGAGGTCCCAGAAGACCAGCTGGATGAGATGTTCTTGTACCTTCTAGCAAAAGAACACATAAATAAGCATTTGAGAAGAAAAAAAAAACATTTGCTGACAATTTAAAGAAGAAATGGCATTGTTAAAAGTAATGTAGTAATTCTGCATCAATGGGTCAGAGTGTTTATGTTCTTAAATTACACCATTTGATAAAGACTTTTAGTTGTAAAATAAACGTTGAACACGAAATAGACGGATGGATGGATAGATAGTTGATCGCAACCCCAAAGTTTATAGAACGTTGCTAACAACAAAAAAAGTGTAACCAGAACGTTTCTACAGCAACTGAGCGCGCAGGTGTAATGTGTTTTATTTTGTTTAATACAGATAAAAAAGCATTAAATCATGGATACAAAAAAAAAACACGTGCGCGGTGGAAAACCAAACCATATCTGGGAAAAGACGTGAATTTCTGAACAAAGTTAGTCGCTCTGGGCGTTTCTCCTCCACGCGAACTTCACATGTGTCTTGTCGAGCAGCTTGACCAGGTATGATGAAAGACTAGACAAACTTTTCTTTCGCCCGATAAACACTTAGCGGACATTCTGGAGCTTCATTCTAGACTGTTCTGTCACAGTTTACACGCCATTTATCCAACCAAGTCAGATGGCGAAGCACAATCCTCTGCCAGGAGCCCCGATCAGGAAGCTGTTCCTCCAGCGGACTCTAGTGGTGGATTACTGTCACTGCAGAGGACACTCAGCAAACCCCTACAATATATTCCAGGCCACATTTTCTGGACGAATATTCCAAAATCAAGTATGTGGCTCCGCACGAGCGCTACATCTGGGACACGTTCTGTACGCCCTCATCACCAGAGATTCAGACACAGAGAAATAAGTAAAAAAAAAAAAGAAATAAGAAGAAATAAGAGACCGAACAGACTCTCTGTGTCTCGCCCTTGGGAAGCAGCTTCTGATGGCTTTGATATTTGAAGAACTGACGACTACTGGAGAGATTCTAGACTAGAGCATAACTGGATGAAGCTCTGGATGACTGCATAACTGGATGAGTCTAGTATTTCTTGTTGAATTAAACTTCTTGATTATGCCGCATCGTGTCTATTGTCACAAATTCATTTTTTTCCATGTTCAATTTATGTTTGAGACAGAGATGAGATGATTTTCAGTCTGAGACTGATTTACTGTCTGAATCTGATTTGTACCATAATTGTTCTAGAGTTTTGGAGATAAAGATCATCCTCCCGCTTTAGAAATCCATCAATATCCAGCCTGAGTTTTGAGGGAGAACGATTGTGATGGTTTATAAGAAAGAAGCTCACGTAGACTGTTCCACCTCAACTTTCCGAATCACCATCCTCAGGTCCACCTCTGTCTCACAGCTTTCACATCACAATCACTCATTCCAGAATCACTGGTTTTATCATTACCGACATAGGTAAGTCATTTAACTTATTTCTTGTTATTGACTCCACCACTTATCTCAATAGTTATTATTAATTTGTTACATTGTATTTTACTACAGTATTTGTGTATATCTGTCTGTCTGATGTGTGTCAGTCTCACGTGTGACCGTCAGTCTGAAGTGTATCTGTTTCATATCTGTCTCTCTCACCTAGGTCTTTCTGTCTGATATGTGACTGTCTGTCGGACATGCAGTTGTCTGTCTGATGTGAAAATCTATGATATGTGACTGTCTGACTGATGTGCAAATGCATGTCTGATCTATAACTGTCTGTCCGACGTGTGACTGTCATTCTGTCGTGTAACTGTATGTCTGAAGTGTGACTGTCTGACAGAGATGGGGACAAGTCACATATGGTCCAAGCAAGTCTCCAAGTCTTAACCATCAAGTCTCGAGTCAAGTCTCAAGTCACAGTTTAGACAAATCAAGCAAGTCAAGTCAAGTCAAGGGTTCACCCCAAGCAAGTCAAGTCGAGTCATGATAAGTTTCAAGTCAAGTCAAGTCAAGTCAAGTCGCAGAGATTAATTTATTAATACATGCAAAATAAGGCAAAAGAGGCAAAATAAACAGAGGTTAAATTATTAATACATGTTTATTTTTGCACAAAAAAGATGAACCTATATACATATATTATGCAGCTTCACACTGCTATATTTGAATTGAAAACATGCACTTGTAAAAAATGTTTGCCAAGACATTGGCACCAAGTTGTTGACGATTGGGGATCGTCAATAATAATAATTCTAATAATAATAATCCTTCTGAACACACGCCATTCAATTGGCAGGTGGTAGACTGGATATGTAGTAGTCTGGGGCACAATCAACTGCGACATGGATGGCTGCTGTAGATCGCTGCAGTGTCTCTTGGATTTGAGATATTCATCATATCTGCATAGATAAAAAAAAACAAAATACAAAACCAATCAGGGAAAACTGTAAACATTAAAACTAAATTATTTATGCACCTATGCACAAACATTATTTTTTTAATGATTTAAGGAAATTAAATTGTAAATCAGATTTTCATGTTTACACACACAGAAATGGAAATACACATAATGTAATGGACATAATGTAAGATTTGAGCATTTATATACAGTCTATGAACCTTATAAACCAAGTATTGTGACTGAAAATTTGCCTAGAAAGTTTAACATAAGATTTTTAATACTTATGCTGTCCATTATAGGGCACAGTTTAGAGGAATTTATACACTCTTTTTCATCTAGTGATGGGACCCTCTTTTTCATTTTAGCAAAACATAAATATAACGTATGTGAATATAGCCCAGTGATGCAGGTTAATCAGCACACATTTTGTTGTTGTTATTATTAGTGTAGACAAAAAAGTAGACAGACGAAGTAGACACGAATGATGAAATTATTCTGGTCAGCATGACCAAAAAGTTTAGAAAGATTTTAAGGGCAAGTGATCGCTCGCACTGACGCGTTGATCTGGGATTTTCATGCAGTATGCGCGAGCTGATATTCAACAACACGCACACGCAGTCACACGATACAAACACTTGAAAATGCGCACACCTAACGTAGACGTTATAGCTTACGTGTTATATCGAGAAGCACCCTCATTTTAAGATGCACCCAACATTTAAATTCGGGCTGCGCCACTGTTACAGGCGTAAATGATCACCACATATCTGATTTAAAAAAAAAAACACATGCAACCATAGCCAATGTATGACAAAAAGAAACGATTCATTTATTACATTAGTAATATTCTTTTTTTTATTACATTTATAAAGAAATGACTTTCTTACCTTTCCATGCAGTTCTTGAAATGCCGCATGAAATTTGACGTTGTGGTTGTCGTAGATCAGGGGTGTCAAAGATACGGCCCGTGGGCCGGAACCGGCCCGCAAGGAGGTTCGATCAGGCCCGCCGAATTGTTTGAAAGTAAAATAAATAAATAAATAAATAAATAAATGTTTGCTGCAATTCATTGCACTGTTTCGATCGGAGTAGAACGCTGCATCACTGAGACTGACATAATCTTGTTAAGAACGGAAAACAGGTGTTATCCGCTACCTATCCGCTACAACCTCATTAATCAAAATGTTCCAAACAGAGAAAGATAGATAAAGAGTGTAAATGCAAACAGTATTTAAGGCTTAAATACTGTTTGCATTTAAATATTGCATGATTCATTTATGAAGTTTACGAATGTGACTTTCTTCATTGCACATTTAATATCACTCTCCTTAGTTTGTAAGCTGTATGCAGGAGTTTAATTTATATTTTATATAAGTGGTTTAAAATTCATGTCTTTAAAAGCCTCAAGTGCAATACTATATTTTTCATTACCAATTTAAGTTGTATGCCTTTGTACAATCAGTGGGATCAGTTGCAATGCCCAAATGTGAATGATAAAGGTAAATTGCACATTTGTAAGGAATTATGAGGTAATTCTTGGAATGTTTTGTAAAAGCATAGTTCATTAAAATGCAATATGTTCCTTATGTTCTTGTGCTTCTTTACACCAAAAACAAAGGAAATACATGATATTTTTGATATTTAATGCAGAGTATGGTATAATTTTAATGGTCCGGCCCGCCTGACATCTCCTTAGGTCATATGTGGCCCGCTATGCGAAATGAGTTTGACACCCCTGTCGTAGATGTTCTTGCGTTGCATTCTCTGCATCTGTTCAATCTTTTTCTATTGGCAATATAAAGATCCAGTTCAACGTCTTTATAGCCAAACGTGACTGCTTGTGGAGCTCGACTATTGTCTGCTATCCAGGCACGGAGCGATTTGTGCTGTTAAGGTCACAGGCAGGCGCTAATCACAGTTGCACAGGTGCTGCTCATGAGGCACAATTAGTTTTTTATATGCCAAAGTTCAAGTCAATTTCGAGTCTTCCACTTCAAGTCGAAGTCAAGTCTCAAGTCACCTGCTCTCGAGTCAAAGTCAAGTCAAGTCATTTTCTTACTTTAATCAAGCAAGTCGCAAGTCATGAAAAATGTACCTCAAGTCAGACTCGAGTCAAGTCATATGACTCGAGTCACCCATCTCTGCTGTCTGACATGTGACTCTCTGTCTGACAACTGTCTGTCTGATGTGTGACTGTCTGTCTGATGTGTACCTGTCTGTCTGATGTGTAACTGTCTGTCTGATGTGTAACTGTCTGGTCAGACAGAACCCAAATAAACAGAATAGATAGAATCTCCATCTATCCATTTTCTACCTTTTACTTTAGAGAGCGAGAGAGAGAGAGAGAGAGAGAGAGAGAGAGAGAGAGAGAGAGAAAGAGAGAGAGAGAAACGGACATACAGACAGACAGACAGAGGGACAGGCAGACAGACAGCCTCAGCACCAGACATGTCACCTCTGAACTACTCCGTTTTTGTACTGAGGTGTGAGACAGTGTGATCAGGGTTTAACTGGCTCTGGCCGAGGTGATGGGAGACGGTTCTGATCCGGTCTAAGCTCTGAAGGTGAAACACTCTCTCACCGCCGGACAGCAGGTTAAGGTCATTAGTGAGCGGTAACTGGTTAGTCTTCCCGCGTGACCGCTGCTTTAGTACAGGAATAGCGCTGGAGGCGGAGTCAAGCACCCGCAGCGCTGCTTAGCGCTAATCCGTCTTAAATAACCCTGAGACAGACAGACAGACAGACGTCCGGCCGTGGACAGGGAAGCTCTCGCACTCTTTCTGGCGCATCAAGATGAATTTTGCGGCGCAGTTCTTCTCCAAGTTTGTGAAAGATGGCACCCGGAGGAGTTTCACGGATGGTGAGGACTACGACCCCTTCTGGCAGAGGTGGGAAACTTTCTCAAGTCCCTGTGTGTGACTCCAGTAGAACCTCAGCCTCCATCACTGCAGACCTCCAGACTCCCAAAGCTCCTCCACCTGGACCACTCTCCCTCTCATCGCTGTGTGTGTGTGTGTGTGTTTGTGACTCTTCATAGTAAAGTGAGGTCAAAGGTGAAAGGTCAGACCCTGTGTCACTGTGTGTGTGTGTGTGAGAGACTCTCCAAGAGTATATGAGGTGAAAGGTTAGACCCTGTGCCACTGTCACTCGCTCCCTGATTTGCATACGTGTGTGTGTGACAGAGAGTGTGAGAGAGACATTTACAGTGTATGACCTTCAGTAAAAGGTCGAATGTACAAAAGACGATATCTAGATTTTGCATACATTATTTTTTCAAAATCACTTCACAAAAAATGCTTTTATTGCTACTCTAAAAACTGTTTGCAAAGCTAATTACAGTGCACATATGACATGATAAAAATGTAAAATTACATTAAAAACAATAAACAAATTATTTTCTTAAAATGTTTTGTTTATTAGTAAATAAACAGAAAATAATAATAAAAATTGCAACACTTGATAATAATAATAATAATAATAATAATAATCCATTGTTATGTCCGTATAAACAACAATTTCAACTTAAACACAAGACATCCTGCGGTCTGTGATTGGTCTGGGCGAGAGTCAATGTCGTAACTAGAGTCCAGAAAAGTTTCATCCTAAAAAATAAAAATGATCCCTGAATAACGTTCTGCTGGTGTGTTCAGTGGCGAGCAGAGCCGAAGGTCCAGCAGACCCGACTGCTCCGGTCCCAGTGGTGCCCCCTGTGGTGGCCGCGGTGGGAGACGCTCCACACTCATCTGCCCGGACCGGCTGAAGGACTTTGGGGCAGAAGAGTATCTGAACGGCGACGTCAGGGTGTTCGAGACCACCGTGTCGGAGCAGGCGGACACTACGCTGATGTCGAGCCCACCAGCACCTGTGAAGAAACCCAGCGATGCAAACCCTCCTTCAAAACATCTGCACTTTGAGGACATCAGTGCCGCTGCCTTCAAACTCCAAGAATCAGGGATCCAGAAGACTCCCTGCACGGTATCGTAAGACCATCTTGCCTCACTCTCCAACAATTTTTTCCAAAAGGTTTTACATTCTCACACATGCGCTTTGAGACAGTAGTAACTGTGAAAAAGCTCCCTACAAATGCACTGAACCTGAAATTGTTAATGCTTAGAAGAGCTGAGACCTGGAGCAAAGGAACCAGGAATTTGTCGTCTAAATCAACTGTAAAATTACTGGACCAGTTTTGCTCCAGGACAAGGGTCACACCCCTCACGTCATGTGAAGCCTTTTGCATGACCCAAATGCTCTCAACAACACAAGAACCTTGTGAGGAACTGAAATAACCTGCTGCTGCCTTCTGCTTTCAGTACTCCAGACTGTCCAAACAGTATGGCATGGACATCTACTTGAAGAAAGAGCTCCTGCATTACACCGGATCAGCGAAGGAGAGAGGCGTGGTGTACCTGCTGTCAATACTCAAACAGGTAAGACCCTCAGGTCCACTTTACCTCACAGGGGACGCCGCTGAAGGACTGTTTCCCTGGAAGGGTCAGCAGAGGAAGGGAGTGATTGTAGCCACAGACTGCAACTTCTCCATGGCCGTGGCGTACCATGCCGTGGAGATGAGGATTCCCGTGTTTGTCATCATGCCAGCGTACAGCTCTTCCCCTCGCCTCCGGATCTACAGGGATTATGGAGCCATGGTCATCTCGTATGGCAGCACAGCCCGAGACTCCCTCAACCACGCCAGGCACCTGGCCAAGGAGAACGGATACCTGTGCCTGGAGGAGTGAGTCGCTTGCAATACCTTTGAGGGTCTCCTCAGTCCTCAAGCTTCTAGAGTGTCTAGAAACCCTTGACATGGAGAGCCTAGGATGTTCACGAGTTCACAAGATTGTTACGGCCTCAGCGAATCTCCAAGCATCCTTGTCTCAATCTGACACTTCTCACTTGCAGGGACGACAGCGCCGTGTATCTGGCAGGTCTGGGCACAGTGGGTGTGGAGATCTACGACCAAGTGCCCAAACTCGATGCCGTCATTGTGCCAGCCGGGGGACATTGTGGGCTCCTCGCTGGAACTGCAACTGCCATCAAACATCTGAACCCTCGTATTGCTGTCATAGTGAGTCTGAACCCTTACTACGTGAAACTTCAAGGCCTGAAGGATCTCCGAAGAACACGACTGAAGCTTTTCTTGTGTTGTTCAGGGGGTTGAACCAGAGGAGTTTCCTCTTCTCCTACAGTCTCTAAAAACAGATGCGCCCATCAAAGACCTGTACAGCAACCCCAACAAGAAGCTCTACAGAGGTATTGGTTCTCCAGCTTGACCTGGGACCCATCCAATTCTGCCTGTGCTCCACACACAGATCTAGTGGATCACTCTCTGGGGACACACTCCTTCAAGCTCACCAAGAAAATGGTGGACAAGGTTATTTCCGTCAGGTATCTGAACGATCATGGGCTCATTGCAAAGCGGATAAGACGTGCTGATCTTCAGAATTAGAGATGTATAAATAACTATAAACAAATAAAATGTATAAAATAAAGCTGCAATAAGAGACACTATAAAATAATAAGCTGTGTAATGAGGCATCTCAACTGCCTGGAGGTTTCTAGGAATTCTGTGATGGAGGTTTCTAGGATCAAGATGATGCCTAGAGATCTGTGGCTCAGACCTTGCGGTTTACGGCGTGTGCTTTACTCTTCATCAGAAGAGTGTAATGTGTGGGATCTCCACTCTGCAGGGAGGAGGACGCCCTGGTGGCCATGCTGAGGTTTCAGGAGTATGAGCGCTCTACTGTGGACATGGAAGGAGCCATGGGCCTGGCAGCCATATTGGCTGGTCAACTGCCAGAGCTAAAAGGCAAAAGGTAGGTAGTATTCTATCGCTTTGCTTTCTAGTGGGAGATATGAGAGGAAAACTGCTCTTCACTGTTGAGATCCTGTTCTCTTATTTTCACGCTGTTTTTCAGTTGTTTTTGAGTCCCCAGTGGTTTGTTGTAGAATTACAGTTCAACCTGAATGTGCCGTCTCACGTCATGCTTATTCATCAATCATCATGTCATATATTTTTCTCAGATTTCCACTTTTTTTTATAATTTCCATCGTTTTTCCCATTGACTTTACCATTGTCATTTTTCTTCAACTCATATGCTTATACTTCTTAAACGTTCTCAATTCTATTGAAAAACGTAATGCCCTTCTAGTTTTCAACTTTTTATTCGTTTTTATTCCATAATGGCTATGAATGGAATTTATCGTTTAGTTTCAATCGTCCATCCTCTTTTCCACGTGTTCTCGTCTCCTAAACGTTCATCAAAGAAATGTCATCTAAAGACTTACATCTTTATCCACTACAATCTGCTTCTTAATATATATTACACTTTTTGAGTGAATGCTTCATTTTTTTAAACAATTTTAATTTCAATGGAGCCTCTCAGAGTGTCAACATTATCAACTTTTTTGTTGTGTCCTCACTTCTACTGGTGTCAACTTTTATCTTCCCTGAGCTTGAAAAGTAGGATTTCTTGTCTTTCTGGTATCATGCTTGGTGTTGTGATGGAACATATGGTTATATATTGGGTGCCACGGCTTGAACTGCCCACTGCTCCGGATGTGTGTGTGCGTTCACTTTACTGTGTGTATGTGCATTTGGATGGCAGAGCACAAATTCAGTGTGGTTCCTAGTGGCCATTATGCCATCACCTCACTTTACAGTTTTTGTTTTCCTAGTCGTTTTTTCAAAATGTTGAACAGAAAAATTACATTTTTCTGCTTTAAAGACTGTTTCTTCCCTAATTCACATAGTGACTTTGCATTGGTCTGGAACTAAGAAAAGCGCTATATAAAAAAAACGTGACCTTGTGTGTGTGTAGAGTGGCGGTGCTGGTGAGCAGCGCCAACATGGAGCTGGAGCTGGTCCTTCAGTGTGTGGAGCGGGCGCGGGTGCTGGACGACAGGGTCAGTCGCTTCACGGTGCAGCTGGGAGACTGGCCCGGGGACATGGCAAAGCTCCTGGACACTCTGGCCCGCGAGGACATCCGGTGAGTCCCTCTGGACCCCCACTGGAAGACCATTAGATGTTTACAGTGTCTCTTCAGGCTGCTGGACGTGTGTCACAGGCGATACAGCGATAAGACGGAGCTGTTCAAGGCGCAGGTCAGTGTCTGACACGTGTGTGTGTGTGTGTGTGTGGTCAGCTGATGTCCTGACGCTCTCGCAGGTGGAGTGTGTGGTGGAGATGCGGGACAAGAGTCAGAAGTCCGTGCTTCGCCGGACACTGTCGGACCGTTACCCATCACTGCGCTGGCTGGAGCGGTGACACACACACACACGTGAATTAAACCACACATCACTTTCATCCTCTACGTCACTCCGACTCTTTATTTAACCATCAGTCACACGGATCAGGGAATAAACCTCTGATCCTCCCTTCACATGGAGGGGGGGGGGTGAGAGTGAGACGGTAAGATAGAGAGAAAAGGAGTGAGAAAAAGAGGGTGACTAAATGAAGTGAGACAAAACGAGATTGTGAAGAAAAAGAGAGATGGAGAGAATGTGTAAGAGAACGAGATATGGAGACGTGGGAAGAGAGAGATATGTGGAGACAGAGTAAGAGAGAGAGAGAATGGATTCAGATAAAAGAGAAAGGGAACAGAGCAATAGAGAACACTGCAGACATGAGAGTTCAAGTTCAAGTTCTGAGCATTTGTACGGCGCTTTTCACAGTTTTAACTCTCAAAGCGCACGTGTGAATATGTAAGAGAATTATTGCTTTTTATTCACTTGATCGTCTGGTTGTTGGTGTTGAGTAAATGGCTGTGATTATCACTAAGACTATGACACCAGTGAGCAAGCACATACGCGACAGTGGCCAGGTAAAAAAACCTCTCTAACAAGAAAAAAACCCTGGGGAGAGAAAGAGAGAAGAAAACTGCTGGATAGAGAAAGAGGGAGATAAGATAACAAAGACAGAGAAAGAGTGGGAGAGAGAGAACTGCAGGAGGGAGAGAAACAGAACTACAATAGGATGAGAGACAGAGGGAGAGATAGAGATGATGAGAGAGAACAAACTACCGAAAAAGCGGGAGAGAGAACTGCCGCAAAGAAAGAGAGAGAGACAGATGGACAGAACAGCTGCAGATAGAAAGACAAAGATCAGGAGAGGGAGATAGAGCGGGATAGAGAGACAGAACTACAGGAAAGAGAGACAGAACTGCAGAAGAGAACGAGGAGAAGAGACAGGGAGAGAGAGAGAGAGAGAGAGAGGATGTAAGAGAGATAAAACTACATGAGAGCGAGCAGGGGGGGCAGAGGACACTGCAGGAGAGAAAGAGAGAGACAGAACTACAAGAAAGAGAGAGCGAGGAGAACTACATACAGGAGAGATAGAGTGAACACTACAGGAGAGAGAGAGAGAGAGAGAGAGACAGAGAGAGAGAGAGAGAGAGAACTACAGGAGAGAGAGGGAGCGAGAACTACAGGAGAGATATAGAAAACAACGAGAGAGAAAGAGAGAGAGAGATATTAAGGGAGAAAACTACAGGAGAGAAAGTGAACTACAAGAGAAAGAACTACAATAGAGAGAGAGAGAGATAAAGAGAGAAGAACTGAAGTTCTGGAACTTGCTCAGAACGTTAAAGGAGGAGTGAGACGCAGCTTCAGGACAGTGGGTTTATTGACTGTGAGCTGAAGTTCTGGAGGAGCGAGTGGATCTTCAGCGGCGCTTGGACCTGCCGTCGGGCCGGTGCTTCAGCAGGAGACCCAGAGAACCAAAGCCAAACAGCAGCGTCTGCAGGAACCACAGGGAGCGAGCGCTGATGCTGCTGATGCCCTTCTCCCTGAACACACACACACACACACACACACACACACGTCACGCCACGCCGAACTGTGTGTGTGGGACATTACTGTTCCACCTGATGCATAACAACTACGCCAACCAGGTGTGTGTGTGTGTGTGTGTGTGTGTGAGATATGACTGTGTCTGTGACCAAAGTGCGTGTGATATGACTGTCTGTATCATAAGTGTGTGTGTGTGCGCGCACGCGTGGGAGAGACATAACAGTGTGTGTGTGTGTGACTGTGTGTGTGGAGGGGGCATAACAGTGAGTGTGTGTGTGTGCGCGCGTGTGGGAGAGACATAACAGTGTGTGTGTGTGACTGTGTGTGTGTGGAGGGGACATAACAGTGTGTGTGTGTGTGTGGAGGGGGCATAACAGTGAGTGTGTGTGTGTGTGTGTGTGTGTGTGTGACATAAAAGTGTGTGTGAGAGACATGACATTGTGTGGGACAACGGTGAGTGTGTGTGCGACAAATGTGTGTACAGTAAGTGACATGACTGTGTTTGTGACACCCAAGTGTGAGAGTGTAACATTAGTGTGTGTGTGAGATATGACTGTGTCTGTGACCAAAGTGCGTGTGATATGACTGTCTGCGACATAAGTGTGTGTGTTTGTGTGTGTTGGAGAGACATAACAGTGTGTGTTTGTGTGATAGAGTGTGTGTGGAGGGGGCATAACAGTGAGTGTGTGAGATATAAAGTGAGTGAATGTGTGACATAACAGTGTGTGTGTCTCATGAAAGTGAGTGTGTGTGTGACATGTGCGTGTGTGTGTGAGAGAGACGTGACAGTGTGTGGGACAACGATGTGTGTGTGTGCGCGACAAATGTGTTTAAGTGACAAGACTGTTTGTGACACCCAAGTGTGTGACACAAGTGTGAGTGTGTAACATTAGTGTGTGTGTGTCCGTGACGCCACATTCTGATCAGGCCAGGCCTAATCAACTAAACGACGTGTTTGACCCTGACACTTGGTGGCTCGTGGAGGTCAAAGGTCACTGACCTGCAGACTTTCAGCGCGTAGAAAGCTTCAGCAATGTGAATGAGCAGAGCCAAGAACCACCTGCAACACAGACGTCAGCATCTTCATCATCCTCATCCTAGGCCCGACACACACACACACACACACTCACCCATAGTACATGAGCGAATAATGATAGTCCACGCAGTATTTAGCCACAGTTCCCAGCGGCCCTAGACTGTCGTAGGGGACGTGCTGCGGCCAGAACACCGTCCACTGAACACACACACACACACACACACTCATCACATGAGGATTCACGCCGACGCTGCGTAAATGTGTGTGTGTGTGACTCACAACGACTCTCTTTCATCACAAAGCAGAACTAAGTCAGACAGGATTCACCGCGCTTGCGCTTCTCTGTGCGCGCGTGCACGAGGTTTTACGGTAAAGCCTGGGCATCGCGGAATTACAATCAATGTTTTAAAAGAAACGATGCGGGTTTCGCATCCGACACATCAGATTGATAATTCAAGTCAGTTATCCTCCTACACAGTTCCTCATATTATCTGTAGTTTGTGTGTGTTACTGTACAACGAACTGTACTTGCTGCTTATTACCGCCACATTCGTGTACATGTTATTGAGTTCTGTAAACGTCGGACAAATGTTGGACTTTGACCTGGTCGAGGAGGAAAGTTCACACAAACACGGCGGCTTTTTCACGGCCAGTCGCTTTATTTACCATGTGTGTGTGTGTGTGTATCGTGTCGGAAAATAAAGACATCAGTCATCGCGATTAAACTTTAATAAAGTCATGACACACTGTAAAAAAAGAAGCGTAAATCTGCAGGTGTCATCTACTGTACAGCGGGTCCGACTCACCGTAAAAAAGCTGATGAGAAGCGTCACTGACGTGATCCACAAAAAACTCGATCTGCGGAAAAACGCGCTGTTGCCGCTTGTAGCCATGACCACTCACCATAGAGAACAGGAATCCCGGAAATGACGTCACCGCTTACAGAATCGAAGACCCATCGTATGAAATATACAATGCAATAAACGCACAATAAACACCAAAACACTGATCTTACACGAAAATCAACAGCAGTATTTCTCATGTTTTTTTTATTATAAATACAAAAAATTGTACTATTTATAACAAACAACACAACAAAAATCCCACAATATAAAGCCAGTGTTGAAAATGCTCAGTCATGAAATATAAAACTTGCTAAGCAACATATATTAATACATTTGTACATATATTGTATTTTTGTTGCTTAGCATGTCAATATATATATAAAAAATACAAAATTATTAAAAACAAATTTAAGAGTCTTGAACTGCCGAATGGCAATTTTCAAAAAAAAAAAAAAAAAAATTCATAATGCTATCTCTGGTTGTCAGTCTGTGTGTCCAGTGCCGGAATTACATTATTTTACTGAGTAAAAAAAAATCATATTTCAAGTAAACATGTTTAAAAAAATTATCTTTATAACACCCCCCCCCCACACACACACACACACACACACACTTCCAGAACAAATGAAACATCCGAGTACACAGTCTATCATCAATTACACTCCAGCCCAATAAACAAACACACACAGAAAAAGACAGTGAGACAGAGGGGGAAAAAGGAGTGAACAGGAAAAAAGAAAAGAAAACGAGAGAGTCTGAGTAAAAACTGCCATGATAATCCAGAAATGAAAGCCCAGTGAGGTTAAGACCCCCGCTGTACTGCTGACCAATCACCATCTGAAACACACAAAAGTCACATGACCTCCACTGAACACACACACACACACACACACACACACGCGCGCGCGCGCACACACACACACACACACACACACACACTATTCTGATCCAGAAGTTGCTGACAGAGAGAGATAGTGAGTGAGCAAGCGGGAAAGAGAGTGAATGAGAGAGACCCAGAGAGAGAGAGAGAGAGTGAAAGAGTGAGTGAGTGAAAGAGTGAGAGACTCTGCTAAATGACTATAAAGTAAAGAGAGTGAGTGAAGGGGTGAGTTAGTGAGTGAGTGGTAAAGAGAGTGAATGAGAGAGAGACTGAGAGAGAGTGAAAGAGTGAATTTCAGTGAGTGAGTGAGTGAGTGAATGAGAGAATGAGAGACTGCTAAATGACTATAAAGTAAAGAGAGTGAGTGAAGGGGTGAGTGAGTGAGCGAGTGGTAAAGAGAGTGAATGAGAGAGAGACAGAGAGTGAAAGAGTGAATTACAGTGAGTGAGTGAGTGAATGAGAGAGTAAGAGACTGCTAAATGACAATAAAGTAAAGTAAAGAGAGAGAGTGAGTGAAAGATTGTAAGAGTGAGTATGAGAGAGTGAGAAAGAGCCTGCTAAATGACTATAAAGTAAAGTGAGTGATAGAATAAGTGAGTGAGTGAGCGTACGAAAGGGACAGTGAATGAGCGAGAGAGAGTGAGACACTCAGTGAGAGAGAGAGAGAGAGAGAGAGAGAGAGAATGACAGAGTAAGAGAGAGTAAGAGAAAGTGAGTGAGTGAAGGGGTGAGTTAGTGAGTGAGTGAGCGAGTGGCAAAGAGAGTGAATGAGAGAGAGACAGAGAGAAAGAGAGTGAATTACAGTGAGTGAGTGAGTGAATGAGAGAGTGAGAGACTCTGCTAAATGACTATAAAGTAAAGAGAGTGAGTGAGTGAGTGAAAGAGAGTAAGACTAAGTGAGAGAGTGAGAGTGAGAAAGACCCTGCTAAATTACTATAAAGTAAAGTGATAGAATGAGTGAGTGAGTGTGTGAGCGTACGAAAGGGAGAGTGAGTGAGCGAGCGAGCGAGAGATAGACAGGCAGTGAGAGAGAGAGAGAGAGAGAGAGAGAGAGAGAATGAGAGAGTAAGAGAGAGTGAGTGAGTGAGTGAGTGAGTGAGAGACAGTGAATGAGAAAGTAAGAGAGAGTGAGTGTGTCAGTGACAAGTACATGCAGATCAGTAAGGTCAGAGGTCACGCTGGGTGCTGGTCAGTTCAGGACGTGACGGCTACACAGAGAGAAACTAAAGAGCTTCACTTGAGTTGTGTTGGTGCTGCACCGGGTGAAGCTGCACAGGAGAGACGGGAATCTGAACCTGCGGCGCCGCCAGGAACACCTGAGGAACCACACCTGAACACACACACACACACACACATCAGAACATGATCACACACACACACACACACACACACACCTGTGTCCTGGCACTGTGGCGTATGTGGGAAGGAGCTCAGCACGGTCAGGGCGCGGTCTCCGTACATCACCGTCTGTGACCCGGGATACACCATGTGACCCGTCACCGGCGCCGCCACTGATGAGGTGACGATGGTGGTGGGCAGACTGATGGTGGCTGCAGCAGTGGAGAAAGAGAGAAGATGTACAAGATCTGGTGGTGAACTTCACAAGGCTGTTAGATCCTCAAGAGCTTCAACAGTGACGGTCGAGCCAGGAGATCAATACCTGTCTGTCCCGCTCTCTCTCTCTCTCTCTCTCCCTCTCTCTCTCTCTCTCTCTCTCTCAAGTTTTAAGTCTCTAAATATTAAGTCTAGACTGAAGACGCATCTCTTCAACGAAGCATATATTGACCTGTTATAATAACTTACAGAAATAAGTTAATATAATCGTATAGAAAGGCTGCCTAGTTAGTGCTCGGAACCCAATCACACCCGCACCTCTTAAAACTGTCAGAATCTTTAATTATGGTACTTCAAGTTTTTCTAATTGCTTTGTTTTTTTGTATTTCACTCCTCTCCTGAGCTCCGAGTGCAGTACGACCGGAATCTCCCGACCCCTGGACTAGATTATGGTCATTCGTACTCTTGCTCTTTCTGAAGATCACGGTCATTCTGTCTCTCTCTCCCTCTCTAGATCATTGTCACTCGGTCTCTCTCTTCTAGATCACAATATCTTTCTCCCTCTCTAGATCATTGTCACTCGGTCTCTCTCTTCTAGATCACAATATATTTCTCTCTCTCTAGATCATGGTTAGACTGTCTCTTTCTCTCTCAAGATTTCCACGGTCACTCTGTCTTTCTCTTTCTCTCTTTCTCTCTCTCTCTCTCTCTCTCATTCCCAAAATCTAGATCACGATCACTCCCTGTCTCTCTCGCTCTCGAGGTAACGGATTATAGCTAATCTAAATTTGTTTTTCTTCAATGTTACAGAAGAATCAGTGTCATGTAGACCAAAATGATGACCATTTAATAGTCTAATAATTACAGTTATATAGCAATATTAATAATATAACAATATTAATATCAATAAAACTAATTATGGGCACATTTGGGGGAGGGTCACGAAAAGTTTTTGTGAGAGTGAGATCTTTTATTGAAAAATAAAACAGTCAATAGAAGACAAATATAATAAAAGAGAGAGAGAGAGAGAGAGAGAGAGAGAGAGAGAGAGAGAGAGAGAGAGAGAGAGAGAGAGAGAGAGAGAGAGAGAGAGAGAGAGAGAGAGAGAGAGAGAGAGAGAGAGAGAGAGAGAGAGAGAGAGAGATACAGAGAGATAGTGAGAGAGACACAGAGAGATAGTGAGAGAGACAGAGAGAGGGAAAGAAAGAGAAAGATTCATATATTTTATTCATTTGTTCTTTGGTGTTAAGCTGATGGCTATGACTATGACCAGTGAGCAAGCATATATGCTTTAGTGGACAGGTAAAAAAAGAGTGAGCGAGAGAGTGAGAGAGCGAGAGAGAGAGAGAACTAGTGAGAGATAGAGAGAGAGAGAGAGAGAGAGAGAGAGAGAGAGAGCACCTGACATGAAGGTGAATCCTGAAGCCAGCTGCATCACTCCACCGGTGGTTCCCGCACTCTTCATCACGGTGCCACTGATGGAGGATGAGGAGCAGGAGGAAGATGCACTACACTGAGCACCTTTCAAAGCGTCCTGAAAAAAACACACATTAAAAATTCCTGAATGAGAGAGAGAGAGAGAGAGAGAGAGAGAGAGAGAGAGAGGAGCGAGCGAGGAATGGCAAAGAGAAAATGAGCAAGAGACACTCACAACTCCATATAAGGAAAAGCAGCCGGACTCAGAGCAGCAGCCAATGACAGATCACACACAGCTGCCACTCACACTAGTGTGCCAATCAGCACCACACACACACACACACACACACACACACACACACACACACACTAATCTAAAGAAAATCACCTTGTTTTCTGCCAGACTCTCCGACTCTGACACCTGGTACGTGAGGTCCGTCTCCTCGAAGCCGGTGGCGCTCATGCGCTGGTCTGCAGACGTGTCGCCCCGCGGCGGAGAGTCCGGAGAGTTCAGACACGTCTGGATCAGAGCTTTACCCGTCTCACTCGTGATCATCGGCTGCAGCTTACGAGTGGCAAACGTGTAGACGTGACCTGTCTCACTCGCCACCAACAACAACACCTGCGTCCCTGTCAGTGTAGAGAGCTCATACGCCTGAGAGAGAGAGAGAGAGTGAGAGAGAGAGAGAGAGAGAGAGAGCAGAGAGAGAGAGAGAGAGAGCGAGCAGAGAGAGAGAGAGCAGAGAGAGAGAGAGAGAGCGAGCAGAGAGAGAGAGAGAGAGAGAGCGAGCAGAGAGAGAGAGAGAGAGATTGTTTTTGAGAGACAGACAATGACGACGAAAACAGGGAGGGAGAGACATAGTATGTGAGAGAGGTGCAGAGAGAAAGAGAGACAGAAAGAAAGGGAAAGAGAGAGAGAGGGCAAGAAAGAAAAGAAAGAGAGGGATATAGTGAAAGAAAAAAGAAAGAAAGAAAAAAAGAAAGAAAGAAAGAAATAAAGAAAGAAAGAAAGAAAAAGATCGATGAAGAGAGATGGAGAGAATGAGACAGACAGACAAAGAGAGAGAGAGAGAGAAAGAGAGAGAGAGAGAGAAATAGAGAGAAAGGGACAGAAAGAAATAGTTAAAAGAGTTACAGAGTATGTGATTGAAGGAGGGAAAAGATAAAGAAAGAAAGAAAGAAAGAAAG
The DNA here is from genome assembly GCA_017309775.1 of Paedocypris sp. Pulau Singkep. Taxonomy (NCBI): domain Eukaryota; kingdom Metazoa; phylum Chordata; class Actinopteri; order Cypriniformes; genus Paedocypris; species Paedocypris sp. Pulau Singkep. The sequence goes on along the minus strand of MU204254.1, from coordinate 188,081 downwards.
AAAGAAAGCAAGAAAGGGGAGACAGATGAAGAGAAAGATAAAAAGATAGAAACAATGAGAGGGGAAAACAGCGAGAAGATACAAAAATCAACAAATTGAGGTAAAACAATTTACTTTTAACCCCTTAATTAATTATCAGCTGTCCACTCCACAGTTGTGAAAGATCAGGCCAGTTACTGAGAAGCAGATGTTCGTGCAGCTGTCGCAGACTCTGACCAGCAGCAACACCTCGCCGTCTGCACAAACACCACGGCTTCACCCGCACTGGACCTTCTGAAGAACCTCGTGTGTGAAGCGTCACTCACTCACTCACTCACTCAGTCAGTCTATTTAAAGCTCAGCCAGTAAAATCTGTTATGACTCCAGACACATGACACCACACTATCACTCCAGAGAGAGAGAGAGAGAGAGAGAGAGAGAGAGAGAGAGAGAGAGAGAGAGAGAGAGAGAGTGAGTGTGTGTGGGTGTGTGTGTGTGAGTGAGTGAGTGAGTGAGTGAGTGAGGAAAAAAAGAGAGATAAAGATAGAGAGAGAGGGTTAGATAGAAACAAGATTGTGAGAGACACAGAGAAGAGGGAAAAAGAGACAGAGAGACAGAAAAAGAGATGAGGGGAGAGAGAGAAAGTGTGTGTGTGTGTGCGCGCAAGTAAGCAAAAAAAAAAAGATATAAAGACAGAGAGTTACAGACAAACGAGAATTAGAAGATGAGAGCAGATAGAGACAAAAATAATGAAGTCAGAGAGACAGAATGAGAGAGAGAGAGAGAGAGAGAGAGAGAGAGAGAGAGAGAGAGAGAGAGAGAGAGAGAGACGTATAGAAACAGAGAGATGGATAATGGCTTTCTCTTCGCTAGAAGAACAGCTGAGAAAACACTGCTAGAATTTACACCTGTGAAGACACACGCACGCACGCACACACACACACACACACACACACACACACACACACACACACACACACACACGCGCGCGCGTTCCCCCCTTGAAGAAGTTTCTTCTTCAAACTTCTGTCATGCGTGTATAGTTACGGGATAACCTGCCGACCTGCCGCTCTCCTCACCTTCTTCATGATGCCCGTCTTCCTCTTGCTGAAGGTCGTGTAGCGACGCAGCTTGTTGTCGATAAACTCCATCTTGATCTTCACTCTGCCCCGGGTCTTCTTGCCCGGTCTCGCCCCGCTCACGCCGCCGAACGGCAGAGCGGAGTCCAGCGGAACCAGCGCTCTCTCCCGCTTGATCCCGCCGGCGCTCTCGTCCTCATCGCCCGTGTCCGAGTCCAGGTCGGAGGTGCTGCATCCCGGCGGAGGCGCATCTCTGTCGGACTCGAATCCTCCCGCGCCCGGGATGAGCACCGGCGTCCGGCCGAACGTGGAGCGGACGAACCCGGCCCGGAGCTCGCCTCCGTGTCCCGAGCGCTTCCTCACCGCCGCTCCGCTCTGACTGGAAATCATCTTGCTCGCGGGGCTGAGGAGAGAGACGGACCGAGGGAACTCTGCGAGAAGCTCCGCTCAACTACACCTCCAAACTCCTGACTCACGTGCACTTCCGCAGACGCTCCGAACGCCTCGCGCCTGCTGACAGCTGTCAATCATCTCGGCGAGCGCGTGCACGCGCGGGGGGTCTGCTGTCCTCCTTATACAGAGACGGGTCGTTTCCTTTTTTGGACGTCTCGCTCCTTATATGGCGCGTAAAAGAAGAGCGGAGCGATTGGCCCCTGGACCTTCACACCGAAGCGTCATTGGTGAGCAGATGCTTAAATTAGCATAGAAGGCCATAGAAGTTGTCGTCAGACAGAGTGAATATGTTGGACACCGTTATATTGTGTAATTGTACAAATTACAAGCCACTCTCTTCTTTTGCAACACAAGTTAAAAACAGAACTGAACAGAAATAAAAGCATTCGTGTGGCATTTGTTGTTCAGAATCATATTTGTTAATTAAAAATACGAAGTAAATTATATTTAATACCTAAAACATGATAGTGTCATTTCGATGGTTGGAACAGAGGGATGGAATTTTGTTCAATTTCAACAGGAAAAATCAATTTGAAAATTTACAAACAAGTTGGAAGTGAATGAAACTTTTAAATCAATGCACCAGATGGGATTGTCTCCAATTCTTTCTTGCTAGAAGCAACAGGTTTGGGAATGTTCTATGGACTTCTGACATGCACAGCTCTTTTAAGATTGACCCACACACTTCCACAAAGCTTAATGTTTAACGACGGTCATTCCAGAACTTTCCGCTTGCGTCTCTAGAAGTCCACACTGGATGTTTTATTATCGGTCTTGTCGTAGAAGTCGACCTCTTTACCGTTACAGCGTTTTTACAGATGCTGTGTCGTTTGCCTGGTGCAATGTGGTTTCACCAGCCCCAGAGCATGGCAGACCCACCACCATGACGCAATTATTCACATTCATTTATTTAGCACAGTGTTCATCACGGTGTAGCGTAGCATTCGTCACTATTATTAGATTATATATTAGATTATTAGTGAGCATGAAACATCTCCTGTATGAGAACCAATTGGCAAGTTGTAACCAGCTGTAGTGAAAATGGCATTCACCAGTAGTGTAAAGTACTTAAGTAAATGGACTTTAAGTATTTTTGCCTACTTTGTACTTGTACTGGGTATCAAAAATATAAGCAACTTGAAGCAACTCTCTACTCGACTACATTTGGATTGAGTATTTGTACTCTTTACTCCACTGGAAATGAATGGGCGCTTACCGCTACACAATACATACACACGTGCGTGACGAGTCGGAATCTTTACTACTGCGGTTAGTTTCTTTGGTGGACGAGGCGATATCGCCATCTGCAGGATGCTGAAGGTAACGGATGCTATGCTATATATGGTACAGAGCTAAATTACGTGAACGTAAAAAAGATGTTGCCTCTTTTGTAAATTAAAAAAAAAAAACCTTTGAGTTTGACTGAGACTGACTTTTTGTTCTTCTTTGTAATCTTTGAGTTTATAAATATATAAACCTTATAAAAAGTCCCTTGCTATTCAAATTTTTTGGTGTTTTTTAGACATTTAGGAAACATTCTACAGTTTTATTATTTTTAGTGTATACAACAGTAAACATTAATACCTCATTTTAATCCAATAGTTCCGATTCCCAGACTCTGATGCAGTTTTCCCATTTGCTAAATAAAAAGTCACTGATCTTCATTTTTGCATCAGCCTGACATGAATTGCATCAAAACAAACAGGAAGTGACACGTTTCAGAAAAACACAAGACAAGAAGTCGTGGCGTTACTGTGAGTACCAGGCGAGTTTAATCAGGGTTACTGTCAGATAAGTAGAATACAGCAGCGAGCAGCAGCTCACAGAATAAAACACACTCAGTAAGTCAGAGTAACACACCGTGTAGAAAAACAACCTAACTGCAATTTATATATAAAAAAAAACCATCCGGTAAAAAACAAACCGCAAACATTTCCTTCATATTCTAGGCACTTAAAAAGGGGGTTGACCTGATGAATCCGTGCGACATAATTACATTAATTTACAGTCACTCATCTCTCAGCCGCGATTGTCCGGAGCCAGAGGTCAAAGTTCACCAGAAGGTGACGGGCCTCAGACTTTGGTGTCGGTGGGCAAGTCGGTCAGAGTCTGGACGATCTCGCTGAAGGAGGGCCGCTCTTTAGGGCCGGACGTCCAGCAGCGGCCCATCAGGGTGCTGACCTTCACCGGAACCTTCTCTGGAGGACACAGAGTCGTCTTACCTGCCCGCAGCCCTGAGAGAGAGAGAGAGACCTGCGTCATGACCTCACATGACCTCGCTGTGGGAGGAGTTTGCTCACCCCCGGCACCTAGTGAGCGAGTGTGTGACGATGTGCTTGTGTAGTCTGTGTGTGTTGCTGATGTGTGTGTTTGTAGAGTCTGTGTATATGATTTATGAGTGTGTGTGTGTGTGTGCAGTATGTGTGTGTTACTGTGTGAATGTTCTGTAGAATGAGGGTGTATGCATGAAGATTGGTGTGTAGTTTATGAGTGTATGTGTGTGTGTGTGTGTGTGTGATGTTTAATGGTTTACGCCGTCTTAGCACCAATAGCTATTTTAAAGACGATATGCCCTTTTCCCGATAACAATTTAACATTTCAGAACAATTCAAAACAAAAAAAACATTTTTATAACAGACAATAAACAGCAGCAGACACACAACATATCAATAGGACTTACAACGGTGGTGTGTGTGTAGCATGAGTGTGTATGACAATGGTAAGTGTTTCGTGTGTGTATAATAATGGTGTTGGTGTGTGTGCGCATGTTGGTGATGTGTGTTACGGTGTGTGACTGTGTGTGTGTGTGTGTCGGTGGTACGTGTTAGGGTGTGTGTGTGATGGAGGTGTGTGTAAGGATGTGTGTGTGTGTATGATGGCGTTTTGTGTGAAGATGTGTGTGTGTGTGAGAGAGAGAGAGAGAGAGAGAGAGAGCTTGCTCACCCTCCAGAACCTGCTCGTCAGTGAGGGTGGGGTACGGCAGCTCGCCCAGACTAAACACCTCCCACATCAGCACCCCAAAAGCCCAGGCGTCTGATTGGCTGGAGAAGTCCCCGTCAAACACGGACTCGGCCGGGAGCCAGCGGAGAGGAATCCGGCCCTGATCGGCCTGGAAGTACTCGCTGCGCGCACACACACACACACAGAGGTGAGTGTCGGAGAGACTCACACACACACACACACACACACCTCTTGTAGACGTCCTCACTGAGGCCGAGGGCCGACACCTTCACGTGTCTCTGGCCGCTGATCAGACAGTTGCGGGCCGCCAGGTCTCCGTGCACCAAGCGCTGAGCAGATAAATGCTGCATCCCCAGAGCCACCTGAGCGCAGATGGACACCTGTGTGGAGGGGGGGGAGGGGCGGTCAGTCACGTGACCGCCGGTGGCCAATCACATCGCTCACTTTAGTGCGGGTGCTGATGGGATGCGCTTTCAGCTTGTCGTCGCCGCTCCTGGAGATGCGCAGGAACTGCTTGAGGTCGCCCTGCGGAAGAGCAACCAGACGAGTGAAGGTACGCCATATTGCTGTTGATTATTGCCATGGCGATGCTGCATTTTCCTATACAGACAGTTCAAGCTCAGAGCATTTGTACGGCGCTTTTCACAGTTTTAACTGTCTCAAAGCGCACGTGTAAAAATGTAAGAGGATTGTTGTTTTTTATTCGTTAGTAGTTAGTTGCTTTAAAAAATTGGCTGTGATTATCACTATGACTATGACAAAAACCCTTGGGAGAACCCGGCTCACTGGTGCCAGTCTCCTCTGGCATTCAGAAAAACCCCAAAAGTAAAACTACTGATTCCTAAAACAGACAAAATGTTTTTTTTAATCCAATTTGGGCTTAATTCGGGCTAAAGACTGTCTAGTAGGAGGCAAATATTTGGACTAAAAACCTTCGTTTGACAGAACCATTCATGAATACCAATAGACTTGCAAAGACAAAATCCATTTGTGCTGAAACATTACTTTTTAAATCACATTTAGTATAAAATATACAAACATCAAGATTGTCTCAAAACAGCATTTCGTTGCTTTGGCCTTCACGGTTATCTTCCTTAGTAGAGCCGCTCTTAAACTACACAGACATCGGAGCTGATCTATTAGTTCAGCCTGTTACAACGCTTTCTGTGCACGATTAGTAATGTCTCTGTGTCGTCATTAAAGACTGTAGTGAAGCAAAAGAGATACACTCTATGAAAGTGTATATGCATGTGTAAAAATTCAATTCATGAATGTGCAGAGCATCTTTTGCGTTGGTCTTGAACTAAGAAAAGAGCTATATAAAAAAAAACTTGAATTTGAACTTGAATGTTTGACGATATCCACGATATTGCAAAATCCAAATCGTGGTACAACTCAAAACCGGTTTTCCCGTTAATACAGCATAAAGATATTAAGGCTTCATTTGATTGGTCAAATTTGGACGATGCAACTTGACACACATTTTTTTTTAATTTATCGTAACACTTTACAATATGGATATCGCACATTGTTGCCGATATTTTCCCGATATATCGTGCAGCCCCAGTGGGCGGGGTCACTCACCAGGTCCACGTACTCCAGGATGATGTAGTGCGGCTGCGCCTCTCGACAGACGCCCAGGAGCTTCACCACGTGAGCGTGATCCAGGCCGCGGAACATCTCCAGCTCGCGGAGGAACTGAGCCTGTGCCGCCTCGTCCTGACTCTGCAGACTCTTCACCAGCACCAGCGTCTCCTCCGCCTGCTCCTGCGCCGCGGCTTTAGCCAGGAACACCTCACCAAACGCCCCGCGACCTGCCCAGCACACACACACACACACACACGTGAGCTGCTAGAATCATACACACACACCTCATTTCAAATCAGGAAAATGCATTTAAGCGCATCACAACTGTGTAAGACGAGTGTGTGTGTGTGTGTGTGTGTGTGTGTGTGTGTGCTGCAGTGCATGTGTGTTTGTGAGCTCTGTGTGTGTGATCTCTGTTTGGGTAACGATGGTATGCGCATTCAAATGTTTTTCGTGTGTGTTTTTCGTGTGTGTTCCGTCTCTGTATATGCTGATGGCGAGTGTGTGTTTGTGTAGTCTGAGTGTGTGATGATGACGAGTGTGTGTCTGTGTTATTTTAGTGCATGATGACGAGTGTGTGTGTGTGTAGTGTGAGTGTACGAAGATGATGACGAGGGTGTGTTTGTGTAGTGTGAGTGAATGATGATGACAAGTGTGTGTTTGTGTAGTGTGAGTGAATGACGATGACAAGTGTGTGTTTGTGTAGTGTGAGTGAATGATGATGACAAGTGTGTGTTTGTGTAGTGTGAGTGTATGACAAGTGTGTGTTTGTGTAGTTTGAGTGTATGATGGCGACGAGTGTGTTTGTGTAGTGGGAGTGTATGATGATGATGAAGAGTGTGTGTTTGTGTAGTGTAAGAGTGTGATGACGAGTGTGTGTTTGTGTAGTTTGAGTGTATGATGACGAGTGTGTGTTTGTGTAGTTTGAGTGTATGATGACGAGTGTGTGTTTGTGTAATTTGAGTGTATGATGACGAGTGTGTGTTTGTGTAGTTTGAGTGTATGATGGCGACGAGTGTGTTTGTGTAGTGGGAGTGTATGATGATGATGAAGAGTGTGTGTTTGTGTAGTGTAAGAGTGTGATGACGAGTGTGTGTTTGTGTAGTGCGAGTATATGATGACGAGTGTGTGTTTGTGTAGTGTGAGTGTATGATGACGACGAGTGTGTTTGTGTAGTGTAAGTGTCTGATGATGACGACAAATGTGTGTTTGTATAGGCTGAGTGTATGATGATGATGACAAGTGTGTGTTTGTGTAGTGTGAGTGAATGACAATGACGAGTGTGTGTTTGTGTAGTGTGAGTGAATGACAATGACGAGTGTGTGTTTGTGTAGTGTGAGTGTATGATGACGAGTGTATGATGATGACGACGAGGATGTGTTTGTGTAGTGTGAGTGTATGATGATGATGACAAGTGTGTGTTTGTGTAGTTTAAGTGTATGATGGCGACGAGTGTGTGTGTGTGTAGTGTGAGTGTATGATGATGACGAAGAGTGTGTGTGTTTGCGTTGTCTGAGTGTGTGATGAAGGCAAGTGCGTGTTTGTGCAGTCTGAGTGTATGACGAGGAGTGTGTGTGTGTGTGTGTGTGTGTGGCGTTACCCAGCGTGGTGATGGCGTGCAGCTGAGCCCGGGGGAAGTGCAGTGGTCTCTCTGCGTCCGGCTGCATCTCCGTCAGGGGCATCTCGTCCCGCAGCTCGATGCTGGAGCGGCCGTTCAGCTGAGCAGCGCCACCTGCAGCAAAATAGATGTCATGAAGAGAAACAGAACGGGAAAAACCGTAAACACTGACCGTTGAGCCGCTCCATCTCCGGCTCGTCTCCGCCGTTGCCCTTCTGCAGGCGCTTGCTCTTGCGTCTCTGCTTGCAGTAGAACATCAGCCCGAGCACAGCGATGATGTACGCCACCGCCACCGCCACAGACAGAGCGATGGTCTGGAACATCTTGAACTGGCTCTTGTCCTCGTCCTCGTGCTGGTGCACGGGCTTCTCTGAGGAACCGCAGCGCAGACAGAAGCACATTGTTTATTTGTTATTTATTGTTATTATTTTATTTTAATTTTATTATTTACATTTTATTTATATAGCCCTGTAAATAACCTTACCTTATTTGATTGAACTTAATATCATTGTTTTACATAAAATACATATTTTTGATATTTCTTACTCTCATTCTGTGCTTGTTTAAACGTTTAAAAGGGCGTTTACTTTATTTGGTTTCGTAATTTCATCTCTTTAAATTGTTATTCTCCAACATTAGAAAAACTATCTGTACGCCGCGTGTGAACAATCACGGGCAGAAAAACAACACACCTGAAGAGATTGATACTTTTCTTTTTTTTACTGGCAACCATTTGTTACTTATAAACGTAGTGCAATTATAATTAATTTAATTTAACTGTATCTATTTTTTCTCTTCGTTGAGTTTTAATTTATGAGAATACATTTATTTGGATTGAAAGAAAAGCTCATTGAAATAAGTCAAAGAAAAAGAAACGTTTTTCCAAATAAGATCTTTGTATATATATATTTTTTGTTCATAGTTAACTACGTATACAGATTTCTTAGACATAACAACCTTAGTAAACACTTAGAATAGACTGCACCTATATGTTTGTTGACTAAATCTATTCTGTAATTTAGTCGATTAAAATGCTGTGGTATTCAGTCGACTAGAATTAGACCAAAACAAAAAAAATAAACTAAATTGAGACTAAAACTAAACTGAGTATTAGTCAAAAGACTATGACCAAAACTAAATAAAAAAATCTTTGTCAAAATGAACACTGGTGAACAGAAGGCGGCGCCCGCGACACTCACCCACGACGTACAGCTGCGCCGCGGCGTCTCGGATGTCGCAGCTGTTGCCGGCGATGCAGGTGTAGAGCCCCGTGTCCTCACTGGTGACATCACTGATGACCAGAGAGCCATTGGGCATCTTCTGAAACCTGTGGGCGCAGACACAGCTCGGTCACGGACCTTCTCGCCACAAGCGCAGACGCGGAGCGAGGAAGCACCTGCTGGAGGCGCCGGTGAGCAGCTTGTCCTTCAGCTTCCACTGGACGTAGGGCTGCGGGTCACCGGTGGCCTGGCAGTGGAAGACGGCCGTGTTCCCCTGATAGACGGTGGTCTGCTCCGGAGCCTTCTGGAAGTCCACGTGAACTGCGGAAACACGCGCGGCAGGTTGAGTCCGAGCACTTCCTGTCCTGGTCCACTCACCTTCAGTGTTGGGGACGTTACTTTAAATAAGTAATTCGTTATTAGTTACTAGTTACTTCTAACAAATAGTAATTGAGCTACTTCATTATAATTGTAACTAATTACCAGGGAAAGTAACTATTGCGTTACTTTTTGTGAAATTGTTTTTTTTTTATTTGACAAATAACTTGGCATTAAACATGTTAAACGAATGAAATGGACACTAAATAAAATAAATTATTATAAAGCACTATACATTAACCTACACCATTTCAATATTGTTGTGGGACAATGTGAGAGACACCAAATTAAAAATAGCATTGTAAATATTATCATTATCATAATGAATAATAAAACACAATAGATGGTTTTAGAACATTTAATATTTATATACAGTATTAGGACAAGAACTGGCCAACAAATAAGTTGTCAGCAGTGAAGACACTTTCTTGTTCACACATGAATCTGTTAATTCCGCAATCTCTCTCCTGCGGTGTATTTTGCTCCTTTCTTGTACGATTTTATTACTTTAACTGTTGGTTTCGTTAATAATAGATAAAAGAAGACTAATTTATTAAGAATAAAACAAAATTATTAGAATGATCTCCGCCTGGGACACACAACCCTGCCATTATGGGAAAAGAGAAAGCCCCGCCCACATCATTAATTATTATGACGTCGTAACAGAGCGGCAGGTGCGGAAGAAGCCTCCAGATGCGGCGAGTGCGGATGAGCGCTTGTATGTGATAAATGATGGACGTTTAATCTAATCATGATGTTTTCAGTCACACCACGTTCACACCAGTTTGCACCAATCATATCCCGACCCACCAACACACACGCACAAGAGGGACAAACCGCTTCGGTGACCACAAGCAGCAAGCTGATTACTGCTGTAAAACTCGGTCAGATGATGTGAGTCTCACCAGCGACATGAAGGGAAAGAGCCTCATGTTCTTCACTTGTTCTAGACAATAATTGACTGGACACTTTCAATAAATATGGTTTTTCGAGCTAAAATGAACACAGTGAATTTAATCATAATGAAGTACATTGATGTTGAGTTGAACTTGATGCCAAAATGATTCTACCATTCTTTGCAAGTTACTGGAAGACTTGTCTTTGTCGATAAATAGCGTGCTTAATGTCTGCACTTAATGAATTTCTTTTATACGATAGACAATTACATTTTTTTTGTGAAATTACTTGCCTGGCAATTTATGGCATCATATTTTGTATGATCAATAATATGTTGGTTATCTGGTTATCACTGCATGCAATTGATGACAATAGAAAGAGTGAAATGCAAGAGTTTTGAACGTTTTAGTTATAAATAAAATACAGATAAAATCTTGCTCTCCTTATATTTTATCAAAGATTCTTTAGAACCTCGTCTTGTGAACCTAGTGTCTCGTCTTGTGGGAAAAGTGTCTCTAACCTACTTGATACTGAAAAAAAGTAACGGCGTTTATTTCCAAAGCTGTTATTCCCATCAGTGCTCACCTCCGACCGTGAGCTGCACGTGTGCCCGGATCTCCCCCTGGACGCTGTTGGAGGCCGTGCAGGTGTAGTTGCCTCCGTCTGTGCGCGCGACCGAGTGGAAGTGGAGGACTCCGGCCTTCTGACTGACGTGAGAGGGCAACAGCGAGCCGTCTGCGCACAGGGACACGTCCTCAGCGGAGGCCCTGTGACATGAGGTGTGTGGTTCCGGTTCGGGTCTGACCGGCTCTGCTCCAGCGCAGGACGGGCGTCTCCTGGCCCTGGGCGAGGCACGTGACGCTGCTCTCCCTCTCCAGCTGCAGACACTGCGACGGCTGCGGGACCGGCGTGAACTTCAGCTTCTCTGGAACACACGGCGAGTGAGTGAGTGAGCGCGCACACACACACACACACACACACACACACTAGGGCGGCACGATATTGAAAAAACACGCGATTTTGCTGTTGAATATTGCGACAACTATATTTCTTGCGATATAACATATTCCCAAATATAAAAAACAAAACTATCTAAAAAGTAAACTACTGATGACTAAAATTATACTAAAATAAACAGGCAATATGTTTTTAATCAAATTGAGCTTAATATGGGCTAAAAACTGTCTAGTAGGAGGCAAACATTAAGACTAAAAACCTCAGCAGATATATTGGTTTATGATTATTACCAATAGACTTGCAAAGATAAAATGCATTGTTCTCAAACATTTACATTTTATTCACATACAGTATAAACACACAAACAATCATCAAGATAAACACGAGCATCTTTTTAACAAAATGTGTCCTTGCCTTTCCTGCTTTTAAATACTAATAAATAATGCAAAATATTAAACAAAGTGTTCAGGCCTTAAACCTTTCAATTACCAAGACGGTTTTAAAACGAGCATCTTTTAAACAAAATACGTTCTTTGATTGTCTTTTTTTTTTTTAATAAAATAAACAACACAAAATAGTTTTATGTCTGATATTTGTTAAACATATCCAGTCATGTTTGTTTATTGCAAATAAACCACTTTTGCATTGATCCGCCAGGTCAATTAACTTGTTAACAATTAACCAACTTGTAACAATTTAACTGTTTGCAATATGAGTATTGCGCATCCTATTATCGCGATAACAATGTTTTTTCAATATATCATGCAGCCCTAACACACACACACACACACACACACACATTCTCTCTCTTCTTACCCAGTATGGAAACCCGGGCGAGACCAAAGAGGAAACCGCCATGACTTTCACTCCTGCAGCTGTACATCTGACCGTCATTCACCTCCGCACTGTTCAAGCGCAGCGTCCCGTTGGAGAAGAGTTTATAGCGAGAACCCTGAGAGAGAAACACAGTCCGTCGGTTAAGAGTAGATCATTGAGAAGTAAAGGCCATATCGAAATTGCGCTGTACTTTTAACATCCTGGTGATATCTGGGTCCGGCTACATCACAGCTATTGGAAGATAAGCGTGAGATTCAAAATGGCGGATGTAACATGTTTTTATTACAGTTACTACGAAATTTGATCATATCATTAAAAAATTCCAGGACGAATGATCAGATTTACATGCAAACTGCGGCCCACTTTGTAAAATTTACATTTACAAGAGACAGATAGATAGACAAACAGAGAGTGAGAGAGACAGAGAGACAGATATAGAGTGAGAGAGAGAGAGAGAGAGAGAGAGAGACAGATATAGAGTGAGAGAGAGAGAGAGAGAGAGACGGGTAGAGAGAGAGACAGAAAGAAAGTGTGTGAGCAAGTGATGGGTCACCTCCTCAGTGATGGGAACAGCCTTGCGGAACCACGTGACCTGTGGTTCAGGATTGCCGCGGGCGTGGCAGTGCAGGAACCCTGGCTTCCCCTCTTCCATTTCCGTGTCTTGAGGCTTCACAATCCACTCTGGAGGGGCTGCAGCACACACACACACACACACACACACACACACTCGTCTGAGCATCAGCTCTGCAGCGCAGGACGTCCCGTCACAAGTCAACTCACTGGCCACCGTCACCATCACGTCCTGACGCCGCTGTCCCGCGCGGTTCTGCGCCACACAGGTGTAGGTGCCCGAGTCGGAGCTCTGCGTGGGATTGAAGAGCAGAACCTTGTCCCGCTGCAGGACTCGCCCCTCTGAGGGCACACGGACCCCCTGGTGCTCCCACCACACCTCCGGCTCCGGCACGCCGCGAGGCGAGTCGCAGGTCACGCGCTCTCTGGCGTTCACCGAGAAGGTGTGGGACGCCCGCGAGGCCATCTCCTCGATCTCTGCCGGCACAGACCACAGGAAGTGAAGCGCTTCATCCAGACGCGACTTCGCACTAGAGCTGCACGATTCATCGCTTTAAAAGATGGCAATCTCGATTCTGCCTCTCCACGATCTGAATCCAGCATTTACACGATTCTTCCTATTATAACTGTCTGGTCGATCATTTAAATATTATGAATGAAATATGATCTTGCATCGCTTCTGTCGTATTTTGATGACGCGGGACGCACGTAACGGACACTTCACTGCGATCTTGCACGCTAATTACCTGCACTAGTGTATGTGAGATGAGCAGCAGTCGAGTTAGAAAAAATAAATAAAATTAACGGGGATTTTATTCTAAAGTGTGTGTGCGTTAACACTCAGCAAACCACATACAGCAAACATCTACAGTTGAGGACAAAATTATCAGCCCCCGGAAATAATCATCGTTTGAAAAGTATTTCAGAAGTGCTTTTCAACAGAGCTAATCATTTTAATCAATTCTAATAATCCTCAACTGGACATAATACTGTACTTGTTCATGTAAATGTTTTTTTTATTATTATTTTTTTAATGTTTTTCTTTTCTGCATTACTTTTACATTACATTCTAATTTTTACTTCATTTATTTATAATTAAAGCAAATGAGTAATATGTGTTATTATATTGCTGTTTGACAACCCGATTTTCAGCATTGAATATTTAAAATAATAAAATATCCAGAAAGAATCGTGATCTTTATTCTAAGCAAAAAAATCGTGATTCTCCTTTTATCCAGAATCGTGCAGCTCCATTTCCCGAGCCGTGCGCTTTGTCACCTGCGATCTTTAGCGTGGCCTCAGCGTGCGCCACTTTGTTCTCGCCGTACTGCACCACGCACTTGTACACACCCGTGTTCCGCTGCTTCACCTGTGTGATGCGTAAGGTCCCGTTCTGGTACAACACGACCCTGGACAACACACACACACACACACAGCGACGGTGAGGGACGGCGGAAGCCAGAGGACCAATCAGATGCCAGTCTCACCGCGAGCGGTTGACCACGGGGTCGGACTCGTGCAGCCAATGCACCGGCAGCGGGGGCGTGGCCTGAAACTGACAGTGAAACGCTGCCTCCTCATTCCGAAGCACCACTTGATCCTCGGGAGCCACGAGCAGGCGAGGGACCGTCTTGTCTGTAGAGAGTCACACACACACACACACACACACACACGGTGGTCAGACTGGAGAAAGCGGATGACATCACACTCCACTGAAGAGCAGCTGTGAGACAGACAGGTGGCTGATGGGAAAACTGCAGGTGTCGGGTGACACTGGATCACCAACTGTATGACCAGACCAACAGCTGCACTAACTCCCTCTCAATCACACACACACACACACACACACACACACACACGGTTTAGTATTTCCTAGAGTTTGCCGTGATATTGTGCGGCGATTGATCAAAATGTTTGTGTGTGTTGTGTGTGCAAGAATGTGTGATGGATTAAGAAACACATTTGTGATTGTGTGTGTGTTAGAAACATTTCGCTGAATCTTAGGAGTCAGTCACACACAAAATAAGTTCAGAGTTTTAAAGAGTCAAAACTGTCAAAACGAGATGAAACGGTCCAAAACGTACATGAGCTTCTTCTGCAACACAATGGCCGGCCAAACCCAGAAGAGTGATATAAAGTCCATACACAGACATACACAGCGTGGAACGATATTCTACTTCGGCTCAATGACACAAATTACTAATCAGCCAATCACAGAGCAGAAACTCAATGCACATAGTGACAGTCGACACGGTCTGTGCAGTTCAAACAAAGAACAGAGAAGAAAGGCGATGGAAGTGTCTTTGAACAATAGTTGATGGTTTCAGAAAATGATCTTGTGGGATTTCCAAGCACAACCATCTCTTGGGTTTACCATCAGAAAACTAGAAAATATCTTACTAGAATATGAAAAAACATTGCCTGATCTGATGATTTTCAATTTCCTCTCCAACGCTCAGATGGCGGGGTCAGAGTTTGCCACCAACGACATGAAAACATGGACTTTCGTAGAATCAAAAAAACAACAACACCGTCAGTACACATAGAAGATGAAGATTTTGAGAGGGTGGACCTCATCCTTCAGGAACAGACACCCTAAACATGTCTGAAGGAGCTGCAGAAGGTCTTTTCTTCTGTCAGACATTTCAACAAGGATAGCTTTCAATGGAACTTTTTTTTTACTGCTTATTGACAACATTTTATTCTTTTATGATTGCTGAAGTTTCATTTTCTCATT
Organism: Paedocypris sp. Pulau Singkep; assembly: GCA_017309775.1. Classification (NCBI taxonomy): domain Eukaryota; kingdom Metazoa; phylum Chordata; class Actinopteri; order Cypriniformes; genus Paedocypris; species Paedocypris sp. Pulau Singkep. The sequence goes on along the minus strand of MU204254.1, from coordinate 172,808 downwards.
TTTGTGACAAATGTCTGTCTGTATATCTGTCTATCCATCTATACTTGTCAGTCAAATCATCCATCCATCCATCTGTCTATTTACCTCTCTCTCTCTATCCATCCATCCATGTATGTATCAGTATATCTAACTATCCATCTATCCATCCATCTACTGTATCTATCAAACCGTCTTTATCCATATATCTATCTATCCATGTCCGTCCTTCCATTCATCAGTATGTATATCTATTGGTCTATCTATTCATGTCGGTCTAACCATTCATCCATCCATCCATCCATCTATCTATCCGTGTATCAAACTCACTATTCATCTATCCAACCATCCATAAATCTATCAACAGTCTCTATTCATATATTTGAACGTCTCTATCAATCAATCAATCCATCCATAAGTCGGTATAACCAACCATCCTGTCTTCTCTATCCATCCACCCACAAGTATCAATTGAGCATCATACACCACAGTCGTATTGAGTATTGTTGCTGACCATGTCCAGCTCATTCTGACTACTGACTACTTTTGTCCTAGCGCATACCATCTCAGAAGTGTCCAGCGCCTTGTTGAATCTCTGACATGAAGAACCAAGGCTGAAGGCAAAAGGCGACTTGACCCGGAACTACTAAAGAAGCCTGTGAGTTCTGGTGATTGGTGCAAGTTAAAAGCTCCTCGCAGAAGACACTGAGACCAAAGGAAGCAGGAGATTCTCCTAAAGCTTCACGTGTCCTGTAGGTGTGTGTGGTGAGTCTGACCGATGATGCTGAGGGAGACGTTTTTGCTGCTGCACACGTGTCCCACGGCGTTGCGAGCGCAGCAGTGATATGTCCCAGAATCCTCTGGACCGGGGCTGGTGAGCGCCAGGGTTCGGTCCTTTCCTCCCAGCGGAAGTCCGTTTTTGAACCATTTACTGGTGGGTCTGCAGACACAAAGAGATCAGACCTGTGAGGAGAGAGGGGCGAGCGAGGGGCGAGCGAGGAGACTCACCGAGGGTGTCCGTCGATCTGACACTGCAGCACAACCTGCTGAGCGTCCTGAACCTGCAGCTCGGACTCGGGCTCAGACAGTGTGACCGGACCAGTCTCCAGCCCTGAGAGAGAGAGAGAAGAAAGAGAGAGAGAGAGAGAGAGAGACTCAATCACAGCAGCATGTGAGCGGCATTAAGAAAACCAGCAACACACAGCACGACATGTGAGCAATCAGCAGGAAACCACACACAGCTTCTGTGACATCACTGACGGGGCTCACCGCCGACAGAAGGTTTATAACAGACAGACAGAGAGAGAGAGAGAGAGAGAGAGAGAGAGAGAGAGAGAGAGA
>MU204254.1:152635-163392 GCA_017309775.1 Paedocypris sp. Pulau Singkep | reverse complement strand
AAAGATGGAAAGGAGAGAGTGAGTGAGTGAATGAAAGAGTGAGTACAAGAGAGTGTATTAAAAAAATAAAAATAAAAGAAAGAGTGTAAAAGAGCCAGAGAGAGCGAGAGGATGATTGACAGTGAGAGAGACAGAGATGAAATATAGAGGGGGATAGTGAGTGATGGAGATAGAGTGAATGAGAGAGAGAGAGAGAGAGAGAGAGAGAAAGAGATTTGATTGAAGCTGAAATGGCAAAAACATTTTTGAGTCCATTTCTAGGCATCCACAAACTTTTAAGAAAAATGTATGTTCTGTACAATAAAACCACACCACACATCATTGTATCATGCCATGGTGATATTAATAAAACATTTCCATAAATATATACAAAAAAACATGTAAATAAGCTTGAGTATGTGTATTTCTGACAATAAAATCTAAAATCTTAGCTGGACAAACACTTGGGAATAGGTCTAATGTCTTTTGAGTAAAAAAAGGTTGTATCGTGGTTATAAAAACAGGGCATTCGAAGAATTTGTGGTTTACGTTTAAAACCACTCCACAATTCTGGCATTTTGGCGCTTGTTCTCCAACGCGCAGATGTCCATGTGTTAATCTGGCGACATCTCGAGTACAGTCAACTCCTGATAAGAGCACGGCCTGGGGACCGAACACAAACTTGCACTTAAGCAGAGTGAATAATTACAATAAATGTCATGTAAATAAACATTCTAGAACTGTTGCAACGCACAAGACTTTGGCAGTCTGTGTGTGTGTGTGTGTGCACACCTCATTCCGGCAACCTGCACTTATCCAAAGTCAAATTAATGTGTCTCTTTGTACTTTACAGTCATTTGGCAGATGCTTTTATCCAAAGCGACTCACAAAAAGAGGAGCAAGTGAAGCAATTTGTCTAAAACAGGCTACAGTAGACCAGTCCACACAGGCTATATAAAGAAATATTCTGCTATCTTTGTAGTCCGGAACAAACAAACGCTCGCAGTTTTCTTGTTTTTGAATGGGATTAAAAACGAGGCCGAAGACTGACGTGCAGATAAACGAGTCTTGCACTTAAGCGACTTGCACTTATGCAGAGTCGACTGTACACGACTTCTTCATGTCGTGATTTTAAGTCTTTCTTTTCTCGACTGCAGGTTGTATTTCAAACAGACCTTTTTTGCAGTTTGTTTTCTTTGACTAAAAGACCTATTAGTATTGAGTGGCACAATTTGAACTTGGAGTCAGTAGATATAATGACGTTTGGATCTTTAGCTTCTTCAATGTATAGTATTGCTTGCCCTTAAGCAGTAAAGCTGGAGCTTTGTTCTGAAATACGAACGCCAGTGTGAAATGAGCCACATATCACTTCTGCAGAGACACACGGCCTTCGCTTTTTGATCCATCGGTATAGATGAGTTTTTGTACAAAACATTGTTCTCTTACGCCATCAAAATGTGTGGGGGAATGTTTCACATTTTTTCATACGGCTTAAATCTAAATGAATGTTTAGCTTGTGGAGAGTCCACGGGGCGTCTGGGAATATTAGGGTTTGGGTTAGAACCGTTTTCTAGAAGATTTTCTGTATGTGGTTTAACGCGGATTCCAAGGGGTCTGATGAAATCTGTCCTTGCCTCAAACTGATTTAATAATGGAGGATGAAAGATTGGTTTATGTGCAGGATGTTGTGGGTTTGTATGTTTCAAGTTTGTGCGTGTGTGCGTAAGATAAAAAGTGGGACAGAAAGAAAGAGTGTGAGAGAAGTGTGTGTGTGCGTAAGTGTGAGAGAGCTAGAGAGAGTGTATGAGTGTGTGTGAGTGAAAGAGTAAGAGAAAAAGAGTACGTGTGAGAGTAAGAGAGTGTGTGTGAGAGACAGAGTCTGAGTGAAAGATGGAAAGGGAGACAGAAAGTGGTGAAAGAAAGAAAGAGTGTGTGTGAGATAGAATGTTTGTGTATGAATAAGAGAGTGTGAGAGCAAGAGATAGAGTGAGAAAGAGAGAGTGTGTGTGTGTGTGTGTGTGTGTGTGTGTGTGTGTGTGAGAGAGAGAGTGAGAGAGAAAGTCCTGAGAGAGAGAAAGTGTGTGTGTGTGTGTGTGTGTGTGTGTGTGTGTGAGATTGAATGTGTGTGTATGAGTAAGAGTGTAAGAGTGTGAGAGTGAGAGATAGAGATAGAATGAGTGAGAGAGACAGTGAGTGTGAAAGACACAAAAAAAGAAACTGGTGTGAGAGAGAGTGCTTGTGTGTGACCGGGAGTAAGTTCGTTCTGAGCATTGTAAGTTCTGAGTAAGAGTGTGAGAGAGAGTGAGCGTGAGTGTAAGTAAGAGTGTGTGAGAATTATGCGCTTAAGAAAGTGTGAGAGTGAGAAAGAAAGAGAGTGAGTGACAGAGTGTGTGTGGAAGAATAAAAGTGAGACAGAAAGTGGTGAGAGAAGAAAGAGTGTGTGTGTGTGTGTGTGAGAGATAAGGTGAGTGAGAGTGAGAGAGAGAGTGAGAGTGAGAGAGAGAGAACCGGCCGAACAGAAGGCTGAATAAACAGCTCTAAACTTCTGAGAGAGAAACAGAAGGAGAAAGACAGTTTCCCGGTGGCAAGAGAAAACTGGGTCACTTTAATACTCTCATATTTCCCCGTCCGACCCTCCTCCTCCTCCTCCTCACACACACACGCGCACACACACGCGGTCTGTCAGCGGGTTTACATTAACCCGCGTGTTCTGGATCTGAGCGAACACTTCATCAGAACTGCTGGTTGCTCTCAGCGAAGCATCAGTCGTCTTCACCTGTTCTCCAGTTACACTCGTCCCCCTCCCCACCACCTCACAATGTTGCTCATTCACTCCAGACCTACTTCCTGTTTCCTGTCCTAACACCAGCTTCCATCGAGAGAGAGAGAGAGAGAGAGAGAGAGAGAGTGCTTAAAAACAGAAAGATTAAGTGAGAGATAAAGAGTGAGGAAAATAAAAGATTAGGTGAGAGAATGGCAGAGATTAAGCAAGAGATCAAGAAAGAAATAAGCAAGAAGTGGTGAGCGAGAGAAAGTGAGTGAGAGAGAGTGAGCGTGAAAGAAAGCGTGAGAAGTGGATTAGGTGTGTGAGTGAGTGTGAGGAAAAATAGAAAAGTGTGAGATTGAGAGACAAGCAAACGAGGGAGTGTATGGCAGAGAGAGAGAGAGAGAGAGAGAGAGAGAGAGAGAGAGAGAGAGAGAGAGAGAGAGAGAAGCTAAATATGTTGAGCTTAAAATATTTTTACGGTTGATCACACTGATAAAGACACAAACAATAAGGAATGAAAAAGCTCTCTTACTCTTTACATTATACCTGTCTCTCCTTCTCTCACATCACTCTCTCTCTCTCAATCCCATTCACTCACTCATCCTGTTTCTCCATCACACACGTCTCAGACTCTCTTGCTCTCTCTCATTAACTTAATCTCTCTCTCTCTCTCTCTTTTACGAGCAAGAATGTATCTTTCCTCTTCCACGCATTCCACATCATTCACTCACTCACTCACACTATCACTATCACTATCTTTTCTTTCTCACAAATGTCAACACATTTTAGAAGAACCCCCAAAATAATCAACAACAAAAAAATCTCTCTCTCCAAACCTTTCACTCCATCTCTCAACCCCTCGTTCTGTCGTTCCATCCATCTCTCCCTCTCTCTCTCTCTCAAATAGAACTTGTTTTAGAAGGAAACGTTTTCAATGAATGAACTCTTTATTTCTCTTTCACCAAGTTTCACTCTCTCTCTCTTTCACCAAGTTTTTCTTTACCTCTCTCTTTCTTTCTCTACGGCTAGAGAAAGACTTTCTCTAAGTCTTTCTCTACCTCTCTTTCACCAAGTCTCTCTCTCCCCCATCTGTCTTTCTTTTTCCTTCACCAACACCCCCCCCCCCATCAAAGTCTATCTTGATCTCTCTATCCATCTCTCTTTCAAGTTTCTATCTCTACCTCCGTTTTTCTTTCTCTCTCACCAAGTATCTCTCTCTCCCCCTCTCTTTTACAACTCTCCCTTTCTTTCTCTTTCTCCAAATCCTTTCTCTCTCTCTCTCTCTCTCTCCGTTTCACCAAGTCTCTCTTCTCTTTTATTCTCTTTCACCAAGTCTCTCTTCTCTTTTATTCTCTTTCACCAAGTCTCTCTTCTCTTTTATTCTCCTTCACCAAGTCTCTCTTCTCTTTTATTCTCCTTCACCAAGTCTCTCTCTCTCTCCCTGTCTTTCTTTCTCTTTCACCAAGTCGCTCTCTCTCCTTCTGTCTTTCTCTTTCACCAAGTCTCTCTCTCTCTCTCTCCCTCTCTCTCTCTCGAGCAAAGCCGAAGTTAACGAACTGCATCAACTAATCGATAGATTCCGATGAACACGGCGAAACTCTGGAACACAAGCTCCTCCGACAGACGACCACCTCCAGCCGCAGGAGACCGAACAAAGAGCCGCTCTTGGTGAGCCCACAGGTGGAGGAAAAACTGCCCCGCGGTGGGTGAAGTGCGGTCGGCTCGGGCCAGCGAGTTTAATCGAGTTAAAACGCTGCAGCAGACGCGCCGTTACCTCTGGAGCAGATGAAGAAGAAGAAGGCCAGCAGACCGTCCGACCTCCTCCGCCCCGACGCTCCACAGCGGCTCCGGCCCTTGGCGTCCTCGGTCCCCGCGGATCCGTCCATGTTTTCCTTGGGAGCAAGAAGCTTTTACGCCGAAACGGGCGAGTTTTTCCCCTCACGATGGCGAACAAACAAACCGCGTTACACGAACCCACGAAGCCACTAGCTCGAGGCTGCGCGCTGGTTCGTGGGGGAGGATCGCCGGAGAATCTCCTCATTAAACTCCAGCGAGGAACGGAAGAGTCCGCGCTTCTTCTCCAGCAGCTCCTCGCCGCTCGCGCCGTCTTCTCCCCCTCGGCTCGCCGGGACTTCCGGTTTCACTCGCGAGGAATGGCGCGCGCACTGCTGCTTCCCGCTGGATGTGTGTGGAAACACAATTCACGCGGATCGCGCGCGAGAAACACTCAACATACTGTAATTATGAAGTTTGAGTTCATATTTAATACAACATATGATCTCTCTCTATCTCGCACACACACAAACACACTCACACAAGTTCATCATTCATCCAGAGTCAAATCAAAACAGTGTGACGCGCAAGAAGAATCATGGCACAATTTATTTGTCTTACAGAGTTAAAATCTGACATTAGAGTAAGTAAATCAAGTATAGAATCATTGCAATATCTTTGTCTCTTGGTGTTTAGATTCCAGAGTTGATTCCACCCGTGAGACAGAGTGAAAAAGAATATAGCGGGAGACAGGGAAAAAAAAAACGGGGGAAAAGACACAGAGTGAGTAATAAACAGGCAGATGGAGAGAGACAGGGTAAATGAGACAGAGAGAATGAGAGAGAGATGCAGACAGGAAAAGTGAATCAGAGACATGAAGCCAGAGACAGGGAGAAATACTGAGCGAATGAAAGAGGAAGAAAGTGAGAGAGAAAGACAGAGGATGAGAGAGACAGTGAGACAGGTATAAAGTGCTGGAGGAGTGTTTGGCAGAATCTTCAGTTCCCACTGTACAGATCCACATTACTGGAGCTCAACCCTCGAGTGTCACGGAAGCGTCGCTCTCCCGGACTCTGAGACAGACAGACAGACAGACAGACAGTCAGAACTGTCGCTCATGACTTATGGGCCGAGCGTCTCTGGCTCACCTGACTCGGATCCTCGCTCGTCCGGTTCAGGTAGTTAAGAGAGGCGGCACGTTTCATCCTGCACACACACCGCAGGAGGCGTGGGATCATGTCGCCACACACACATCACAAAATGAGACATTATTTTATAAATAAAAGGAGAAATAAATGTAATTATACATACAATAACAAATAAAAAAATACTGAATATATATTGACGAGTGTAACGAAGACGTGGTGCATACGGTGACAAGTGTGGATAAGAGTCCGATAAAGAGTGTGGTGTAGAGTATGATGAAGAGTGTGGTTAAGAGTCCGATGAAGAGTGTGGTTAAGAGTCCGATGAAAAGTGTGGTGTAGAGTCCGATGAAGAGTGTGGTGTAGAGTCCGATGAAGAGTGTGGTGTAGAGTCTGATGAAGAGTGTGGTTAAGAGTCTGATGAAGAGTGTGGTGTAGAGTCTGATGAAGAGTGTGGTTAAGAGGCTGATGAAGAGTGTGGTGTAGAGTATGATGAAGAGTGTGGTGTAAAGTCTGATGAAGAGTGTGGTGTAGAGTCTGATGAAGAGTGTGGTTAAGAGGCTGATGAAGAGTGTGGTTAAGAGGCGGATGAAGAGTGTGGTGTAGAGTCTGATGAAGAGTGTGGTGTAGAGTCTGATGATGAGTGTGGTGTAGAGTCTGATGAAGAGTGTGGTGTAGAGTCTGATGAAGAGTGTGGTGTAGAGTCTGATGAAGAGTGTGGTGTAGAGTCTGATGAAGAGTGTGGTGTAGAGTCTGATGAAGAGTGTGGTGTAGAGTCTGATGAAGAGTGTGGTGTAGAGTCTGATGAAGAGTGTGGTGTAGAGTCTGATGAAGAGTGTGGTGTAGAGCAGAATTTCTAAAACCCAAACTCTCCAGATCAAAGTGGTCCGCAGCCCATTAAAACAAACATTATTTCAATCCAATTCATAATTTAGGTTAATGCACACAAAGCCCATTTATTTACTCCATGGCTTTCCAACGAGTTTTGGATGTTTGGTTTCTAGATGTCACCTTAATGTCGAAGGCTCCGGCCACACACAACAAACTGGACTCTGCTGCACTAATAATGGCCATAATATCAAACGTACATTTCTATGAAGTGCTTCAAATTTCAGTTTCGCTAGTAATCTTCACATTTTTGTTGAAAACGTTTTCATTTTTCATCATTTCAGATTTTTTATCTGCATTTTCGCAGAACTTGCAAAACAAAAATGGATTTCATAGAAACTTACATTTGCTATTTTGGCCATTATTATAAATGTTTAGAGGTCGTAAGTAACTTTCATCTTCATTTGTTCTTTTAAAGAATGTTTCCATCTTCCGTCAAAAGTCTGCAGCTACTGACTTACTCTGCTGCTGCTTGTTGGATTGTGCTAAGAACTCTGTCACCTAGTGGTGGGGAGCTACATTGTGGTTCTGCGGCCCAAAGTCACAGAACTGACAATTTTCTTGTGGCCCACAAGGTGGTGCTCAGGGCCCAACATAGGTTAAGAATCACTGCTGTAGAGTGTGGTGAAAAGTGTAAAGAGTGTGATGAAGAGTGTGGTGTAGTGTGAAACAGGGAGAAAGAGTATGTTGCGCTGAGACGGATCTGCTACCGGCTGTTATCCACGGGTCTGAGCTCCGAGCCGCTTCCTTGCAGCTTCTTCACCAGCAGCTCACTACTCTTCCTCAACACGTCCCTCAGACGCCCCATAGAGGCGCTGCGCTGAAGAACACCCATCTACACACACACACACACACACGCACACTCTCTCAATCTCAGCACTGAAGAACACCAATATACACACACTCGTGTCACTGACAACACTCATCACTGACACACACACACACACACACACCCACTCTCATTAGTGACACGTGCATAACTGACACACACTCTCGTCACTGACGATTACACAAATTATTGACACACACACACACTTGCACATTGCCGACACACACTGCTACAGCTTTACAAATCAGTTCACAGGAAGTGTCTCTTTCAGATGACCTCTGACCTCAGAGCAAACCACACACACATCAGAAGGAGCATCATAAACTTTATTCAGAGAATCAGCTCTGAGAAACACGTCGTTGTATTGTGGGTAACGGTGAGAGAAGGCGGAGCTTCAGAATCACAAAAAATGAAAAGCTTCAATAAATACCCAGAATCCACATGATGCGAGGAAAACCCATCTAATTCAGCCAATCACAGGGCCAGACAAGCAGCAGAAGGGGAAACGGCAGGAATAGGAAACAGCAGGAAGAGGAAGTAAGTAGCATGAAGAGGAAGTAGGCAACAGGAAGAGGAAACAGCAGCAGGAGGTGAAAGAAAGAGCAAGAATCTGTAACAGCAGGAGTTTAGAGGAAGAAAGAGCAGGAAAATGAAATGACAGGAGGAAGAGGACAAATGAGCAGAAAAAGGAAATGACACCAGGAAGAGGAAAAGCAAACAGCAAAATAGGAAACAACAGCAGGAAGCGGAAACAGTTAAAGAGACAGAGGAGTGTCCAGCTGCAGAGCCTCTGGAGCAGGCGATGGGTTAAAGGAAAGTCTTTTCCAAAACACCCGGAATGGCAGAGGAGGAATTTCCAGGGAGACAAAAAAACACGCCACTTCCTGTGTGAGGAGGAAGTAGAACCCTATGCCTGAGAAAGAAAGAGAGAGAAAGAAAGAAACCGTTAAAAACACCAGTGGCCTGTCCGGCCGCCTGCCCTCTTGCTCGCTCGCCCTGTGACATCACTTCCTGTCTGCACTTCCCCAAAACTTTTACTAGTGTGATGTCACACACAAAGACCAAACCGGGGGACTGAAATAAATCACGGAGCAGTGGGTCGACTGCAGAGCTCCACTAGAGGGGCGGGTCTCTCTCTCTCTCTCTCTCTCTCTCTCTCTCTCTCTCTCTCTCTCGCTACACACAGTGCGAGTACAGTCCACTCTCTGATTGGCTGTCATGAGATCAGCAGCATGCTGCGCTGGTTAGTGCAGGTGAGAGAACGGCTTCATGCGGGACACCAACACACACACACACACACACACACACACACACCACTGACAAACTTGCCAACACACAGCATAAACACAAAATCACACCTCCACTCAAGCACAACACAAACACGCACACAGAGCGCACACACACACACACTCGATGTCTCTCTGATGGTGAGAGCGACACATCTGAAGACACTGTGTTGAAAAAAGCTGCAGCAGCGCATGCAGGAAATGACATCACACTCACACACATTCAGACTCAAACATTCAAGTTAAGATGTTCAGAAATGTTAAGCGTAAAAATGAATGTGAATAAATCTAAACAAAGAACGCAATTATAATGCCAGAAAATCCACGCGCAGTAAATGTTCTGTGGTGTTTGTAAGTTGCGTTTAACTCGGAGATGTTTGTCGTATTGTTGTACTTGCTTTGGATTGTATCGCACTAAATCAGATTGTAAATCAGACTCACAGGCTCTGGAACTTTCGTTATTGACGTAAACTGTAAAACTCCAGTCATTATTTAAATGTAGACTAATATACTATATAAAGTAAGTCACGCTTAAAATCTATTTTCTCTTTTAAAAAAATGTGGCTTAAAATCCAAGACTTTAGTTATGAGTTACACGCTATAGTTGTTAAATTATGGTGACTTATGGAGTAACACGGAGAAGAGGAGTAAGCTATGAAGATTGAAACCTCTGTGAATAATGTGAGTTTAGGATAGTGACTAGTTACTCTCACTAGCATGAAACACGACGTCTGTTAGTGCGTTTAATACTGACAATGTGGCAAATGTTAATTTAGCTTGCCATATAACAAACTGTTAAACTCAAGATACTGATGCGACACAGATAAAGCGTGTGTTGCTTAGTTTATTTCACACGTCTTACAATCTGGAGCTGTGCGTGGAAAAAAATATTAGGAAAAGTTAGAAAAATATTATTGCTGCACCTTATTGTGTGAAAAAGACGGTATATTACACACAAACCTTACAAACACAACAAATCTGCACATGCACGTCAAGGTAAAGAAGCACATTAGTCATTAAAACGACACACACTCGCAAGCCATGACGCACAATCAGCTCCGTCATAGCACAGCGACCACACCCAACAACGCCTCTGATGACATCACGGATGGGTGTGGCCGCTGCGCTGTGATTGGTGGATGTGTGGATCTGTACTCACCCCGCTCCACTCCACCGACATACTCACTTCGTCCCCGGCCTCGGAGCCGCTCTCGTACTTCACACTGGACAGACTGTCTCTGCTGCGCCGCCGCTCACCATCCCTCAGCATCTGAGCCACGCGCGTCTGATGGGCGGGGTCCACGCCCTGCGGCCAATCAAAGGACAGATCCATCAGCACTACACCAACAGCCACTGGCAGTGCTGCTCCGAGAGCCAATGACAACAGAGATAAAGACATTGAGAGACGCACACAGCGCGAGAGATGGTGTGAAAGTGAGACCAAAAGAGAAAAAGGAGACAGAAATAGCATGAGAGAATAGGAGAGAAGTGAAGAACAGAGATGATGGGAGACAAACACAGAGACAGAGAGAGAAAGACAGAAGAGAATGAGAGAGTCCAGGAGAGATAAACACAGTGAAATTAGAAGAAAGAGAGAAAGCATGTGAAATAAAAAAGTGAGACCCAGAAAGGGGAGAAAAAAGGAGAGACCAAAATAATGAGGAAAAATGTAAAAACCAAGAGAGTGAAGAAGAACAGTGAAGGAGGGAGTTGGAAAGCCTCAGACAGAAAGAGAAAAAAAGTATAAACAGGGATGGACAAAGATAAAAATGGTGAATGAGAGGGAAATGGTTACAAAGTCATAAAAAAGGAGTGAGAGATTAAAAAAAAGGAGTGAGAGATAAAAAAAAAAAAACTACGAACTAAAGAGAGACAAAAATAGCCTAAAGGGAGACAGAAGGAGAGAATAACTGGGATATAGGAACAGAAAGATGAAAAAAAGAATGTCAGAGACCATGAGAGAGAATGAAAGAGAAAAAATTACATGAATAAAAGGGAGGACACAGAGTGTCACAGAGAGAGAGAGAGAGAGAGAGAGAGAGAGAGAGAGAGAGAGAGAGAGAGAGAGAGAGAGAGAGAGAGAGAGAGAG
>MU204254.1:129610-152535 GCA_017309775.1 Paedocypris sp. Pulau Singkep | reverse complement strand
AGAGACAGAGAGAAATGGGTAATAGACTAGGACAGAAGAGAGAAAAAATGGCAAGACACGAGATGATAAAAGGAAAAAAAAAAAGGGAAATAAAAGAGATGCAAGTTACAAAAATAGAAATGAAAAGTGCAGGACACAGAGAGAGAGAACGAAGAGAAAAGGAGAGAGAGAGAGAACGAAGAGAAAAGGAGAGAGAGAGAGGATGAGGTGTGACTCTTCCGCACCTGTTTGCGCGAGCGAGCAGCACAATCCTCCAGCGTGTCGGCCGCCTCCATCATGCCCTGTCTGCGGTACAGAGCTCCCAGGTTCCTCAGCGTGGTGTTCACCGTGGGGCTGTGGATCAGATCACACTCAGCCTGGGCTCGTGTGTGTGTGTGTGTGTGTGTGTGTGTGTGTGTGTGTGTGTGTGAGATACCTGTTGACTTTACAGGCCTTGTACCATCCTCCGTATTCTCCATAAGGCAAACTGTCTCTCTGCTTGCCCTGCTCGCACACAAGAACACGTCAAGCAAAACACTGATGATGAAGAACGAGTGTGAGTGAGGAGGAAGATCATTACCCCCCACACACACACACACACACACACACACACACAGACACAGGTCACTCACACTGTCCGTCATGGCCTCTCTCTCCTCCGCCAGCATCCAGATGGGCTTGTTCTGAGCTGTAGAGAGAAGCATCTTTCACATCAGTCTGTCTGACGTCCTCAGCTTCACAAACGCACGCTCACCATCCACTGAGCCAAACTCCTTCTCGTGAGCTCGGGTCAGAATCTCCTTGTACAGGATCTCAGCCTCTTTGTACTTGCTCTGTTTGAGGTAACAGGACGCCTGTGCAGGAAAAAAAAGGAAAGTAAGACAAAGAGTGATAAGATAATGGGAAATTGCACAATTTGAAAAGACTGATAAAGAGTAACATTACAACACCAATCTGATATCTTTATTTATACCCAACTAATGAACAAATATTCTATATATCTGCAGTTAGAGCTGCACGATCAATCTCGATTTTACCCCCCTTGCAATCTTAATCCAGCATTTATACAATTCTGACAAACTCTGATCTCCGACGAGCTTGTGTGTATGCACGCTTCAGGGAGGATATCCACCACACGCAATACTTTAAATATGATTAAAAAAAAAGATGATCTTGCATTTCTTCTGTCGTTATTTGGGGCGTCGCCGTAATTTAATAACAGGTGAAACGCTGCACTGTTACTGTTATCTGTGAAACTGTGAAAAGTGCCTTACAAATGCTCACAACTCGAACTTATTACCTGCACCAATCGAGTTTAAAAAAAAAAAAACAGAAATCTGAACTTCTGATGAAGTTACAATGAAAACTTAAAATGAAGGTGAAATGAAGTATAAAAGACTTAAAAGGAAAGCTGACGTGTTGCAGGAAACAAGCAGTTAGTCGCTTCAGTTAGACAGAAAGAATGAGTAGGGAAATGAAACGATCAAGTAAGTCTATCAACATTTTAGTACCTGAAAAAAGATTTTAATCTGAAGTGTGTGTTTACTGCAGCTTCAAACCAGAGGACGGCACTCAGTAAACCACATACAGCAAACATCTACAGTTGAGGACTAAATTATTAACCACCCTACAAAATAATCATTGTTTGAAATGCTGTTCAACACAGCTAATAATTTTCTCCTCAACTGTACATAATAGGGCTGCACAATTAACCTTTATCAAATCGATATCGCGGTTTTAACTCCCACGATAACCAAACCTCAGGAAGCTGCGCTTTTTTTTATCCCGGCTCTGACGTTTGTGTATCACACTTATTAGCCAATCACAACGCTCACCGACTTAACTGGCAAAACCGAAAATCGCATTGCAATTGCAATATTTTTCAGAAAAATTGCAATTAGGTTTTTTCTCAAAATCGTGCAGCCCTAGTACACAATACTGTGGTATGTTTATTGACAGTGATTTATTTTCTTTACAACATTACTTTTACATTGCATTACACTAATTTTCATTCCATTTATTTTTAACTTTAAAGCAAATAATAATATGTGTTATTATATTGCTGTTTGACGAACTGATTTTCAATGTTAAATATAAAAAAAGAAAATATTCAGAACCATGAAAGAATCTTGAATCATGAAAACAAAATCATGATTTTAATTTTATCCAGAATCGTGCATCTGTAATCTGCAGTGAGTAAACACACCACAACCAATCAGATTGCTGCACTGATAAACACAACCAATCAGATCACTGAACTGATAAACAACAAATCAGATTACTGAACTGATAAACAAACTACAATCAATCAGATCACTGCACTGATTAAACACACAACCAATCAGAACACTGCATTGATAAATATCATACAACCAATCAGAACACTGCCTTGATTAACAACCAATCAGACCTCTGAACTGATTAATACAACCAATCAGAACAATGCACTAATTAACAACTAATCAGATTACTGCACAGATAAACAATCAATCAATCAAATTACTGAACCTTTAGACACACTACAACCAACCAGAACACTGCACTGATTAAACAAACAACCAATCAGAACACTGCATTGATACAACACGACAATCAGAACACTGCACTGATTAAAAACACTACAACCAATCAGATCACTCACTGCATTGATTAATCACAGCACAACCAATCAAATCACTGCACTGCATAACCAATGTAAACTGCCCTTAGATTAAGCACACTGATAATGGAGAACGAGAGTGGGTCAGGCACATCTGAAGACGCTCACCAGGTTGTTCTTGGTCTTGGCCACGTTGGGGTCGTCCGGGCCGAGCCGGCACTCGTAGATCTCCAGCGCTCTGCAGTAGTAATACTCCACCTCCTCGTACTTGCCCTGGTTCTGACACAGCAGCGCCAGATTGTTCAGCTGCTTGGCCACATCAGGATGGTCTTTCCCCAGCACCTGTGACCATGCCCACACACACAAGGTCAAGCTCTCATACTGAAAAATACACACACACACACACTCACCTTCTCTCTAATCTCTAGCGCTCGTTTGCACAGTGGCTCCGCCTCCTTGTATTTCCCTCTCTTTCCATAAAGCACTGCCAGATTATTGAGAGTAGCTGCCACCTGCACACACGCACACACACACACACATGCAGACAACACACACATTTAAACACACACAGCACACACAAATATCATCACACACTCACTCACACACACACACACACACTCACAAATATCATCACACACATCAGCATCAGAAAAGCCTCACAGCAGGGTGGTCTTTCCCAAGGGTCTTCTCTCGGATGGACAGAGCGTCGTTCAGCAGATGTGCCGCCTCTTTGTATTTGTTCTGATCCCTGAGAGACAGAGAGATTTTCCCCGTGTCACATCAGAGTTCTGACGTGTTCTGCTCATTTAGGAGAAACTAGTAGAGGACAAGTGTCGGACTGTGGCTCTGGATAAATACCATACTAATAAAAGGCATCCAGATAAAAAGTCAAATACTCTGTTTTTCACACTGAAAACCTTAAAAAGTCAACCAATAACCTTATAATCTGGGACTTTATTGGGTCTGGGTTTAGTTGTAGATGAAAAGTCTGTCGGAATGTTTCAGCGATATTGTTCATCTTGACTTGACTAATTGTGGATCATTACGGTGACTCGAGTGATTGTGAGCAACACGTTACACGGAGAAGGTGAGCTATTTCAAGAGAATTTGACAACCATTATTTAAAGGCGTACACGCACCATGCGCACCGCTGCAATGAACTAATGACTCAAAATGATCTGATCACTTTACTGTTCCAGAGTTCCAAAAAAAAAATCGGCAGGCAGCGACGCACACGGAGGGTCAGCAAGGCTCATCCAGAGCAGTTTGAATTTTAGACTCCACAAATTAATTTTCATTTCTTCTTCTAAAAAGGCAAACTATTTAGTCGGATAGTTCTTTCTTGTGAAATGTGTCATGCATTTTCAAGAACTTCATTTAAACTCCAAGCATTTTGAAGGCACGGAGAACACAAAACTGAAATTCAAGCATTTTCAAGGATTTCAAGCACCCGTAGGAACCCTGGCTGTGGTTACGGAAGACGTTTATGTGTCAAACACATTTTTCTCATTTTTTTTATCTCTCCAAACCGTTGCATCATTGGAATAACATCTGAAATAAACCCCGCCCCCAGGCAGACGCGTCACTGACCTGTACACCAGCGCCAGGATGTTGAGCATGGTGGCCACGTCAGGGTGGTCGTGTCCAGAGGTCTTCTCCAGGTCCTCCAGAGCCTGCTTGCAGAGCGGCACCGCCACCTCGTAGCGGCCCTGAGACGCGTACTGGATCACCAGGTTGTGTAGCGTCCGCAGCCGCGCCGGGATCTCGTACCCGCCCTGCTGAGCCGCCGCTGCCGCCGCACTGTTGTGCTGATTCTGCACTGCAGGGGTCAGAAGTCAAAAGCTGTAGGGGGGGGGGTCCCCCTTTATCGAATATTTTAAAGAACTACCCCAGCTTTAAGTTACAACAGTCAGCCCTAACCTGCTCTGAGATTGATACACTCCCCTGTTTCATTCATTAATTTAAATTTTTTTTCCTTTTCTACTTCTACTTAATTTATTTGCATATTGGTAATGTATATTTTGGTTTGTAACTGCAGATTGTAGTTCTGTTACGCTGTTATTTAAAACTGGTGCCATGTACAAATAATTTTTTCTGTCTGTTGCGATGCCTTTTATGTTACTCAACAATTTAATAGACTGTACAAACGTGGGACATTGTATTTCTTTAAGAATGTATTGAATTTTTGTGGACCCTGAAATGTGAAATTATTATAAGCTGTGTTATTGTATTATTGCAAAAAAAAAACCCTTTTCAACCCTCTTTTAAAACCCTCTCTGCCGTGTGTTTGTGGGGTGGGGGGAGGGGTATTGAATATAACTGTGTACATTTAAAACTCAATAAAAAAATATACAAAAAAAAAAAAGCTGGAGGGGGAAAAGAGGGCAGTGTTGCCGACTCACTGCCTTGAGCGTGATCTTCCTCGTCGTTAGGAAACAGATCGTCCAGAGAATCCTTGGGAGCATCTCCGTCTTTCTCCTCCTGGAGAGCGAGAGACATGAGGAGCACGAGAAGGAGAGCGAGAGATGCGAGAGCAACGGAGAAACTGCTCTGACCGTGGGCGTGGCGTCCTCGTCGTACTTTTTCAGCTGGTTCATGAACTCCAGATGTTTCTTCTCCTCCTCCAGCTGTGCCACGCTCTGCTCGCTTTTCTGCAGCTTCTGCTGGGTGTTCGCCAGCTCGTCCCGCAACCACTGGTTCTCCTGACACAGCCGACGTACCTGTGCCCGCAGCTTCTGCTTCTCCGACTCCACTGCGTTCAGATGATTGGACAAAGCCATCATGACCTGCAGGAGACAGAGCCATCACACGCCTCTCCTCACTGGCGGACAGAGAGAAGTCCAGTCTCACCTGAGCCTCCCCCAGACCCAGCTCGATCATCTCCACAGACTTCCTCAGGAGGCTGGACTTCTCGTGCACCAGGTTGGCCTCCTCATCCTTCTTCAGGCACTTGATGGTCTCCAGGAGGCTGTGCAGAATGGAGTTGTGTTCGTTCTTCAGAGCTTCCAGGCCCTGGATGACAAGCTTGGTGTTGGAGATGATCTCCTCCTGCGACAGCTTCTCCAGCTTCTCCTCACGAGGGTACACCATCATGGACATGGTCTAGATATCCAGCCTGAGGTGGGAGCACAGCCAGAAAAAGAAGATGGTGTGTTAAACCCGGAGTGCAGAAGTCTCTGGACCCGTCACACCAGAACTTTGAAGACGTTGAGAGACAGAAAACGAGGGAGAGCTGAAAAAGAGTGGGAGATTTCTGACCCGTTCTCTCACTCTAAAGACAGGAGTCGAGAGGGTTGATCAGTTCATCTACAGTGAAGAACTAAATGACAATCAGTGCAGATGAAAGACAGTGAAGTGTTAAACATCATGAACATCATCACCATGGCAACAACCTTGGAGAAGAGAAAGAGAGAGGATGCAGAGATGGGGCCAGAAGCGAGAGGAAGACAGGCAAGAGAAGAAAGAAACAGACAGACAGACAGAGTCAGAGAGAGCGACACAAGAGAGAGAGAAAGAAAGAAAAGAAAGCAACAATAAATTAGAGAAAGACAGGCAGTGGGACATAGAATTAGAGGCAGAGAGAGAGAGAGAGAGAGAAGACAATGAGAAACAGGAAAAGGTTGACAAACTGTGAAAGAGAAGGAGAGAACAGAAGCACGAGAAAAGCAAAGAGAGCAAGACAGACACCAGAGGTAAGGTAAGACAGGTAAAGAGGCAGATATACCGTAAGGGGGGGAGAGAGAGAGAACACGCCCTCACAAGAACAACAACAGTCTAACACTCCCTCGCACTAACACGACTGACGCTAAATATCTAGGCAAAATATTTAAGAGAAAAGTGAAGACACGTCAGTTACACGAGGACAGACGCTGTCAGTGAAATGTCTGACCGCAGACAGACAGACAGAGAGACAGACAAGTAGGCATGCTGACAGACAGACAGACAGACGCTTTCTGTGAAATGATGACTGACCACAGACCGACAGGCGGACACACAGACAGACGCTGCTCGTGACATGGCGGCTGACCACGGAATGGAGGAAAATCAGTGACTTTTACCTGAACTTCTCTCTTTAGCGCCGATATGCTCGCAGCTTCTCTGACAAAATGTCCGCCATAAGTTTAACTGTGCGCATGCGCCTGTGTTGACGCACCAGCAGGGTGACGTCACCTGCACGCGCCCTGTTGTTTCACCGGGCGCGGTTGGAAATAATCAACCAAAACACCGAAATACCTTAGATCTGTTAGAACAATCCCCTGTTTCAGCATTTACAGCCGCAGACAGTAAGAGCACTCGGGTCAATGTTTTACAGCGTGACATACACAAGCAGCTGTTATTTCTGCAGAAGACACTCGAGAAATGACCTCTACCTTGATGTTTCTAGTTTATTGAAATGTTGTAGTGGTTCGTGGCTATATCTGTCAAATTTTCATTAATATCGAGTGACGTGCAAATCCACTTTCTGCCGCAAGGTGGCGATTATATAACTAGTCAACGTAATTGTAATTTATAGAAACGTGTGAGGTAATTGTCCAGATTTGACCAGTCGTTTTTTAAAAAAACAAAATAGTTTTGTTCTCTGCCAATGAATATTGCCCACATTTTCATACAAAATTTTATAGTATCAATATTTATATTATATTTAGAGTACAATACGTTAATGCAATTTCAAAGTTCAATTTTCTTTATATAGCGCTTTTCTTAGTCCCAGACCAACGCAAAGTCGCTACAATTTAGAACAGACCAAAAGACCGTTTATTTCCTTATTCTTCCTTTCTTTTATTATTTTCCTTCTTTTCCTTATTTATTTGTTGTACTAACAGAAATGTATGTGTTTATACATTTATTTTGCACGAATGAATTTCTGTATTTTTTATGCATAATACATTTATTTTCTTTGACATTTATATTTGATTTTGGCGGTTTTGGTCCTCCATAGTGAGCAAGCAAGCATGTGATTAAAATTAGTATACAGTTTGTATCCGGCTCGTGTTTACTTTATTCTAGTTTTTTTTTTTTACTCTTACTCGTAACCTAAATTTAATTATTCGTTTCAATTAATAAACAAAGAGACAGATTTATACAGTACAGTATTTCAGCTTTATGTCGAAGGCAGTTCTTCGGTGGTCCGCTCGGTGGCGATGTTGCGCGATACTTGACCTTGCGGCGCGCCGAAGAACTGTGACGTCATCTAAACCGGACACCGTGCGTAAGTAAAGAAGGACAGAAAGTGGGCATGCTTAGAAAAACAGAAACCTTTCATTCGTTTTGAATGTTTTATACTCGTCGTTCGTCGACCGTAAGATGTCTTCCACTCTCCTGACGCGAGCGCTGGCCTGTCTGTCGCTGTCCTCACAGGTTAGACTCTCCATCATCCACATCGTTAGCTGTCGTGATCTCAGCTCTCTCAACTTTAATCATCTCACATTCTGTTTTATACCTAAACTATCAGGAATTTGCTTTTAAAGTCACATTGACGATCTTCCTTCACATGTGTAAAATACTGAAAAGGGCATTCAGAAGCAGAACACGTTTAAATCCTGCAATCCTTCTGAATCTAATGCTATTTATGTATTCTTACATATTACATTAAATGTTGTAATTTTCAAATTTTTTTTTGCAGATTCCGTTATTGTAATGTCTTTTAGTTTTGCTTGTCGAATGCATTGACGGGGGGAAATCGTCAGAATAAATCGTGTGAGCTGTAAAGAGCGTTGTAATTTAATAAATAATTAAAAAAAATAACATTACTTAAGTTTGTTTTACATAAAATATTGCCAGGTTCTCCCAGTGTTTTGTTTGACGTAGCATACAATTAATGCGAACAATACAAAATACGATTCCTGGGCCTGAGTAAGTAAACATACTGTAATAACTGTGCTAGATTAGGAGGTTATTAATTGAAATATTGCCATTTTACGCACATAAAAATCTAGAGAATCTTTCAAATCATTGAAGTTTTGTGGAACTTAAAGAGATAAAAAAAAATGATAAAAGCCAAAGGTAATACCCACTTGTAATTCCGAAAATGTCATGTCGCCTGAGTGACTTGCGATACCACGTTCTGCCACCAAGTGGCACCAAATGTGTGCTTTTGTTAAAGATAAACAAAAAACGAGTCTATATAAATGTCGAGTAATTAATTGTTTGACCAGAATAACTATTATATAGTAAATATTGTTTTCTTTGAATTAATTTTATTTAAATCAAGTCAAGGTTTTAAATTAATTTGCATTTATATAGTGCAAAACACAAAGCACACTAGAACTAAACATTTAAATAACAACTTTATAATCCATAAAAAGTACGCCCTGCCAAATTTATCAAAATTAAAACTATGAACATGCAGAAAAAATGTGATTTAAAGCAAATACTATAAATATCGAAATTAAATTTTATGGGATTAAATTATGAATCAAGGCAGCGAACACACTGCATTCTGGGATCTGTAGTTTGTGTGTCATCGGATTAGATCACATTAGATTCAACTTTATTGTCATTGGCAAGTACAGGTACAAGACCACAAAATGCAGTTTGGTCTAACCAGAAGTGCAGAAGTAGCGATAATGAATTATTAGTTATAAAAGTGCATTTTGGTGATGAATAAAAGGTTTTAAAAGGTATATGGGGAATATATAGAATGGTGGTGGCAGAAAATATGAATATGCAATACAAAAACAGAAATGTGGGGAAAATGAGCATGAATAATCAAAAACAAATTTCAGTAGTGCAGAGAAAGCGTTGTATTATTGTAATACATCTAGTTAAAGCTCCACATGAAAGCATCTCCTGGGGTCCAGGTTAAGTTTGACGCAGTTTCTACAGGAAGTGATGTCACGCATGTGTCTCATCAGACGGCGAGTGCCAGCGTGTGGCGCTGTGGCTTCAGCACGAGCGGGTGTCAGTGGCAGAACAGCACACTGTGGAAGCAGAGAGAGAAATACACGGTTCGGCCAATCGGCATGAAGAAGACGGGCGGACGAGATCACACGGGTCAGAGGCTCCGCCCCCACACCCCCTTCCCCTCACCACACCCTGCAAACGTTTGTTAACTCCAGTGCCATGCACTCTCCATCCATCCGTCTGTCTGTCTGTCTGTCTGTCTGTCTCTCTGTCTTTTACTTCTGTCTCTCTCACTGGTTCTCTGTCTTTGACATTCTCTCACACTTTGTCCTTCTCTCTCTCTCTCTCCCTCTCCCTCTCTTTCTTTCTTTCTTTCTTTCTTTGTCTTTTTGTCTTCCCCTCGCACTCTTTGTCGTCCCTCGTCGTTTTCTTTCTCTGACTTTCTTTCTCCCTGTCTCTCACGCTCTGTCTTTCTCTCCTTCCTTTCACACTCTATTTGTCTTTACTCCGCTCTTTCTCTTTATCTCTCTTGCTTTTTCTCTTTTCTCTCTCACACTCCTCTTTGTCTTTCTCTGTCTCCCTTTCTGTCATTTTCTTTCGCTCTCTTTTTGCCTTTCTGTCTTTCTTACTCTTTCTCACTCTCTCTTTCTTTCTCTCACTCCCTCTCTCCTTTTTGTCATTCTCTTTCACTCTCTTTTTGCCTTTCTATTTGTCTTTCTCTCTCATTTAGTCGCAGCCACTTAGTTAACACCAACAATCCAGACGACAAATTGAATAAAAAGCAACATTTCCCTTACATATTTACACGTGCGCTTTGAAACAGTTAAAACTGTCGAAAAGCGCCTTACAAATACTCATTATTATTATTATTATTATTATTATTATTATTATCATTTGCTCTCTTTCTCTCTCTCCCTCTCTATCTCTTTCTGTCTTTCTTTCACACTCTATTTGTCTTTACTCCGCTCTTTTTCTTTATCTCTCTTCCTTTTTCTTTTTTCTCTCTCTCACACTCCTTTGTCTTTCTCTGTCTCCCTTTCTGTCATTTTCTTTTGCTCTATTTCTCTTTTTGCCTTTCTATTTGTCTTTCTGTCTTTCTCTCTCATTTGCTCTCTTTCTCTTTCTCTCTCTCTCCCTCTCTATCTCTTTCTGTCTTTCTCTCTCTCTTTCTGTCTTTCTCTCTCTCTCTCTCTCTCTCTCTCTCTTTTACTACTTTTAACACGTCATATTTTAATGTGTTTATAAACCCTGGTGGAATTCAGTTCTGAGCTAGACCTGAAGCGTGGGTGAAGCGGGCTGCTGGGTGAACATCCACCAGCTGATCTCCACCACCTTCTTCCCCGCAGGCAAAATCAGGGTTCACGGGATCGGCGGCGGACACAAGCAGCGCTACCGCATGATCGACTTCCAGCGGCTGCGATACGAGCCGGGCCGAGAGGGTCAGCCCATCGTGGAGAAGGTTCTGGAAGTGAGATACGACCCCTGCAGGTCAGTGACGGTCCTGACGCCCCGCCAGCCCGGTGTCTCCCGTCTCACCTGGCGCCCCTCAGGTCAGCTGACATCGCCCTGGTCGCCGGCGGCAACCGCAAACGCTGGATCATCGCCACGGAGAACATGGAGGCCGGAGACCTGATCAAGTCCTCGGGGGTCATCGGACGCATGGCGGTCCTGGCCAGCGAGGGGGACTGCCACCCTCTGGGCGCACTTCCTGTCGGGACGCTCATCAACAACGTGGAGCTGCAGCCGGGCCGAGGCGCCGAGTACATCCGGGCTGCAGGTGACGGCCAGCACATTAATAATAATCATAATAATAATATGAGTATTTCACAGTTTTAACGGTCTCACAGCGCACATTAGCAACAGCGCTTAATACGAGATCCGGCCAGTGTTGTTACCCTTATCATTATTAGAATCAGAATCCACTTTAATGGCCACGTTTGTACGTGACGACAAAGAATTATCGACTCCGTCTTTTGTTCCCTCTTATTCCAAAATGCAAGAGAGATGAAGCAAAAATTGGAACATAAAAGAAATACATAAAAATGTAACAAATATTTAAAAAATAAATAACTGTGTTATAAATAACTGTATATTATGTTTGCTCATTGATAATACATTCATTATTATGTTTGGCTTCATGTTGTTTTGTTTTTGATGTGTACATACTTGACATAAAGATAAACACATTAAAGAAAACAAATAAAATTAAAAAAGAGCAGGAGGGAATCACATCAACCTAAAACGTAAACCTTGAGTTGTAGGTGTCTGAATGATAAAAGATTCTGCTACACGCCTGTTCCATCTTAATCGCCCAAGATCAGATCAATTAAATTGACGAAACTGGACTAATTTGTTCATGTAGTCAGATTGTCCCAATAAACGCACGGTTTTAAATGCCCCTCATTGAGGGTTTTTTTTTTTTGCGGTTTTACAGAATATTTTTATTCCTCTCGGCTTGAACTAGTATAATAAAAATCTGTGCTTTTTTTTTTTTTTTTTAGCTCAAATGGTAATCAATAACTAGCCAATAAATAAACCTTTGCTCAAACTGATTGTGCTTTTAGTAGTGAGACATACGTATGACGGACAGTTTGATGAACAGTCATCAGCACAAACACACTCAAGCGTCACATTATTTATTGGAAAAGGTTCATAGTTTTGATAATTCGTTGTCAAAAAACACACCTACAAAAACATAGTGGTAAGGAAAGACTTCAAAACATTCAATTTGGGGTAGTAATGTCTGTCCTTTTGATCTACATCCGATATTCACAATTATATAAATTGTGGAATATTATAATTGTAGCAAAAAAAAATATAATACAATAAATATGAACATAATCTTACAATTACAATCAAAACAGAGGCAAAGGTACAAACATTGACCGCACTAAACCACTTAAATAATAGAAATAGCTGTAGCTAGCTACACTTTTATAATTTTAGAATAATAATACTTGTATATTATTATTGTAACTAAAACATAATTACATAATAATTATTATTATATTATAACAATTACAGTGGTACCCTGACATACAAATGTCCCAGATAATTCTCGAGTCCAGACTTGTGTAAAACAGTTGTGTAATCTTCTTTTCACGTCAAATAAAAAAAAAAACCCAAACAAAAACACTAGTTAGCATCAGAGATCTTGCTTCCAAAATATAAAATAAGCTTGTCTTCTCCCAGAATGGCGATGAGAATCTCATGGATTTGCTATGTAACATGTTTAATACATTTATTACAAATATTTTATAATTTATTTTAAAAAAAAAATCTGAATTTACGAAGTAATGGCATGAATTTAATGGATTCGATGTAAAATGCGGCTCAGCTAACGAAATTATTCCGGCTCTCAGCACGGATTCATTTCGTCGGGGTACCACTGTACATTACAATAAAGTCATATAATATTAATAATAAAAAGTCCAAAATGTCCAATAAAAATCCACCTCAGACAGTAAAAAGGCTGGAATCCCGCCATGTCTGCGTGCGGCTACACTGACCGCCTCTCTGCCCACAGGGACCTGTGGCGTCCTGCTGAGGAAGGTCAGCGGCACCGCCATCGTCCAGCTGCCCTCCAAACAGCAGATCCAGGTCAGAGGCGTGGCCACGGGTCAGGGGGCGTGGCTCTCTGCCCAGCTAATCTAAACGTCCTCTGGCCTCAGGTGCTGGAGACGTGCACGGCGACGGTGGGCCGCGTGTCCAATGTGGACCACAACAAGCGGGTGATCGGGAAAGCGGGTCGGAACCGGTGGCTGGGCATCCGCCCCTCCAGCGGCCTGTGGCAGAGGAAGGGCGGCTGGGCGGGGCGGAAGATCAAGCCGCTGCCCCCCATGAAGAGCTTCGTCAACCGCCCGTCGATCAGCGCCAAGTCCTGATGACATCACGCTGTGGGCGTGGCTTCTCTTTAACACACGTGTGGCATGTAAAGGTTTTATTAAACGGCTGCAAAAGTCACAACACTGAAGTCCGAGCGTCTGGATGAACGACATGCAGGAGAAACGGCAGTTTAAAAAGGTTTTTGTGCAAAGCGTGTCCCGCCACACGCCAGCCCAGCGCGGGTAAAGTGCGGAGAGACATTCTGCGCTGGTGGCGGTGCGGCTGGTCGGCAGCTTGAGCTTCACAAACACTGATTCAGCACGGAGAAACACTACAAAACACCACTGACTGGTCCTCGCAGTCCCATCATGCACCTGGACACCTGGCGGGGGGGAGTGGGCGGGTCACTGGGGTTTGCTGTAGCCGAACACGCCCACTGGGAAGTGCTTGACGTGTGTGGGCCACTGCGCCGCCAGCTGAAAGAACTTCACGTCGTTCCACTCCACGCCGTCTATAGAGACTGAGACACACACACACACACACACACACACACTCGCGTCACGCTCGCTCTGTGTGAGAGGTCGTGTACACCAGTGTGTGCGTGTGTGAGGAAGTGTCTGCGTGTGATTGATTGATTGATTGAGAGTGGGGGATGGTGTGAAAAAGTGTGCCTGACTGACAGTGTAAGCGTATGGGTGTGTGAGAGCGATAGAAAGTGATTGAGTGTGTGTAATTGAGGTGTCTGTGTGTGAGTTAGTGATTGATTGAGTGTGTGTGTGTGTGTGTGTGTGTCTGTGTGTGTGTGTGTGAGATAGAGAGAGAGAGAGAGCGTGTGATTCAGTGTTCAGTGTGTGTGTGTGTGTGTGTGTGTGTGAGATAGAGAGAGAAGGTGTGATTCAGTGTTCAGTGTGTGTGTGTGATTAAGGAAGTACTGTTTATGAGTGTGAGGAAGTGTGTGTGTGTGAGTTAGTGATTGATTGAGTGTGTGTGTGTGTGTGTGAGAGACAGAGAGAGAGAGAGAGGGTGTGATTCAGTGTTCAGTGTGTGTGTGTGTGATTAAGGAAGTACTGTTTATGAGTGTGAGGAAGTGTCTGTGTATGATTGATTGGTTGGTTAACTGCGAGATTGTGTGTAAGAGACAGAGAGAGAAAGAGTGTGTTTGGGGGAATGAGAGTGATTGTGTATGTGCGTGTGTGTTGAGTATGAGTGTAATTTAGTGTGTGTGTGAGAACCACAGAGTGATTCAGTGTTCAGAGAGAGAGTGAGTGTGTGTATGTGTGATTAAGTATATGTGAGTGTGAGGAAGTGTCTGTGTGTGATTGATTGATTGAATGATTGGTTGGTTAAGTGAGATATTGTGTGTGAGAAAGAGAGAGAAAGAGCGTGTTTGAGGAAAAGACAGAGAGTGTGTGTGTGTCTGCGAGTGAGTGAAAAGAGTGTGTTTGCGTGTGTGCGTGTGTGTGCGTGAGAGAGATGGAGAGAGAGTGATTAAGTGTTCAGTGAGAGAGTATGACACACTATGTTTGTGTGAGAGAGCGATTGAGTGTGTGATTAAGGAAGTATATATATGTGTGTGCGTGTGTGTGTGTGTGTGTATATATAAGAGTGTGAGGAAGTGTCTGCGTGTGATTGAATGATTGATGGATTGATTGTGTGTGTGTGTGTGAGTGATTGTGTGTAAGTGTGAGAAAGACAGCGCGAGTGAGTCAGTGTGTGTGTGTGTGTGTGTGTGTGTGTGTGTGCGAGCACCTCTCAGCATGGTGTGCTGGTGTTTGGCTGTGCAGATGAGTCGACTGATTCCCTCGATCTGTTGACTCTTAGAATCCACCTCCTTCTCCTTCAGCTTCTTACTGAGAAAGATCACTGAACACACACACACACACACAAGTGAGTGAGAGGCAGAGCATACTGGAGTGTGTGTGTGTGTGTGTGTGGACTGCTGACCCTTCTTGTTCTTCTCTTTGGTGACGACGGTCATGGACATGCTGGCCGGGGTGGTGACTTCTCCAGCGGCGGGCAGGCGACTGACCTGCAGCGAGCGGAAGTTGCTCTTCAGCGTGTTCTTCAGCCCGGCGTCTCTCTTCTCACCCTCGCGCTTCTTCTCCACCGGGCCACAGGTCCAGTAGTCCACCTGCAGACCCATCAGCTCCACGCCGGCACACAGAACCCTGCACGCCGCATCACGGACGAGGACATCGCGTTTTTATTGTAGTGTGTGTGTGATGAGGATGATGATGATGATGATGATGATGCTGATGATGTCATACCCTGGTCCACTCAGAGCTGCACAGGCAGAGGGAGAAGGGGGAGGAGTTCCACTGATTTCTTTACCGTGGGGTGTGGCAGACTGAGACATGGGTGGAGAGACCACACCCACTGACCCGCCCATCGCATCATCCGAGTCCACTGTGAAACACACACACACACTCGTTATGGAGACGGAGAATTATGGAAGATCAGAAGCTGTTTCTGAAATATGGGAAGCAGCAGTCTTACTGACCCTGACCTCTGACCTTTGGGACGAAGCAGTGAAGAAGGAAGCAAATTACCTGACGTAGAAAGACTCTGCTCCACAATCCCAACCTTCACCACCTGGCCAGAGAAGAACATCATCATCATCATCACTGTCATCATCGGTTGGGTTTTCTAGACACTCACCCCGATAAATGGCACAAACTTCTGACAGGAGTCTTCATCCGGACTGCAGAGAGACAGAGAGAGAGGGATCAGAACGACAGACACCGACAGGAAGTAGCAGCTGCACACACTAAATGAAGGTAGTTGATCAGTCGTTTACTGCTCATGAGGGACAAAATGTCACGATGGAATGAGCATCGCTCTCTCTCTTTCTCACCTTCTGTTCCTCCACGTCTGTCTATTTCTTTGATTCTCTTCATGCTCCTCACTCTTGTCCTTCACCACCTGTCTTTCTCTCCTTTGTTGCTCTTTCTTGGTTCCTCTTAATGGTTCTACCTAATTGTCTTTCTCTTATCCTCCCTGTTTGTCTCTCTCTTTCTCTTTGTTTGCTTACCTCATCCTACCTGTCTCTATCTTTTTGTTCTCCTCTCTCGTCTTCTTATTCTCTTCTTGATTCTTTCTTTTTCATGTCTCTCTGTTCCCTTAATCGTCTTACCTGTCCTTCTATCTCTTTCTCTGTCTCTCTCTCTCTCTCTCTCTCTCTCTCTCTCTCTGTCTTCCTCTCTTGTGTCTGAGAGTGAGCGACACTCTTCATGGCTCCACAGAATGAATGAAGATCTAACACAGGTTGAAGATCTTCAGGCATTAATGCGTGTGACCAGAGGTCAGGTGACTGGAGATAGACAGCCAATCAGATGCAGAAACAGGGTAAAGGTTCAGAGATCAGATACCTTATGTAAAGGTCAAAATACAAACTTCTCTTCCTTGGAATGCAAAGAAAAGACAGAGGGAGACGTGTTAATAAGATATAGGGAAGAAGAGGACGGAGAAATGTTGGCATGGCACATCTGTTCCTCTACTACAGCTTTCCAGAGAGAGTCCTGGCGATCCCTAGACAACTCTCTCCAGCTATTCCAGCTCTTGTGGAATTTACTTAGACATTCCTAGGCCAGATGAGAGAGCAACATGAGTCCTGGGTCTTGTTCTACGTCTCCTCTAGCTTGGACATTCCAAAACACATCCTTTGGAAAACATTCCGAAGGGATGCGACAAAGATTTCCAAGCTTCTCAATGTGGAGAAGTGGCTCTACTCCAAGTTCCTTCCCAGTTGACGGTGCACTCAACCACCCTGGAGGGGAAAGGGTGAGGACTGATGATTAAGTGGTGATTTGGGACCTTTGCTTTCATCTTAACTCTTACTAAGATGAATGACCACTTGAAGGGTGGTGACTTGAAGGGTTTACTACTGCTCAGGCTTCAATATATGTACCTTTAGTCTCCCAGGTACCATTTCTTCTTCACTTCAAAACAATCACAACAAACTTGGAATCCTTCACGAGGCAGAATCTTCCCTCAAGCCCGAAGACAGCAAAGCAGCTTTGAGAACCATGCCAATACATGGCAGACAGAGAGACTTGCTTTGGGATGGCAGAACTTGGTGAATTTGGACTTCTCCTGGAAGGCTAACTAGTGTGATTCCCCCTTTAGTTGGAATACAAGCTCTGGTCCTCGTGAAAAGTGAGACCACCACCCCAGTTGGCCCTTCCACTCCAGAGCGTGACCTACACTCCTACAAGGTGTTTAACCCACCACCAGATATCCACTGAGGACTACTCCATGGGGCCGTTGTGGTCCAGTAGTAGAGGTCTTGGACTTGCTCTTGGACTCCAAGAGATTGCTGGTTTGAATCCCCCTATACAACTGAGTGTTCTTGGCCAAGACACTGACCTCCATGCCCTACCGATCACTGCTCTTGCGGTAGATTGTGTGACACTCCACATGGGGAAAAAATACCTGGAGGTACAAAACGTCTGATTCATCTACTCCCCGTGAGCATCAAACTTTTTGTCTTCCACAGTCACATTAGGTTCCCAGTCCAGGTCAGCACTCTACACTTTACTTTGCAACCACTTGGCAGATCCTTTTATCCAAACGACTTACAAAACCAGAAGCATTGGTTGTAAAAAGTAACGGTAAATGCTTTACACAAAAGAAATTCCAACGTGAGGGAGAATTACCTAGCACCAGATAGATGAGGTAGGCTGTGGGTGCAGTGCCAATACAAGTCTAGAAGAATAAAGCTTTGGGCTTGAGCCTAGCAGCAACTGGTAGCAGTGGATCGACACGTGTCCTTTTAGGTTAATTCAAGACCGGTTGGGTTTGTCCAAATGACTCTAGGAGCTATTCTGTTGAGGTCTGTTTCTGTTCAAGCCATGAAACCACGATTCACTACCATTCTGGACTCAATCAAAGCGGTAAAGATAAAGACACTAAGTATTTTCACCATTGACTCTAAGTCGAGTATTAATGGTAAGATCTGTGAATTATCTAGAGATAAAAGATGATGATCAGGGTCGGGGCTTCTGCTGAGATGATATGGCTGTTTAAATACGAAAAAACCCACATTCTCAGCCCACAGAACAATCAACCAGTCTGAACGGAAATAAATTAGTATGTTTGTAGGGAGTATGCTCATCAACTGAGACTTTTTAACATGATGTTTCCCGACAGTGTACTCAGACTGACAAATCAATGAGAGAGAGAGAGAGAGAGAGAGAGAGAGAGAGAAGCTAGACAGAAAAAAGTATAGACAGAGCAACAGGGAGTGAGATAGAGATAGACAAGTAGTTAATTGAACCTTTATTAGTCCCTGTAGTTAGACTACAGTTAGTGAGTGAGATGGGGAGGGAGAGAGAGAGAGCGAGTGAGAGTGAGACTGATGAAGTGAGACCGACTGAGAGAAAAGCTAGACTGAAGAAAATACAGAGATAGTGAAATACAGGGACAGGAAGTGTGATAGAAAGACAATTAGAGAGAGAGAGACAGACAGAGTTAGTGAGTGAGGCAGACTGAGAGAGACAGAGAGATTGAGACCTAAGGTAGGAGAAAAAGAAAAGGGAGTGTGTGAGAGACAGAGAGATGAATAGCGAGACAGTGAGAGAGAATGAGACAGAGAGAGACAGAGGGAGTCAGATAAGAAGAGAACAGGTCCAGGGACAGAGAGAGGAAGAGAGACATAGAACAATTGAAATGTGAGACAGACAGGTGAGTATGAGAGAGTGATAGTGAGAGAGATCGAGAGAGACAGTGAGAGTTAGAGAAAGTGAGTGAAAGAGAGCAAGAAAGAGTGAGAGAAAGGGAAAAAGAGTGAGAAAGAGAGAGTGAGTGAGTGAGACAAAGAGAGTGAGTGTAAGTGAGAGAGAGAGAGAGAGTGAGAGAGGAGGTTTTGTGAAGAACCCTTCACCTCTTCTGCCTGTAGGTCAGCATGGCTTCTGAGATGGGAAACTGATGAGACACGTTTGCTCCCGTCAGATACTGTATGATTCGCCCTGCGACGTCCAGCGAGTCTGAAGAGGGAGAGAGACAGACGGGTCAGTCAGACGGTCAGACAGACAGACAGACGGGGTGAGACAGATCATGACCTGCGGGCGGAGGCTCGGTGCGGCCGAACAGTTCCCTCCACGACTGGTCCAGGAACATGCTGCAGAACTTACTGTCCAGAGAAGACACGTACTTGGCCAGAGGGTGAGAACCTTCAACGGCAGCACAGGGTGAGCGAGAGGCAGACGGGGCGAGCGAGGACACACCCACCGATGGGGACGACCAGGAAGCGGATGTAGCTCAGCCAATCAGGCGTCTTATTGGCCAGCTGCTCCACGAAGAAGCGCAGGACTGTGCTCAGGTAACTCTCGTCACCCGCCACTGCCACCTTGATGGTGGGCGGAGTCTGGGCGTTGCAGTTACAGCTGTGGGAGGAGTCAAATGGAACAAGTCAGCGCCTACTATGAAGAAATGAAATACTGCTTTATGTAAATTGAAAAGCATGACATAACATTTGAATAAATCGTGAATTAGAAAGCATATTTACGAGTAAACAATTATGCGTGTGTGCAATTTGTACTCACAATCTCTGAATGCGTGTGACGATGGTGTTGAATGCGGCTTGAACATCAGCAGCCGAGCAGGTCGATACGATTGGCTGAGAGTGTTTCTGCAGGAGCTCCGCGACGTACTGAGAGAGAACCGATAGAAACACAAATACACACACACACACACACACACACACACACACAATCACCAAGAAAATCAAACATCATCAAAAAACAAATTACACAGAAGCAAGTGTAAACAAACAAGCGCATACATGCAAACAATCGCACAGAAACAAACAGAAATTCAGCACGTAAAATAGACACACAAAGACACTATGAAACACACATAACCACACAAAAACATGCAATACAAAGACAAAGGCACAAACACACACATAAGCACATAAATAACCCACAAAACAAACACACAAACAAGCATGTAAACACACACACATAACACAAATCAAACACATCTTTCAGAGAAACAAACACAAAGACACAATCAAACACACACACAAACATGCAATATTAACACAAAGGCAGTAACACACATAAACAAACACACACATAAGCACATAAACAACCCGCAAATCAAAAACAGACACACAATCAAACAAACTAACACATAAACGCACTCACACAATCAATGCGAAACAAAAATACGCAAAATCAAGAATACACAAAAATGCACACATAACACAGAAATACAATACCACACAAAACAGACACAAACCAACACACGTAAAAGCAACATATAGAGAAAACACATAAAACAAAATCAAACGTACATAAAATCACACACGACAACACAAACACAGGCAGAACAAACACAAAGACACAATCACACACAGAAATAAAACACACAGGCACAAACACACGCACACAAAAATCAAACGAAAAAAACGCACACATAAATGCACAAACAACACACACACACACACCTGTCCTTGCCAGTCGAGTGTGTTGATGAGGATGAAGTGTTCGGGCAGTGTGTCGTCTGAGATCAGGATGTGGTTGAGCTGGTCATACACAGACTTCCTGGGCAGCTGCGGAGACACGAGAGGTCATGAGAGGGGGTGTGGTCAGTCAGGGGTCAGGGGTCAGACCAGGGGGTGGTCTCCGTCCACGCTGGCCGTGCGGTCACTCTGGGTCCGTGAGTTCTGCCGGTCCTTCATGGATGTGCTGCGTGTGCGGCGCGGACCTCGAGTCTCCACTTTGCTGCGGGTGGAGCACGCAGAGGTCAGAGGTCATGCTGACCAGCTGGTTTGGCGTCCGGTACCTGGGACTCATGTGCTGCTGAGACTCGGCTTTGCTCAGCTTTCCTCCGCCGGCGCCACTGGCTCGATCTAGCCCCGCCTCCCAGCCAGCCGACACCTCTGCCGCTACTATCCCATGATGCTCTGCTTCAGCCTCCTGCACACACACACACACACACACACACAGTCATTTCCACTCAACACTGGAGCTCCACAGGGCTCAGTGTTGGGTCCTCTGTTGTTCTACCTTTTAGACGTTTTTTTTTTTTATCGTCCGCTTTAGATTTATATACTTGATATGTTGAAATATTATATTCAGTACTTAAGTATATGGACTGTTACGTAACTTTTTTTGGGCTACTTGTACTTAGTATCAAAAATATAAGCAACTTTTACTCTCTACTTGACTACATTTTTCAGACTTTTGTTTTTTTTTTAAATCAATTTTGTTCGTTGAAGCCTTGAGGGGTTAAATACAACTTTTATTTTAGGAAATAAAGATTCAAATGTTTTTGTTTTTCAGATTTATTGATGTATTTCAAGCCTATATTCATTATCAGTTAAATACTTAAGTTTCTTTTAAAAATGGATACTTTACAAATTTAACTCAAGCCTTCTTGGAATTGGTGATGTGAAACTTGTCATATACCAATCATAGCGATTTACGTAACACCAACAACCAGACAATCAAATGAATAAAAAGCAATAATTCTCTTACATATTCACACGTGCGCTTTAAGACAGTTAAAACTGTGAAAAACGCCTTACAAATGCTCAGAACATGAACTTGTTCTCACTGTGCATCTCCATCTTCAGCTCATCACTAACGTCACGTTTATCCGCATCACAAGATGTTTTTAAATCAAATTTATAAAACTTATTTTTACTCTTTAGCTTTCGATTGACGCTGTGTATTTGTATACGTAATTGGTGTTTAATTGTTTTCTAATCTATATTTTAACTGTTCTTATCAATACCCTTGTTTTATGAGTTTTTGTTACTCTTATATGTAGTCTGTTATTTTACCATTGTACAGCACTTTGGATCAACTATCAAAAATCTGTGCTTTATAAATAAATTTGACTTTGACTTTTGACTTTATCCACAACATTGTTTTCAGGAACCACTTGGAACCAGCAGAACACCTAATCCATCAGAAGATCTAAAACAGGGGTGTCAAACATACAACACGTGGGACTCAGGAGGTTTAATCAGGCCCGCAGTACAATTTGAAAGAAGATAAAAATGCATAAAAGACTTAATATTTTTAATCTCTCCGGCTACATTATCACCCTCATTAGCCAAAATGTCGTTATCCAAATGTAGAAAAGAAGAAAAATGGACCACGTCCCATTTATTTACAGAGATATTTCTAACATATTTCTATAAATATAAATTTGATGTAATTCATTGAAAGTCTTGTAGAAGAAACAGTTCATTAAATGTCAATGGGTTCCTAATGTTCTTGTGCTTCTTTACACCAAAACAAAAGAAAGACGTGTTTTTTTTTGGTTATTTATAGCAGAGTGTGGTATAACTGTAATGATCCGACCCGCTTGACATCTCACAATGTGAAATGAGTTTGACACCCCTGATCTAAAACCAGCAGAACGTCTAGAACTAGAACACATCAAACCAGCAGAACACCTAAAACCAGCAGAACGTCTGAAACCACCTGGTTGTAGATGTGATGAAGCACCACACCGGGTGTCTTCCTGTGTGGCGGCCATCTTTGGCCTAAACCAGCACAGACATGTGCCGAACACTGTTGGGTCGTGTCTTCACGGTCTCCTCATTACTTGTCTTGTGGATTACGTTGTGGAATTACGTCTTTGCAACTAGGTGAACACCAAAAACCAGCATTTCACTAGTATGACCGTAACATACAGATGCGATTTTTGCTCCATCTTTAGT
>MU204254.1:122110-124610 GCA_017309775.1 Paedocypris sp. Pulau Singkep | reverse complement strand
ACAGAGTTTAGATCTTTGTCCAGCTCCTTCAGCACAATGAGCTTCTTCAGTGTCAGACTGCACAACCTGAGAGAAAGAGAATTATCAGCTGAGAGTGTGAGAGAAAGAGAGAGCGCAACAGAAAAAGACGGAGAGAGAAAGTGCGAGAAAGTGGAAAAGAAAGCAACATGGAATGAGAGAAAAAGAAAAAAATGGCCGTAGAGGGAGAGAGTGAGTGAGTGAGTGAGTGAGAGAAGAAGAGAGAAAGAGAGTGAGAGAAAGATAAGAGAAAAAGAGAGAGATAAGAGATGACGGAGAAAGAGAGAGAGAAAGAGAGGGGAAAGAGAGAGAGAGAAAAAAGAGAAAGTGAGAGAGGGGAGAGAAAGTGAGAGAGAGAAAGAGAGAGATAAAGAGAAAGAGGGAGTGAGAGAGAGTGAGTGAGTGAGTGAGTGAGTGAGTGAGTGAGTGAGTGAGTGAGTGAAAAAGAGAGAGTAATAGAAAGAAATATAGAAAAAATAAGAGATATAAGGGAAGAAGAAGAGAGAAAGAAAGAGAGGAGAGAGAGTGCACAAGAGAGAGAGGAAAGTGAGAGGAGGGGCGGTAAAGAGAGAGAGACAGTGAGAAAGACAGAGAGAGTGGGGGGAGAGAGAGAAAGAGAGTGAGAGAGAGAGAAAGAGAGCGATAAAGAGAGAGGGGGAAGAAAGCGAGAGAGTGAGAGAGATAAAGAGAGAAAGAGGGGGGGTTGAGAAAGAGAGACAGGCAGGGGGGGGGGTCTCTGGACTTCTGCTGAAATCAAACACTCAGGCATTTCCTTTTCCTGTATTGCAGCTGCTCCATGTTATTTAACACTAACACACTGCTCTCTCTCTCTCTCTCTCTCTATTTTTCTCCCTCTTTCTTTGTCTCACTCTGTGTGTGTGCGTGTCTCTCTCGCTTACTCTGTGGTTCACTCTATTGCACTTATACTCTTTCTCTCGTTTGCTCCCAGGCTCTCTCTCTCTCTCTCTCTCTCTCTCTCTCTCTCTCTCTCTCACACTTTCTCTCTCTCTCTCTCTTTCACTGACCCAGATTCTAAGAACAGCTCAGAACAGTTGCTCTGCTTCAGTCTCCAGCAGAACATCTCAGACAGTGGGTCAACATACATCTTTATCACCACCGTCATCTGTTTCACCTCAATCGTTCAGAGCTTAATGTCAGAATGTCCAAAACATTCCTTGTCCTCATGTGCTCACCAGACTAATTTATAAAACATGTTCATCTGCTTGTTCTCCTGAAGCACTAAAACCAATCTTCTCAACCAATCAGATCACTTCTCTGATTAAACACAAAAAAACAATCGGATCACTGCACTAATTAAATACGCACAACCAATCAAACCATTGCACTGATTAACCACAAACAACCAATCAGATCTCTGCACTGAAAACTTATAACCAATCAGATCACACCAGTATTTAACACAAACAACCAATCAGATCTCTGCACTGAAAACTTACAACCAATCAGATCACACCAGTATTTAACACAAACAACCAATCAGTTCACAGCACTAATTAAACACAAACAACCAATCAGTTCACAGCACTAATTAAACACATACAACCAATCAAATCACAGCACAGATTCAAGACAAACAATCAGATCTCTGCACTGATTAACCACAAACAACCAATCAGATATTTGCACTAAAAACACACAACCAATCAGATCACAGCACTATTTCAACACGCCACAACCAATTAGATCACTGCTTAGATGTAACAAAAACAACCAATCAGATTTCTGCACTAATTAAACACAAACAACCAATCAGACCTCTGTGATAATAAAACACACGCAACCAATCAAAACACTGCACTGATTAATTACCACACAACCAATCAGATCCATGAACTGAGTTTAACACTGGATTTGGACCAAACTTGTGATCGCCACGATTAGCATGTCATTGAGACAATTAGGCGTGTCATCGGCGGTCAGTGTCTTCACCGCGGTCAGCTGGCGACCGCCGCAGCTAGTGTGTTATTGACCTGATTAGCGTGTCATTGCACGTTTAGCATGTCATGTTCACTTCTAAACACGCGGCGCGAAGCTGTGTGTTAAATAAATCTGCCTCTCTATCACTCTCTTTCTCTCTCTCTTCTGAAGCTCAGTGTGAGCAGGGAAGAGCTCAGGAAGCACCAGATTACAGGCCACAAACTGACTTCCTGTTGCCTTATAATCCACAGGATCAGAAATCTGACACACTGAACCCACAGCTAACCCAGAGAGAGAGGGAGAGAGAGAGCGAGTGAAAAAATTAAAGTGAAAGCAGGAGAGAAAAATAAAACGAGAAATAGGGTGAGAAAGTAGAGAAAGAATAAGAGATAAAAAGCAGAGTTAGAGAGAGAGATGGAGAGAGAGAGAGAGAGGATGTTTCAGAGGGAATATAGGAGAAAAAGAGCAGAGAAGGAGAGAGCGATAGAAAGTGTAAGCAGAAAGAGAGAGAGAGAGAGAGAGAGAGAGAGAGAGAGAGAGAGAG
>MU204254.1:67766-79937 GCA_017309775.1 Paedocypris sp. Pulau Singkep | reverse complement strand
TTTATAATATTCAAGATTGGTTCGTTAACTAATGGTAGGACTTCTTTAAGTAAAAAAGTTGGTATAGGGTCAAGTAAGCAGGAGGTCGTCTTGGTCTTAGCTATAATCTCAGTGAGCTCATCAGGGCTGACCTGTTTGAAAGTGCTGAGCTTGACAGCGGGTGGGTTTATTTCCGGTATAACCAGTTGTGGGCTAGTATCTGTGGATACAATGTTCATTCTGATATTAGTAATTTTGTCATTAAAGAAGTTGTTTAAGTCGACACTAGTGAGCTGTGGGGGGTTGCGGAGTCTACTGTGCCCTTTTTCTTTGTTAACTGAGCTACAGTTTTAAACAGATAACGAGGATTATTTTGATTTGCAGAGATAAGTTTAGTAAAATATGTCGATCGTGTGGATATTAGGGCCTGTTTATATGCGATTATACTGTCATTCCAGGCACTGCGAAAAACATCGAGATTAGTTTTTCTCCATTTCCTTTCTAACTTTCTACTTGATGATTTTAAGGCTTTTAGGTCATTAGTGTACCATAACACTTTGTTTTTTGTTTTTTGATGGAGATGCTTCAACGGCAAGAGACGGCAGGAGATCAGTGAACACCAAATATAACCCAACGGTCAAGTTCATGGCTGCCTGAATTTGCATGTCACCTTTGAACCTGTTATGAAGTGTTTCATTCTAAGGCTGAGGACAGAAGATCATGTTCTTCATCAATCTACACAACACGACTAATACAGAGTTTCATCCGGTGGTGAACCGATCTATCATTTTAACTTCCTACAAAGCGTATTCAGCAATTTCCCAGAGTATTATAAAACACGGTATAAACAAACAATCCATGTCTTTAACAATCTTTAACAATCTCTGCACGACTGCCTGTTTGAAATCTTCAGTCCATCAGTCAGAATCTGAATACGATTCTGAATCATATATCTCAGAATCAGTGAAGATCAAATCATTCCGGCATCCATCAGGACAGTAGCTCAAGCTGAACACAACAAAAACAGAGAAATCATCCACAAACGTCGACTGCAAAAAACCCGTCTGTGCGAAGATCCTGACTGACAATCACAACAACCACAAACCTCAGTCTCTCCAAACGACAGTTTGAACTCTTCAGTCCATCAGACAGAATCTTCACTCCTGAATCCTGAATAGAGTTCTCGCTTAGGTCCAGTACTCTCAGCGAAGAGTTTGAGGATTGAAGACATGAAGACAAACTCTCACAGCATCCATCAGTCAGATCACAGCAGACCATGCTGAACACAGTAAAAAAACAAACATCCATTAGAAAAGCCCATCATTGAATGTTATAACTCCACTTCTCAGACGTCTTTGGGAACCACTTTCCAGATGCTTTTTTTTTAGGGTGAATGTGATTTTAAAGGCTTTAAACGTTTAATATTGAAGAAGCCTGAAATACGAATGATAGGTCAGGTTGACATTTTCATGGGTGTGTGTGTGTGTGTGTGTGTGTGTGTGTGTGTGTGTGTGTTGCTGTATCAGATTGTTGAATGTAGACGCCTTGCGCTAGAAGTGATATCTTTGCTCGCATTCTGCTTTTCTTCCGGCTTCCAATTATATTAACTATATAGGGAGATATTGTTGTGCAGTCCAATGGGCTAAAGATCCGTGTCACACACACACTCTCTCTCTCTACCTCCGGACTCTGGGCTGTGACAAAATGTTGTGTCTAGCTACTTTCTTTCTTATAATAAACTTACGACTGAGGAGCAAGAGACAGACGCAGAAGCTTGAGAGATCAGAAGAAGGGTGAGTGAGCACTCAAAAGGGCTTCAAATGTGAGACTCTGTAAATTCACACAACATTGCACAAGTATTGATCAGCCTATAGTGTTTGTACTTCACTCTTGTGTCTCTGGCTTTTGGACTGGACCATATTTCTGCCTGTGTTCTGGACTATGATTCTGTCTGTTGTTTAATAAAGCCTGTGCTGTGTGTCACACTCAGCGTACTTCAACACAAATGTACGTATGTACTATTTATAATCGAAAGGAAACAACGAATGACTTCAATATCAAATTTAAACCTCAGTTTCTCCAGACGACAGTTTGAACTCTTCAGTCCATCAGACAGAATCTTCACTCCTGAATCATGTAGAGAATTCTCACTCAGGTCCAGTTTTCTCAGTGAAGAGTTTGAGGATTGAAGACATGAAGACAGACTTTCACAGCATCCATCACTCAGATCACAGTATTTCAAGCTAAAAAAAAAACAAAACAAACATCCAAAAACAATCAGCTCGTCATTGCAATAATCATATCTGATGGAGTAATTAGTGTTAATAAGTAAGTACGTTAGTCGAATCTTGTTATATTAATTTAAATTTTTGGAATGTTAAGTGCAATGATGTCTGACGCTTTAGCGCAGGGGTGGGCAAACTTTTTGATTGGTGGGGCACATTGGGTTATAACTTTTGCTGGACGGGCTGGAGGATAAAAAAGAAAACGACACATTTTGGGATATGGAGGAAATACAGTTGAAAAATACATAAAAATACACCTCGGTGCACGAACCCAACAGTTTTTAAAATGTGTTCATATAGACATTTAAATACACCTTAATGGATTAACCGGATTTACATGAAAAATTGAACATCGTTTAATTTAAGTTTGCCAGGCCGGTTTAAAACATTTAACGGGCCGCATGTGGCTCCCGGGCCGTAGCTTTAGCGGTTATTTTCTCAGATTGTAAAGTTCAATAAACCATCAAGTTTTAGCCGTTACTTTTCTAGATATTGTAGACATGTTTTATTATGAACCAGTAAAAAAGTAAAACTTATTAAACCTCATTTTCTCCAGACGACAGTTTGAACTTTTCAGTCCATCAGACAGAATCTTCATCCCTGAATCCTTAATTTCATTGTAATCCAGGTTCAGGTCTCTCAGTGAACAGTTTGAGGACTGAAGACATGAAGACAAACTTTCACTGCATCCATCAGTCAGATTACAGCCATTCAAGCTGTACAAAAATATAAAAAGAAATTGTACTAATTATTCCTACATTTCTAAATTGCTACTTTCCGTTTGTCCTGATTCTCTCACTGACACAAAACAAAATCACTAACTTTAGTTTCTCCAGACGACAGTTTGAATTTTTCAGACCATCAGACAGAATCTTCACTCCTGAATCCTGAATTGTATTGCTACTCAGATCCAGGTCTCTCAGTGAAGAGTTGGAGGTTTGAAGACAAGAAGACAGACTCTCGCAGTGTTGATCAGTCAGATCACAGAACATCAAACTAAACACAGTAAAAAAGA
The DNA here is from genome assembly GCA_017309775.1 of Paedocypris sp. Pulau Singkep. Taxonomy (NCBI): domain Eukaryota; kingdom Metazoa; phylum Chordata; class Actinopteri; order Cypriniformes; genus Paedocypris; species Paedocypris sp. Pulau Singkep. Next base: position 76,658 of record MU204254.1, on the reverse strand, counting down.
AAATTAACTGATTATTCACACATTTCTAAATTGCCACTTTCCGTTCGTCCTGATTCACTCACTAACTCACTTTACACAAGCACTGACCAGTAAAACCACTCCTAATATTCAAAGGATAACATACATACATACACTAGTTTCTCCAGACGACAGTTTGAACTTTTCAGTCCATCAGACAGAATCTTCACTCCTGAATCCTGTAGCTTATTAAGAGTCAGATCCAGTACTCTCAGTGAAGAGTTTGAGGATTTAAGACATGAAGACAAACTCTCCAAATGTCCTTCAGTCAGGGTAAATCCGACAAGTCTGTAAAACCAGACAAAAAACTGTATTTATGCTGAAATAATTCCCACCTTTCATTCTGTATAAAAACAACAATTGTTTGGTGCCACCAGATGCACAAAAAAGATTTGAAATAAAGAGGAAAAAATCGGTTATAAATTATTATCAGGTAAAATATAACACAAGTCATTTCTTCAGGTTCTGTAGTGATTGGAATGTTACTGAAAGGCAATTTTCCAGTATTAAAATTATAAGAAGATAAAAACTCACAGAGATTTTGTACAGCTGAACGGAGCTGGAAACAGTCTGTTTATTCCCTCGTCTGTGATGCGGACACGTGACATGTCAATCTTATCCAGCACTTCCTCTGTGATGTGAAGCATGTAGGAGATGACTGAACAGTGATAAGCAGAGAGATTCAGAACATTCCTTCCTCGCTTAAAAATCCCCTGAAGCTCTCTGCCCAGACTCGGATTGTTCACTTCCAGCAGACACAGAAACAGATTGATGCGTGTGTCAGCTGAAAGATCTCGAGCTGCTTTCAGTTTATCTCGAATCTTCTGTGTGATGTTCGTGATGGTATCTGAGCTCTTCACTGTGTGAGTCAGAAGATCCTGTAAGAGTCTCTGATTCGACTCCAGTGAGACGCCCAACAGAAAGCGCAGGTAAAGATCCAGACGTCCATTTTCACTCCGTAAAGAGTCTTCGACTGCAGCGTCTAGCAGAACATCTAGAGTTAGGGAGTTTGTGGCGCTGTACTCAGGAAAGGGCAGAAATGGAAATAAAACTGTGTGTATATTATTCCAAACTACATGATAAAGCTTGTGGAAAGCCGCTAGAAACTCCTGAAAGCTCAGATGAACGAAGCAGAAGACTCTTCTCTGAGGAAACACGGATTCCTCTTTGATCATCTCAGTGAAGATCCCAGAATGCCCAGAAACGTCAGTGACGTCTACGCCGCTCTCTCTCAGGTCCTCTTCATAGAACATCACGTTCCCCTTCATCAGCTGATTATAAGCCAGTTCAGAGAGTTTCACCATCACTTCTCTGCTTGACTGCAGGAGCTTCTCTGGATTGTTCTCCTCAACCTTCAACTTCCTCGTGTGGATCTGCATCAGCAGGAAGTGGACGTACATTTCAGTCAGAGTTTGAGGGATTTCCGCAGTGTCGTCTTGTTTCAGGAAGTTCTGAAGAACAGTGGCTGAGACGCAGCAGAAGGCGGGGATGTGACACAGGTGGTGAAGGCTTCTAGATCTTCTGATGTGTGAGATGATTCTGGAGGCTTCATCTTCATCGCTGATTCTCTTTCTGAAATACTCCTCTTGTTGAGCATCATTGAATCCCTGTATTTCTGTCACACGGCTGATGTATTTTGGCGGGATCTGATCAGCTGCTGCTAGTCTGGTGGTGATCCAGATGAGAGCTGAAGGAAGCAGATCTCCTCTGATGAGACTCAATAGCAACAAACTAACTGATGAAGATGTATTCACATCAGAAACCTTCTGTTCCTCTGAAAACATCAGTTTGATTGTGCTTTGATCAAAACCGTCAAGGATGAACAAAACTTTGCACTTCTCGTAATTTTCCGAATCCAGACCTTGAAGTTCAGGATGGAAGTCCAGCAGAAGTCGGTGAAGACTGTACTGCGTTTCTTTAATCAGGTTCAGCTTCTGAAAAGGAAGCACAAACACAAAATCTACATCCTGATTGTCTTCTCCCTCAGCCCAATCCAGGATGAACTTCTGCACACAGACGCTTTTCCCAATCCCAGCGATGCCTTTAGTCACAACAGTCTTGATCTGGTTCTTCTGTTTTCTGTTCTCCTCACCCGAGGCTCTGAAGAAGTGGTTGCAGTTGAAGGGTGTGTGTGGTGAGCTATCCATTTCCTGCTTTTTTTCCTGGACGAAGTTCTGTTCATGCGTAAGAAACGTATCCTTGACGATGAACAACTGTGTGTAGATCTTGTTTAGGTTGGTTTGATCCTCCTGTAGATCGACTCCCTCATTTAATCTCTTAAACCTGTTCTTCATGCTGATCTTGTGCTGATCTTTGACTCTCTGTAGCAGATCTTCAGTGTCGGAGCAGCTGATGGTCTCCCAGGAGTCAGAAACGCTCAGCTGAGCAACTGATCTCATCACTTCATCCGTCTGCAAACTGAAGAGAAAACGGAAGAACTGTTATAAAGATCTTTTCATGGAGTGTTTGGCGGGGGAGTTTTTTTTACTTCAGTGTTTTTCTGCTTTTTCTGTCTTTGTGATTAATAACTTGCTCATTATTATCTGAACATAACGTTACAATCTTAACATCTTTTATTAATGCTCCCTTCGTGTCTTGTCTTGTGCTGGTTTGTACTATTGACTTTTATGTTCTTATCTCATGTTTTATCTCATTCTTAACTCATGTTCATGGCAGCGCTGTCAAAAGTAATCCCATTCATTACTCAAGTAGAAGTATAGATACTAGAGACAACAAAGACTTCTGTGGAAGTAAAAGTATCAAAACCTTTGCACTCAAGTAAAAGTACTGGTGTGAGAACTACTTGAAGTATAAAAGTAAACGTAATGCAAGGAAAAAATGTTGTGAAAACTACGGTACATAAATCAACGACAACACCTAAATTAAATGGATACTTTTTAAATGTAAGAAGTAGAAAGTACAGCTTGTTGCATAGAAATTTAAGGAGTAGAATTAAGTATGCAAAAAACAACTACTCAAGAAATATATAAATAAGACAAAATTTTACTTAAGTAACTAAGTTTTACTTTGTTACTTGACACCTGGTTCATGCATAGCGTTCTCTGTTCAGGTTACCACACTTTACCCCTCTTTCACCTTGCCTGCATCACCACTTACTGCCTTTGTGGACTACTAACCATCAGTTTTGGGATTTTCTTGTTGGGACTTTCAGGAATTATTTCAATTTTACATTTCAGCCCAGTGACTCACGCATTACAAAGGTTTAGCTAGCATCAAGTTTACCAGCATTTTCTAACAGAATGTAATGTTGAGACTCACTTAGCCTCAGTGTCCCGCGCTCCATCACTGAGATCAGGAGATGTGGCCACGGACCGGTCACTCTTCAGACACACACTGCTGAACTCGGCTGCATCATCCGCATTCATTTTACTGCTGAAGAAACAGACGCCTGCATGAGTCATGGTAAAAACTTCAACCTTTCACAACCAAAAACACCAAGTATTGTCAATACTTTACTGACTTTTTAATTTTTATTTTATTGACTTAATTTACTGACTTACATTTCTAATCTAATTGTTTACATTTTGGCATGGAAAGCTGTCCCTTGTTAGAGAGAAAGTTTGATTCTACAAACAATTACAATATTCAAGCAACTCACAAATATTGTAGAAGGCTGATCAGAAGAAAGAGTAGTCGGCTCTAGTTAACTAGGGAAAAAAGAGCATCAAACTGAAATTGTGATTGAATTATTACAGACATACACCAAGTGGAAAGCCGTTGGGGAAAAAAAGGTTTCCTGTGCACCAATAAAATGAAGAATGTGTTGAGGAACAATTCTACTGTAGCAATGAGGTTTTGAAAAGTTCTGCCTCTAAACGTCAGCATGGCCTCAGCTTCTCTCTAGAGCTGCCTATCCTGGCTAATAATAATAATAATAATAATAATAATAATAATAATAATAATAATCTAATTTAAATAATTTTTGGATTATTATCATTAATTTTGATTTGTTGTTGCAGCACTAAAAAGCTAGTGACTGTGCTACTATTGATTGTTTGTTTATATCTGACATGCCACACGTACATATGTACACAACAGTGTAATTCATCAAATCAAATTAATTTGTTAAGGAAACAATGGCAATCTGCATTTATGTGTGACCTTTTTGAATCTTGGTTTCCACTGGAACATGGTCTTCAGTTTAAACAGTAAACAGCACAGTTTAAACACAATAGTAAACATACCTGTATAGAACGTCAGGAATGTTTTTCAAAAAAAAAAAGCAAATATCGATAATCCAAATAATTAGAAACTAACAAAATTAAATAATACGCTTATTTTTTTCGACGTTTATGACTAGCAGCTTTTCCTTTCTGATGTCGTTTGGTGAAACAATCGGAAAGTGTGCGAAACGCAATCAGTGTGTCGCTCAGCGTGACGTCACGGAACAATTCTGGCACATATTATAATATCACTAACAACAGTTTATTCAACAGTCACAGGATTTTAGTGGGGAAAATGGTAAATTATCCCCTGTAACTGCAAAAAAAAAATGTCAAATACATGATTTAAATACACCATGTTAACAAAAAACAAAACCTTTCGTTTAACCAGGACAACCTTGCTGCTTCATTTTATTCTGTTCTCAGCTTGAGATTAACACTGCTGTACTTTTTTTTGCGAATGAATCACTGTTCAAAAGAGTCGTTTAATAGAACGACTCGGCACAAAGACAATTGTAGAGTCTTGTGTCGCCACCTGCTGGTTGATTAACTGAATGGAATAGAGTAGAATAGAATAGAACAGAATAGAATAGAATAGAAAGGAATAGAATAGAATAGAAAAGAATGCCTTCGTTGTCATTGTACTGCTGGTTTACTAAGAAATTAGGTTTATAGTGAGTGACACAGATCTATAGTGAAGCAAAGCAGGTGGCTTTACACTGACAAACAGCTCTATCCTTTTATTTGTGCATATCTTGTGACATCCTATCAGTTCAAAAACAATATCAATATCAAAAATATATCATAAATATAACAACAGATAAATACAGTAATTCAGATGTTTGTTTGTCTTTCTGAAGAATGCAATCGTCTGAGGAAAGATGAAAGCTCCTCAGTAATGATCAACGTAGATGGTTTGCCATCGTAGAAATGGTTTTTGCAAATATTGCAATAAAACTCTGCGAAATTCATACCAGAATTGTGGCGGGCCATGAGATATTCTGAGACACTGGTCATAGTCGTAGCCATTAGATTAACTTAATTTAATTTAAAACTAAAGTTAATTAGAAAACTTGAACTACTCACCTTTCCTCAACCCCATAGAGGAGTTCTTTTCTGGTTAATGACCATCAGCCACATGACCAGATGTCCCTCCTGGAAGGTGGATCCTCCATGGATGGTGCATGGCTGCAGGGACATCACAGTTGACAATTGCCACGGGTGGATTCCACATCCCAGGCGGTTTGATCCCTGGGGCATCACCTAGGACAACATCAGATGCAGTGTTGGCTGTAACTGTAATTACATTGCTTTTTTTACAGAAAAAGTAATGTAACGGATTACTGTTCATTTTTAGTCATTTAATGACAGTTACTTACTTGCATTACAATGTAAAATAATTAAACTCGCTGAATATTATTATTACATTTTAGTCATTTATCATCTTTCTGTTAAAAGTTTAGTTTTCCGCTTCAAAATCGCTTTATGGCTGGTGCACCCACTTTTGCGACAGCATATTTGATCTATATACCTTGTTTTTATCGTATCTCTATTCTTTATCTTTTTATTGTATTTGCACATTTTGTTGTATCTCCCCCATTTCAATGTTTAAATGCTGGAACAAGGAAAAAACACATTTCACTACATGTTGTACTACGTATAATTTGTATGTGACAAATCAAATCTGAATTTGAATTTGACAGTCGTATTTAAAGTGGAGACGTTGGATTCAGTCGGACTCAGCATTTTTGATGTTATCTTTTGTAAAACTTTCCCACACCCATAATTAATAAATTCATTAGTTCGGATTCATCTACATGCTGTGATTTCTTCTAGCGCATTAGCCTTCGGGAGGACATTGCACTTATAGCGCCATAGCGGTCAAATTGTGATATTGCAGGCGCGTACATTAGGTCACGTGACATCAAACGACTAGTCGACGACACATTTTTCAGCCCTATTCCACACTGATCGTCTCCTATATCAAAAACCAAAGATAAATGACAATTATGAAAGGAAATAAATTTACTCATGTATAAATTAATACAGAAATACATACTTACAAAATAAATGTATAAACACTTATTCTTATGCTATTACAACAAATAAGAAATAAATGTAGTTAAAATTTAGCTTTTCATTTTCTCAAGTCCTTTTTCGTTTTCGATGAGCGATGGTCTTTTTTCTTTTTCGAAAAGTGTAGGCAAATGAGTGGGCGTGTTCTTATTGTGTCACCGCACAGTAGAGCTCCACGATTAATCATTAAATTATCGTAATATGGATTTTACCCTCCTCGCGATCTTAATCCAGCATTAATACGAGTCTGACAAAACTCTGTGATCTCCGTCGAGCGGTCTCTCTGTCAGCTTGTGTGTGTGTGTGTGTAACACCATAGTGTGCAATCATTTAAATATTATTAGAGAAAGATGATCATGCATTATTTCTGTCGCATTTTGAGACTCCGCTCTGATTTAAAAGGTAAGAGAAACTCTGCACTGACCCAAACGCCGAACATTGCACGCTTTGAGACAGTTAAAACTTTGAAAAGCCCTTACAAATACTCAGAACTTGAACTTGAACTTGAACAATGGCCATCTGCGGTTTCGCGTGCGCTTAATAAACTACACTAGAACAGTCGATGTGAGTATGAAACGGAGAGAATGAGTGAGAAAACACAACAATAGTAAGTCTGTTATCAACTCGGACGTTTTAGTACCTGAAAAGGGATTTTATTCTGAAGTGTGTGTGTGTGTGTGTGTGTGTGTGTGTGTGTGTGTGTGTGTGTGTGTGTGTGTGTGTGTGTTTGAGAGAGTGTGTGTGTGTTCACTGCGGTTTCAAACTAGATAATGACACTTAGCAAACCACATACAGCAAACATCTACAGTTCACGACTAAATGATCAGCCCCCCTACAAAATTAATCATTTTTTAAAAAGAATTTGAAAAGTGCTTTTAAACAGCTTATAATTTTGTCCTCAATTTATCCATAATTAATCCAGTCATTGGTCAATTTGTGAAGCGTTTCTTGTTCTTGTTACAAGCATTTGGGGGAATTTGGGGGAGTCTAGCACTGTTGTTCTAACATAAATATATGCATTTATACATTTAATTTGTACACATGATTTTCTGCATGTATTTATATACATGTACATTTATTGCCTTTGTTATTTATGTTTGATTTTGGCGGTTTTGGTCCTCCAAAGAGCCGAAAAATGCTTTAATAAGTGATTATTTACTGATGCTTAAGCACATGCAAAGAAAAGAGAAACGTGTGGAAACATGTGTATTAATGTGTGAAACGATCCACCACAACAAACTGACCAATAGAGAAGATCATTTTAAAAATGATCCTCGTCTTGGCACAAACCAATAAAATAGAAGCGTTTGTTTACTAGATTCAAACTGGCTAATGGGAAACAAGATTATGTTTACATGACGCTCGTCGCTGAGAAACGAGTCCCGCGAAAATAAAACTAACCAATAGAGACGAAGAGCGGCAACTAATTGACCAATAGAAAGTTTGTTCGCATTGATTTTAAAAGTCACACGCGCGAACTTGACTGTATCACTTGATGACCAGTCTCGACTCCATCACAGTGTTTACGCGACTTCTACCGTCCAGAACCGGTAAGTTCCACCACACGCCATCACATCCACTAATGTTAAGAAGCATCTTCACGATCGATTGAAACTGTGTGCGGCGCGATTAACGAACTTTAAACTAATCGTCTACATCCAAACACTCGGCACGACATTCTACATCTTGAGAAAACCTCGTTGCAAAGCCTAAACACTTGATTTTGCGATTCTACAAACAATTTTAAGTAACACAGAAAACATTTGAACTCCAAAGAAGCTATTAGTCTTACCATCAGTGTTGGAGAAGAAACTCTCCTGAAGCTGCAGGTCTTGATGCATTTCCGACGCTGTTAAATCCGTAAGTGTCGACGAGAAATACAATAACGGCCGGTTTGTTTTAAAAAACGAATGAAAACTCCGAAGCGCTAAAAAAGTTTCAAACGAAAACGTGAAGATTGCAATCGGAAAACAAACGTAATTGCAAACGAAAAATGTGGAAAAAAACAAATGTATACGGTATGTGAAGCTTTTTCGTTCGTTTTTTAAGAAATTCACTTTTGATATTTTCGGAACCAATGTGATTTTAATTCCAAACGAACCTGTAATGTGTTGAGCGCCGACCGCACGGAAAACGCCGTTCCGCCTCCATTTTGTGTGACTAATCACCGCGACGCGTCAGGTGTTTCAGGCCGTGTAGCTCTGATTCTGTTCGGTTGTTCTCCTCACACTTCCCGCTGTTTCTCCCAACCAAACGACGATTGTTCTCCGTCGGTAGACACGAACTGTTTTAGTGCATTTCAGTATTTATTCCGATTGTTATACCAAACACGGTGTCAAAACAAAAGCATCAACTCTAGAAAAGCATTTATTGTCAAATATTTGTATTTATTTATTGTACTCGAACAGAATTGGGTGGAAATGTTGTTGTTGTTTTCTTCAGTTAAAGCTTTTTAATTCAAGTGTGATTATCAGTGACGTTTTTGATTCACATTAATGTTCGTGTGTGTTCAATTGTGTGTTTTGTCTGGTTGCAGTTTTCTCAAGCGCATCGACTCATCGACTCTGCTACTGTGCGACTGATCAGGTGAAGATCCAGACGTTTAGACAAGAAA
>MU204254.1:36058-67666 GCA_017309775.1 Paedocypris sp. Pulau Singkep | reverse complement strand
TATTGATCATACAAAATATGATGCCATAAATTGCCAGTCAAGTAATTTCACAAAAAATGTTTAACTGTCAATAGTATAAAAAACCCATTAAGCGCAGACGTTAAACACACTATTTATAGACAAATACAAGTCTTCCAGTAACTTGCAAAGAATGGTAGAATCATTTTGGCATCAAGTTCAACTCAACATCAATGTACTTCATTATGATTAAATTCACTGTGTTCATTTTAGCTCGACAAACCCCACATATTGTATTACATGTTGCAATGCAGCATATTATGCAATGCATAACATAACATGTAGAATAAAAACCATATTTATTGAAAGTGTCCAATCAATTATTGACTAAAACAACGGGTCTTGTTCAGGACGTGACGTTCGCTGGTGAGACTCACGTCATCTGAATGAGTTTTACTGCAGTAATCAGCTGGTTTACTCTCATATTTCTGCTCTACTGCAGAGTGAATCGTTTGGATATGTAATACACGTGTATTAGACACATTAGATTAAACTCAAATGTGCAACTAATGACTGTTTGAAATAATCGGTTCATTTTACAAACACACTTTATTAAAGTTCCTTCACAAACGATCTAGTAGTAGTGAGTCTGACCTGTCGCGGGGGCGGGGCAATGGCGGAGATCCGCGCTCTCTCAGCGGGAGGAGTTACTCAGTTACTGAGTCCGCGGTTTTTGAGCCACAGTATATTGAAACGCGAGCGCAACATCGGGACGCTCGTGCATGAATCCTTTAAAAATGTTTGATTCCACATGTGGAGAAAAAAAAAGATGGCGGCAAATTCTCGAGATATCACGAGATCCAATCGCATCTCGCGAGAAGCAAGAGATCTCGTCACACCCCTAGTAATTACAAAAGCATTTGTGTTGACAACTCGTGCGCAATTGTGCATAATTGGAACACTACACTCTCACGCATAGACACTAGGTGGCGCTAAGACGTCAACTTCCACAGTACAGTATTGTGGCGACTTAGATTTCGGCTACATTTCACACAAAAAAAAAAAAAAAAAAAAAAAAAAAAAGGTACAAAAAGGTACAAAAGCGTTGTCGCCCCTGCTGTACCTTTTGTAGGCTTTAATTCTGTACCTTTGACAATGGTACAATTTAGTAACTATTTCTGTACCTCTAAAGGACCGTATTTGTACCCCTAAAAACTAAATTGTACCTTTATATCAATGTACCCACTGGAAAGGTACAGCATAGGCATTGGAGTGACATGTCATTTTATACCTTTATCAGAACAAAATCATACCTTTGGATGAATGAGACAGTTATTAATTAATTGAAGCTTAATAAAGTACTTAACATCTAGTGTACATATTAAGATCATTAAACACAAAGTCAGAATATCAATTATTTGTAAATACTTTAACATGAAATGTGTGAAACAAAACATGGCATGAGAGCCGATAACAGAAACATATAACCAGAGCTTCAACTTAACAGACATAAAGACATCTCTTCAGACCTGGATGAACTTCACAGCGTGGTCGTGACGTCAACAACTGACAACTGTGATCTTCTTCTTCTTCTTCTTCTTCTTGTAGTTTTACGGCAGTTTGCGTCCATCGCTGTCGCATTACCGCCCTCTTGTGTTCAAAATTTTATTTTTCCTCCTTCCTCTTTTCCTTTCCTTCTCTTATTCTATTTTTCCTATATTCTCTTCATTAGTCCTGTGTCTTCCAAGTATTTAAATATCACTTTCTTGCTTAGTTTATTCTCTAATCTCCCCACCATGTCTTTGATTCCATCTCCGATCATTCCTTCCTTTCTGAGCTCTTCCATCATTTCCCTTCTTTGTCTCTTACACTTTCCAAACCTCAACATAACATCAGGTGTCAACCGCTTCAGGTGTTCTACCTGTCTCGCACATCCCATCGTGATGTTTTCCCATTATTTTTAACGTACTGTTGAGATTGCTGTGTCCTATTCTTATTCTGGTTATTACTACATTTCCTCTTCTCTTCCCTCCCCATTTCCTCTCTGCACCCACTTCCCTCTGTAGCTTATATAAATGTCTCCCCTTTACCTCCCTATCCCACTGTCTTTGCCACTCTTCCATCGCCTTCTTCCAAACTAGACTTTTCCCTTCTGCCTTTGATAAGTTTACTTCCACATCTATTCTCTCCTTCTTTGTCACTTGCTTTGCCATTCTATCTGCTCTTTCATTTCCTTTTATTCCCACGTGTGCTGGTGTCCATATCAGTTGCAGACAACTGTGATCATCCCATGCAGCCCTTAAATACCAAAGCATTGATTGCATCCTTGGCCTCCCATCCTGCCACTTGAAGGAGCCAAGGACCAGGTCTCTTACATATCCCCACATCATCACATTTGAGTTTCTTTGTTAACTGAGCTACAATTTTAAACAGATAACGAGGATTATTCTGGTTTTCAGAGATAAGTTGTTATGTTGATATGTTAAGATCAAAATATGTTGATCTTATGGATGATAAGGCCTGTTTATAAGAGATTACTGTCATCTCAGGCACAGTGACAAACTTGGAGTTCAGTTTTTCTCCATTTCCTTTCTAGTTTTCAAAAAGAAACAGCAAGAGAAAACTGGATAAATAAATAGATGGATAGACAGCTGGAGAGAGACAGATTAGATATACAGAGACAAACAAAATCAAATAAACAAATAAATAACAGGATGGATAGACAGATGAAGTGAAAGAGAGAAAGATTGACTGACTGATATAGCAGATAACTAGATATACAGTATACAGACAGAAACCACCAATAACTGTCTATCTACAGTCGTGGCCAAACGTTTTGAGAATGACACAAGTATTGGGAATTGGAAAATTTGCTGCTTACATTTTCATAGTAATTTGCATATACTCCAGAATGCTATGAAGAGTGATCAGATGAATTGCATAGCCCTTCTTTGCCATGAAAAATAACTTAATCCTGAAAACAACTTTCCACTGCATTTCATTGCTGTCATTAACCCTTTAAGGCAAGGTACCAGAAAGAGCGCTTAAAACATTTTTTTTTTTCAAACAAACGTAATATTTGGCATCAAACTAAGAAAAATGAAAAAAAAAAAAATGCATAAATATGAAAAAAAAAAAAGTTTTAAAATAATGCAATAAAAATTATTTGAATGAAAACAAAAATCAAAACATTGACATGTTTCCGGGCATATTCAAGAATACCACCAGACACAACGAAAGAAAAAAAAAATTTTTCTGGTAAAAATATTGCCCCGCCCCCGGTAGATAAGATTTTTGATATTTGGGAAAAATTAGTGTTGATCCCAATTTTTTGGACATTGGACAATACAAACTGCTCTGGAAGCCTAATTAAGCAGTAAATTGGCGCCACCTGGTGTTCCAGCATCAAATTACATCTAAAAGTAAACAGTGGAAAAAAAAAGTGAAAAATATTTTTTTTGAAAACCCATTAAAACAATCATTGAACAAAGCGTGACACCGGTGTCACGCGGTGCATTAAGGCTTCAGGGCGTCCAAGAAAGTCCAGCAAGTGCCAGGATCGTCTCCTAAAGAGGGATCGGAGTGCCACCAGTGCAGAGCTTGCTCAGGAATGGCAGCAGGCAGGTGTGAGCGCATCTGCACCCACGGTGAGGCGAAGACTTTTGGAAGATGGCTTGGTGTCAAGAAGGGCAGCAAAGAAGCCACTTCTGTCCAAACAAAAAAACATCAGGGACAGATTGATCTTCTGCAAAAACGTATCGCAAATGGACTGCTGAGGACTGGGGCAAAGTCATGTTCACCGATGAAGCCCCTTTCCGATTGTTTGGGGCATCTGGAAAAAGGCTTGTCCGGAGAAGAAAAGGTGAGCGCTACCATCAGTCCTGTGTCATGCCAACAGTAAAGCATCCTGAGACTATTCATGTGTGGGGTTGCTTCTCATCCAAGGGAGTGAGCTCACTCACAATTTTGCTCAAGAACACAGCCATGAATAAAGAACGGTACCAAAACACCCTCCCACAGCAACTTCTTCCAACGATCCAGCAACAGTTTAGTGAAGAACATTGCATTTTCCAGCATGATGGAGCACCGTGTCATAAGGCAAAAGTCATATCTAAGTGGCTCGGGTACCAAAACATTGACATTTTGGGTCCATGGCCTGGAAACTCCCCAGATCTTAATCCCATTGAGAACTTGTGGTCAATCCTCAAGAGGCGAGTGGACAAACAAAGGCCCACTAATTCTGACAAACTCCAAGAAGTGATTATGAAAGAATGGGTTGCTATCAGTCAGGCTTTGGCCCAGAAGTTGATTGAGAGCGGCCCAGTCGAATTGCAGAGGACCAGAAAAAGAAGGGCCAACACTGCAAATACTGAATCTTTGCATAAATGTCATGTAATTGTCAATAAAAGCCTTTGAAACATATAAAGTGCTTGTAATTCTATTTCAGTACATCACATAAACAAATGAAACAAAGATTTAAAAGCAGTTTAGCAGCAAACTTTGTGAAAACTAATATTTGTGTCATTCTCAAAACTTTTGGCCACGTCTGTATATACTATAAATTGTTACCTGATGAATAAATTATTACCATTATTCTCATTCTGACTTGTTATGGAATCATTACATTTTGTGAGTTAAACTCCTGACTATTGAACTGTGCTAAGATGAATTGTTTCCTGTGTATTGACTTCAACCTCAGATCATTGTGAAGAGTGAACAAGTGAAACGAGAGCAAACAGAAAAAGTGAGACATGAGACATACTGGGTGAATGTTTAGATGCAGATGAAGGGGGGCATGGTTGAAGTCCCCTGAGATGAGAAGAAGGCATGATGGTCAGAAGCCTTTTTACCACCGAGTGAAGAACATCACACGCAGCTTCACTGTTAGCAGCTATTGTAATAAAAGCGAAAACTCCCTCGGCAGATAGAATAGCCTCATGCTAACAGCTAACAGTTCAATGTCCTATAAAAGAATATAAATATAAAAATAGAATAAAGTATAGAAATACATATAATAAAAAAAGAAGTGTCAGGTACAGTATTAAAAATGTATGGAATGTTTTGCACAGGAATAGAATAAGTAGAAGGTGCAGCAATTACTTGTACTTATATTTGTAAATTGTAAGGTTTATGTTAATGGAGAGCTGTATTGCACATTGTCTGCATATTACATTGCACTTGAACGTTGTGTGTGTGTGTGTGTGTGTGTGTGTGTGTGTGTGTGTCAATTCAGTCTGTAGAAAGAACATTTTGAACATTGAACATTTTTTAAAGAATAATTAAAATATAACTTTTGTGTCTTTTTGCAGCACAAATTAAACCAGTCAGGCTGAGATTTTGTGCTTTATTGTCTCATAAGACAGTAGTTTTTTTTTTTATTAATTCTAAAGTCCTGTGAAACTGATTGGCCTCATTGCTTAGCTCTATTATTGCGTTATAAAGTGTGTGTTCCTTCCCCTTAGAGACAAGTCAGTCATCCCCGCAGCAAATCTGTCTTCAATATCAAACTTTAACGTGCTGACCAACGCTTTTAAATTGTTCAAATTGCAAAAACGTTGCAGTGACCGTTTACTAAAACTTCAATTTGGATCTCGTTTGATGTATTATTAACATTTAATAAAAAATGTAAAAATTGTTCTCGTATCTCCGCCTCCCGAGTCACGTGACGTGGCGCGAAGGATTGTGGGAGATTGAGTTCCACAGTCACGTGATGCAGCAAAGCGTTAAATTGTTGCAAGCAAAGAAAGCGCAAATCACAGTTGCTCTCGCGTCAGCAAAATACTCAGTTCTGAATGAAATGCACACTATTTTAAAATTAAATTAATAAAAAGAACGAATTAAAAAAATCAGGCGTCTGTGCGGTCACCTCAAAGGCCAGATACGTGAGGACCAGCCATCAGCCAGGCCCGCTCGCGTCGGAGAGAGAGAGAAGAGCACGTGCGGGGCTGGAGCTGGACACGGTCCGACTCTCCGTCCGCCGACGACAATGAGCGGCAGAACGACTGCGATCGCCGCGGGCGTCTGCGGCGCAATCTTCATCGGGTACTGTATATATTTCGACAGGAAACGACGCAGTGATCCGAACTTCAGGAGCAGACTGCGTGAACGTGAGTGACCGCGAGCCGGTTCGGGACAGAGTAATACTAGTTACTACGATAATACTAATATTATTGCTAATGAAAATGGCGGCCCGTTGCCGTAGTAGTGAGTGGTGTCGATCACTAGTGAGTATGGTTAGTTCGAGGCCCGGTGTTCTGAAAATTCTTTCTACAGCTCAGAATTAACGCTGCGCATGCGCGTTAGAAATGTAGGGAATTCTGAGGTGAAGGAATAATTTTCAGAACACAGGTCGAGACTACAATTTAAAATCATGCTTTCAGGAGTTCGGACAATTGGTATGGTTGCCCCGCTCTGTGATTGGTTGGCTTCTAGGCCCAGAGTTGCCGTGATTGGCTCCTCGTGACCCCGAAATGGAAAAAGTATTGATGATTGTAGTCACTTATAACGTACGATTGGTACCTTGATTAATTTACCTCGCTCAAGGCTTCACTCGTTTGACGTTCTGTGCTTGTTTTTCCTAGATTTAATTAAGTTTCAAAAACTCAGAGAAACATTTTTAATCATTTTAGTTTTGTTCTAAAATCCTTAGGTATTTTTATCTAGCTACTTCGGTATGTAGGTGCCTGTTTCTATTTAAATCCTATTAGTTTTTGACTTTTACAGACTTATTTTAACAGTCCATTACACATGATTCAAATGTTTCTCATTCTGTTTGTGCTTTACTTTAACAGGGAGGAAGAAGCAACGAGCTCAAGAGAAATCAGGAGTTGCTCAGGTAGACCAACCGCGCCGTTTCATTGTCGTTCGTGCGAATCTTTCGCCTTTGACTCTTTACGAAGGCCAGACTGGACCAACCGTATTTCTCCATTTCAGCTTCCGGACCTGAAGGACGCCGCGTCCGTGCAGAAGTTCTTCCTGGATGAGATCCAGCTGGGGGAGGAGCTTCTGGCTCAGGGTGAGTTCCGGTCAGCGAAGGCAGTTCTCCCACTCACTCATCTCGACTGTTTCCTCACAGGTGACTACGAGAAGGGTGTGGATCATCTGACCAACGCCATCGCCGTGTGCGGACAACCCCAGCAGCTCCTGCAGGTCCTGCAGCAGACACTCCCGCCTCACGTCTTCCAGATGCTGCTGGCCAAGCTGCCCTCCATCAGCCAGGTGTGAGCCTGTAGTGTTCACTAGCTAGTGCGCACTCTTCCAAACGTGCTGAGAGACGACGCTGTGGCTTTCAGGACTGGATCGAGTGCAAGATTAACCAAGAACTTTCCAAAGCTGAGGCTCTTCCCATGGCCTTTGTTTATTTCACGTCTTGAACAATGATTTCCTGTGTGTGTGTGTGTGTGTGTGTGTGTGTGTGTGGTTAACCCTCGCTCTATTTCTCTACAGCGTATCCTGAGTCCGCAGAGTCTGGAGGAAGATGATGTGGAGTGAGATCCTCTTCTTCGGGGCGTTTTGTAAATAAAAGCTGGAATGTGATTGTGTCATGGAAGGTTTTCCGGTTTAAATTATAAACGGCTGAGATTTTAAGGTGAAAAATGTGAACGTGTTGATTTTCTTTTTCCTGTCTTTCACGGTTTTTTTCATTTTCGAACAGAGGCCTCTTCTCAGTCCCTCCAGGGTTTCATGTTTATTTGTTTGTTTTTATGGAAATAACACATTTTGTGGCGAAACTTTGCTGCAATTTGACTGCACAGAACATAATTCCTGTTGATCGTATACTAAAGAACTGTAAATTGTTAAAGTCCTTACAAATAAGACGTTTTGGAATGAAAAAGATGCAAAAAAAATCAATTTTATTAGATTAAGTCTGTTAATTCCTTTTTTTTTTTTTTTTTTTTTTTTTTTTAATTAGTAGCTGCAGATTTTAATTGCCTGCGTCAGAAATGGTTTGTGATTTTGTGAGGATCTAAAGTTGAAAGTAATATCTGGTCGGTCTTCGCTACAGCTTTGTCTGTGTACTGGTCAGAAACAAATGGAAAGGAAGAAACATTTCAAATTTATTAAGTGTCTGATACGAAAGAAATGGCTTTACATCGGTTTAGTGGTCAAGTGTTTCCTGAAACCATCTTACTGAGGTGAGGCGTCTTTCCAGAACCACTGAAGAGAGCCGAGTTCAAATCCCTGTCACCCCGTCTGCAATCAGGACTTTTTTTTTGTTTTACTGCACAATTTATTTATTGCAATAAAAGGAAAATCATTGTCAACATATTGTGTGACTGAGTTTTGCTGTTCTTTCACATCTTGGAGACGGAAAGCAGGTAGTGCCATAATTCTAAATGTTAACATTTGTTAATTCCTAACACAATTAGTGTCTGAAGTGCACACTGCATATGTGTATTAACCCTTGTGTGGTAAGATTTGTGTAACTGACAGTGTTCGTCGGTTTGCTGGACTTGTAATGTTTTTGTATTTTAAAACAATTTCAACAGGTCACTACATCCCAATAACAGATCATATAAACCGCAAACAGTTGGTATTTGTACTTTTCCTTTTTTAAATGAAGTCTAAATTACACTCAACACATCCAACCACCATTGGACTTTTTTTGTCCGGTTCACATCAGTCTACACAAACGGCCATTATCTTACTGTGCGTGTTGTTGCATATGTATTTCTTACATTTTCTGAGTTTATAAACACTCAGTAGCCACAGAAAGGAGGGTTACAGAGTGAAGGTGCGCAGGGCCCACTGTTTTCACACTTATTTTTAGCTGTGGCTCGAGTGGACCCCAACCACCCTATGTAATGTAAATGCGTAGGGTGGGTGTGCAATATGTGGTCAATGAAAATGTGTTAAGAATTAAGTTCTTCACAGTAAAGGAGCCAAAGCCAGTCGTTTCAGGGTGAAACAATATTTTTATTGGTTACATTTTTCCTTTGATATAAACTGAAAACTGGTCCCACAGACCCGGACACCACACAAGGATAAAATGCGTTTAATTACTAATTTGGAGTTGGTGAAAGATTTTATTTTTATTTATTAAAATGTATTTCTTTCTATTTTTAAGCTGCCCTGCTTCGTCATCTTTGTCTTGTTCACCTTTTTGTTCACCTCCTCATACACAGGATGATGGAGTTGTGTTTCTGCGCTTCAGCAGGGGGCGCTGCAGATCTTTCTCGTGTCATAAGTCAAGTAATGCTTCTCTTTCAGAAGCGTTGACTTTGACTTTGAAGCTGCTGGAACATTCTAAGTCTGGTTGTAAAGCAGCGTTTCAAACGCGCCAAACTATGGCTTTAAAAAACTCGTCTAGTGACGTAGCTGATTGGTCCCAGCTTTATTTTGGGATCTTTTATCTCTTTGGGATTATTATTAACGAAATCAAGAAAGAAATATTTTACAATGGCATTCAATTCCATTTAAAATTCAATTCAATTCAAAAGAACGTATTAAGAAACATTCGTTTAGGGATTAAAAAGCAAAGTCACTAAAATAAACACGTAAACACGTGATTAAAACTGGCCTAAAAATATATCGACATTAAACGTAATCAAAGCATAAACAGCAATTACACAAAGTTTGCACTCAATCACTGGAGTAAAAACAGCTTGGAGCTCCGCAACTGATGATGACATCACACCACGGTTACACCACTTGGACCAACCACGAATCATTGAGATAAGTACATTTATTTCCTTTTTGTTGTAAGATCATACATACATGTATTTATACACTTAATTTGTACCTATGCATTTCTGCGTTTATTTATACACGTATATTCATTTTCTTTGTCATTTATATTTGATTTTGGCGGTTGGTCCTCCATACCATCAGTGGAGCAAGAGTATTGTTGTGTGTTTTTTTTTTTTTTTTGAAAGTTGTAAATGTTTTGTAAAATTATTTACTTTGACAATAAAAAAAAAAAAAAAAAAAGAATCATCAGTGGATAATCAGGATCACCTGCTCGCGTTCGTTAGTGCTCGTTAGAGTCTCAGGAGAATCGTCAGTTTGTTTGCTCCTGAAGAAGTTTGGTAAAGACGATTTCTTGTTTGCTTCAAATTTGAGAGAATTTGTTTGTACGGTTTGTGTATTTAGACATTGTGGCTTTTGAATGTAGGTGAAACACGCACTTGTGTATCTAGGGTTTGTTTTCTTTTGGTGTCTTTTCCCGGTAGGCTTAGAAACGCTTGTCGTGTGTTTGTTATTTTAGTTTGTTGTGTTTGTGCTGACGCTGGGCTGAGGGCACTGCTGCGGTCACTTCATCTCTCGATCTGAGGGGTGTCCCGACTGTCGGTATCGGGGCTTAAAGGAGCTCGGCTCTTGGCGGAGGCATGAAGACTAGGGTTGAGTTAGTTAAAGGGAAAAGTCACCAAACAAGAGATAGTGGTATTTGAATTGTGTGTGATTAATCGTGGCATTAGAAATGGACGACTTTGTTCAGTGTCCCACAATGGAAAAACTAGAAGAAATGTAAAATTGCTTCTCATTGTGACATTGGCATGTGAAGCACTGAAAGGAAAAACGGTTAAAAGAGACAATTGTTCAGAAAATTAATTCGGCTTTAATTGGAAACCACATCAACATTGTTTTCTTAAAAAAAAAAAAAAAAAAAAAACGTACAAGTTGCCCATAAAATCTATGAATTTTCATTTGTCAACAAAAGGACATTTGGAAATTGAAAAAACAAATTCAACAAGAGATGGAACTCGCCAATCTTTTTCTGATTTTGCACAGGACTTACACATTCAGTATGATAGGTTCTTCAGAGGCAAATACTTTGTACAGTCAAATTTTATTAGAACAATTTACAAATACACTGTTTGTAGAAATGGATGCCTTCATATTTGAACACAAAGTTCCCAAAGCTGAAGAAGCGTCTGTGCTGGCAGGTGAGTACTTACTCACTCAAATAAATCGCTGGAACCAACGTGTTGATACAAAGGAGAGCACATCTGTACTTCTCCCAGTCGAACGGCTTTTGCTGTGTAGCTCTTCATGCGCTTTTGCTCCTCAGACTTGCACGTCTTTTGGACGATGTTCAGAGGTGTAAATGTTGAAAAGCCGGATGATCCTCTGAAAAATCCCACGTTTCACAGCTCAACACTTTCTTCCAGCCGAGTTGAGAAAGAGTTACATTTATGGCTTGTGAAATTGTAAAAATTGTAAAAGCTGCTCAAACAGGCGCGAGTTAAGAGCGTGTGCTTTGACGTGGTTAACAACTTTAACAACATCCATCAATACGCTGGTAAATTCTGTGGACATTTTTCGACTTGCCAACATTTCCCTGTAAATGATACAATGTGTAGATTCACCTTCTAGACTCAACCTCTTTAATCTGAGCAGTCAAACCAGACAGGCATCCGGTATAGCAGCGTCCTCCTGATAAAGGTGTTGCACATAAACGAGTAGTATTGCCTTGTTATCGCTATCTGTAGATTCATCAACCTGGAGTGCGTACCACAGTGATCCTCTCCAACAATTGCACCTCAATGTCTTTGGCTATTTCATCAATGCGCCTAGTTGCAGTGCTAGCCAGCAAAGGCACATGCGCTCTCTTTTCCACAGCAGCATCACCTAGAACTTTGCGGCAAATGTCTTTGTCGGAGGGCAAGATCAGTTCTTCACCAATATTGAATGGCTTTTTGGGCCTTAGCAATACGGTTAGCCACCAGATGGGATGTTCTTAGTGCGGTTTTTTGATGTGTTGCTCCTCAGAAATTTCTGCTGTCCTTCTAGTTCTCGTTTTTTTCTTTCAAAATTCTCCTGCGGCTTGTCTTTTAAAGCAGGGTGCTTGGCATTTAAATGGCGAAGCAGTTTTGAAGGTGTCTTTGCCTCATTAGAGAGCTGGTCATTGCAAACTATGCAGAGCGGAGTTGGTGCATGAGAATCCTCTGTCCCGATAAATCCATATTTTATGTATGACTATGGTACTGCCTGTTAAAATCTTTGCTTCTTTGAAGTTTAAGGCTTTTCTTCTGGCTCTTCACCAAGACAATTTCACCCAAATAACCGTTCACAAGCCATAGCTTGCCTCAATTCCCTTCTAGGAGCGTAGTGTAGGACAGCTGAAATGAAAAGCCACTTCATTGCTGTCATGAAAAAGCAATTTGAGAACGATCATGCAGATTTAACTCCCGAAACCAAACCCCATAAAAAGTATTGGTACACACCTTCCTTCGACGTGTATCACCCAATAAAAACCCATCTCATATACGCGTCATCTTTGAGTCAAGCACTGCATGCAGATGTGTCCCTCAACCATGTTCTCTTGTTGAGAGACCAGACCTCAGTAACAGCAGCAGAATCATTCACCAGAAAATTTAGTTTCATTTTCCACGTTTGGAACATGAGATATGGAGAAGAAACGAGTTTGGGCTCATTTGTGGACTGGGTGTGGCTGACGCCCTGAATCTCATCTGACCAATCCTGTCCATCGCCTCCGACAGCAGCGAGAGCTTGTGTGTCCTGCCGACAGCGCTCCTTCACTCTAGTGTCACGGCCGCCATTGCATTTTCTTTTTTCTGTCACCCTTGTTACCTCATCTGTGTGCTTGTTTCATAATGGACAAGTGACTGAGTGAGGGGGGCTGCAGGTTTTGTCCATTTTGTCCACTCTGTCCTTGCTGGACTTATGATCTCCTGTGTGGACGACATTTTACTATTATGTCTCATTGACAGATGAGAAATGTGGGCTTTATTTGAGCTTCAAACTTCAAAACTTCAAACTTCAAAAACCCTCATGGTAAAACTAAACAAAACAACACTTTGATTTGCATCAAATTAGTCTCAAAATACAAAATCGACAGTATTTAAAAAGAAAGAAAAAAACAATATTTAAACAACAGTGTATCCCTCCGTCTACGTCTCGAGGAGAAATGGTTTAATTTCTATGTTTGTAACATATGACATGGAGAAAGAGGAGTGTCTCTCACCTTTTTGCTGTGTAGCCCTCCATGCGCTTCTGCTCCTGAGACTTGCACGTCTTTGGGATGATTTCATAATCAGCTCAACACTTTCTTCCAGCCGAGTTGAGAGAGTTTCAAGCGTCTTACATTCATGGCTTGAAAATTCCGGCATCTCCCAGTCTGATGTTGTTATTCTCCAAGAATATATAGAGCGGTCCAATTACAATTACTCTATAATAATATGTGAATGAGGACAAATGAAAAATAAATATACTTGAATAAATAAAGAAAGTTTTAACAATCAGATATTAGTGCCTCAGCTTGAATGGGCTGATGCGATTTCTCTGATAGTCTGTTTGTTTTTGAAAAGACTTTAAGGCGACTGACGTTGCAACAACCCAAAGTCTTCCTACCATCACATTAACCAGTCGAGGGTAGACTGAAGCCTTGGCCTCCTACCGTTTTAGTGGGTCTTCAGATCTTTGAACGATTTAACCTCCATTATAGCAATCAGCTCTAGCATTTCATCTTCCAGTGTCTCCTGATGCTCTTGGCTTGTGGTTCTTTCTCCTGGCCCTCTGACGTGAGAGCGGACAGACTGCTGGGATGTTGCACCTTGATGCTGCAGCAGTTATTCTCTGGAGTGCCTGGTCTAAACCCAAAATTATGTTCCATAAGTCTGTACATTTTTTAGCAGCACTTCTGTGTATGGCTTTTGTTTGTGGATTTGACAGTAATCAAAATGTCAACATCAGTACATGAAACAAGGTTTAAATTCTGATGTGGTGGCAAAGAGGTGACAACTTCACCAACATCATCATCACCACCGTTTTGTAATATTCCATTAATGTTCTTGAAGGTCTCGTCATCCTCAGAGTTCTCCTCATCAACTGGCTGGAATCGTTTGAAGGCCTTGACGGAATTAGAGCCATTATCTGCGACAGTTGATGTTATTTAATGGGATAGGCCATAGGATGAGTGAATGTTGTCAATCACAGTTGCAATCATGTCTTGGATATGACGACCCATGAATCTTCGGCACGCTAGTGCTGCTTTCTCTCGCTCCACGCTGTTTGAATTTATCCAGTGTGCAGTTACACCCTCAGCTTCTATTATGTGCCGTCCAAATATCGGCTGTTGTAGACATATATTTCACATGTTCAAAAAGTTTTTTTAGAATCCATCATTCTGGCACATTTGGATTCTGTGTATTTTGAAGAAGTCTTTCTGGTGGGCTTACCTCCTCACTTGTGGGAATTTTCAAGATGATTGCCCAGAAAGAATTCAACTCAACTGTCGAGAAGGGCAGCATGTCCTCAACTATGTGTAGCAGGACCACCGGTTCTTGCACACACAGAGGCAGGAGACGTGAGTGTGAAAATAGTACAAAATGAATTTATTAGATGTACAAAGGTACAAAAAAAGTCCCAAGACTGCTCTTAAAACGCACATTCAAACACAAGTACGCGATTGGACCCAGGTGTTACTAGGAGCCTTTAAATGCGGTGGCAATTGATTTAATTGGCCACCGCCCCAAATCACGGGGAGTTACCTTCCTCACCTTGCCACACCCACACCCTGGCTGTTGATTGGTCGGCTCAGAGGTCTAGGTAATGGCGACGAGAAATAACCTCCCCATCAACATACTGGGAGGAGCAGTGCTTCAATTCTCCACTGGGATGCCTGTAACACCCATCCACATCCATCCCAATAGACGCTTTAGCCTGACCGCGGGGTGGTAAACTAGTTTCTCACCTCAATCAATCCATCAGATGGAAAAAGTGGAAAAAGTAATTGCGTTAGATTACTCGTTACTGAAAAAAGTAATGCTGTTAGTAATGTTTATTTATAACGCCGTAATTCCCACCACTGACTGAATTGCCTTCTGCGCATCTCCTCCTTTTCCTCGCCATTCCACTTTGCATATTTTTTCACAATTCACTGTTTGCATTTTTTTTGTGCATTGCATCTTTATAAAATGAACAGGGGCGCCATAAATGTAACATTCACTAGTAATAGAAAATCACAGAGCGGGCGCACAATTCTTTCCGGAGCGCTTGTGCCCACGTCTGAAACCGCCAATGCACACACACACACACACACACACACACACACACACACACAAAATCACACACTACACTGGTGTGAACCTGCAAGAGAGCAAGCATATATTGAACACTTATTATTTAGTATTTTTTATTTTTCCCAAAAAGAATTTTTTTTTTTACAAAAGTAATCTAGAGAAAATAAAAAAAAGAGGGAAAAAAACAAAATAAAACAAATAAAGGCCTACTGTTGTGGTGCAGATTGACCACGAACTTAGATTTTTTTTTTAAATTTCTTTTCCTTTAATTTTCTTCACACTTTCCCAACATTCCCACAGCATCTGTATCTCACGATCACTCAACTTCTCTCTCTAATCCTTCTTCATGAACAACACAACAGTGACATCATGTGGTGACAAACACAAACTACATTTTACTGTTTTTATTAATATTATTATTATTATTATTTTATTATTATTATTATTACAGTTAACAGCTACTTATTGTTACTATGCATAGACCACAACACATACATTTTAACCATGGACACTTTTGTATTACTGTCCAGCGTTTGTCTTTGTGACCGTTGTGTTTTGTAGACTTGAGAGAATTCTTCTGGCTCATTCACATGAAATGCGTGATGGGACAAGGTTATTCGTGCCGGTGTCTGTGAGCGAGGCTGTGTTTGATGAAGAAGCAGTTCAACAGCAAACCAGTTCAGCGGTCCAAACCAGCCCAGTCCCGGCCCACAATGCCACCTCCATCCTCATAGATGCCACTGTGGCCTTCACACCTCAGATCTCAGCCATCAATCTGTGTCAGACTGAAAGGCATCATGGGTATAAAGTGTGCTACTTCTGGCCATCATACAGAAAGAGTGAGAGAGGAAGTGACCACCTGCTTGTGACAAACTCATTCACGTCATTCATAGACAAGCATCTTAACCCATTCATTTACGTTTCCAATGTCTTGTGGGAGTGAGAGCAAAATCAAACCAAAGAGCGAAACGTAGGTGCCCTCGGACCGGGCTCCATTAACTGTCCGTCTCTGAAGAGTGTGTGAAGTGAGAGCCTCAATAAACCAGGTCTGGGTACACAATCTTTATGAGAACAAAAATTCATTTTGAGTTTAGTAGAAGAATCATGTGAGGAAATGAATGCACCTATTTTGGAGTCATTTTTTTTTATTTTTAGAGAGAGAGAAACAGGTAATAAAAACTTTATCTCTTGGTGTTTTTCATGTTGGGTTTTAGGTTATGCTGCGGTTGGTTTTTTTTATGATGTTCGCTTTTACCTTGTTTATTTTTGTGTCTATTTGTGTTGTATATGCATAACTAGTTTATACAGTCTGTCACGTCACTCGGACAAGGCAGGGTGGACTCACATGCACATCCAAGAAGAGACCAAGGAGCACAAGAGACTCAATATCCAATAAGGGTTTAATCCAGGGACGTAGTCAAAGACAGGCAAAGGTCAGTACACAGGAGTATCCAAACACATGAACTAAAACAAGACGTGGTGGCAAGAGTGACCATCAACTGACAAACTGGCCAAGACTACTCTACATGTAACACAGGGACTTTAATACATAGACTAAAGAGTAACACACAACACCTGGGACACAAAACTAGGTCACTGACAGAGACACAAAACTTCAAAATAAAAGTCCCGCCCAGCTTTAAGCGGGGATCTGTGACACAGTCGACTGTATAAGTGCAGCCCCTCTTGCAGATATGAGGAGTGTGTGCTAATACGGAGTGGACGAGTCGGGTGGATAACTTAATTAACCCTGTGGGGTCTGAGGGTGTGTTTGGGCTTCTCAGGTGTTTTGACATGCACTGATTTATGTAATTAATTATTTCATCGACCTACAACATACTACTTGCCAAAAAGTACTGTTTTTGTATTCCGCACGAGCTGTGCTATAATAATATATGAGCAAAAACTGATGTGTGTTCTATCATTTTTTAGGAAAAATATATTATGCGTGCTTTGTACATTATTAGAAAAAAAAAAAACACAAGGCCATGAAACCCATACTGCATAGTCCTGAACAGACTTTTAAGTGACCTAGTCTTGCAGGCTAAAGTGTTTACTTCATTCATCTCATTCAGGTGAAAGAAAGTGTTAACATTCTAGTAAAGATTATCTCATTCACAGAAAGAAAAAAGTAGTTTACATTGGGTAAAGTCAGTTTTTTTGCCGTCACCCAACCATTCACACTGACACTTCTGCTGCTTCTGTCAAATTGATTGACAGAAACCCCGCGTGGCCTACCTCGGCTTCAGCTTCTCACCTTGTGAATGATTCAAGATTCAAAAAACATTACTCATCCCCAGGGGGAAGTTGCTTTTCCAGTCACAGTCACACAAATTTACAGTATAACTCAAATACGTAAATAAAGTTGAATAACAACAAATAATGACGTGTATTGCACATAACAAGAACAACATATGAGTTGAACGTATAATGACCATAGAAAAGTCAAAAGTCCCAGCACTAGTCCTACCCATGGTACTACAGATGCCACGTATCACAACTTTAGACTGTATTTCGATTATCCAAATGAAGTCTTTTGGTGACATTCAATATACTAATATCAATATTTGACCACAAACAATCTCCGTGTCTTTTCTCACTTCACTCCCCACAAACGCAGAACAGATTGTCAGAGCGTGGAAAACACCGGATGCGCCGATCCAACTAAAGCCCACAATAATGACAAAGCACATTAACAGTTTAGACTAGAGCGATGTCAAGGTGAATCAAATGAATTATGACTAGAAAGTTTATATTATTATTATTATTATTATTATTACGGTCCATCAGGCTTATGTGTCGTTCCCTTTAATTTTCACTTTTATAACTGTCTTGGTGAATGAAACGACTCAAAATGTGATTGTAAGATGCGCTTATTCTCTATAGGCCTTATTTACCGCAATACGTCCACATGCAATGGTACGGTGAATGCCAACGCGTAACCCTTTTTTAAATTACTTTTTACTGCTTCACAAAACATCTCGCTAGCACGGTGGTTAATCCACAAATTGTTTTATTCACACGAATCGGCTCGAACAGTGTTACACACCAGAGCTCAAACTTCTCCGTTCTCCAGATTGAGTTTCAAGCTTCTTAAAGGGGCTTCACACACACAAACACACGCTGAGTGAAACCGCTCGATGGCCAGTACCTTACAGAATCCTAACAGAATCAGGACTAGATTCTTTTAGACTAAACTAGATTAATACCTAAAATACTATATACCGTAAATCATGGGGCCAGAGTATTAGTGTGTGTGTGTGTGTGTGTGTGTGTGTGTGTGTGTGTGTGTGTGTGTGTGTGTGTTTCATATTTATTTTTAACACTTGCTACATATATATTGGGTTTATCAACACTCTCAGTAATCACAGAAAGGAGAGTGAAGGTGCACACAGGACCTGCTTTTTCTACATTTTCTTAGCAACTGGTCGAGTGGACCCCAAACACCCTGTATGTAATGAAAATGCATAGGCTGGGTGTGCAATAGGTGGCCAATGAAATATGTTTAGATTTGTGTTCCTCATCGTAAATGAGCCAAAGCCTGAATTCAGGTACGTTTCTTGGCGAGTGACCGGTAGGATGATGGAGTTGTGTTTCTGCGCTTCCTTCAGCAGGGGGCACTGCAGATCTTCTTTGTGTCCTGAGTCGGGTATAAATCCGAGCAGAATTTCTGCTTCTGCATTCAGAGACAGACTGAATGCTTCTCTTTCAGAAGCGTTGACTTTGAAGCTGCAGGAACATTCTTAGACTGGTTGTGAAAGCATGCGTTTCAAACGCGCCAAGCTATGGCTTTAAATAACCTCGTCTAGTGACGTAGCTGATTGATCCCAGCTGAAGGTTATAACATGATGCAACGCAGACGCCTATCTGCCTTGTTTTCTTCCAGAGACCTTGTGTTCTGTGTCTTTCTGTTCGGAAAAATGTGATCTGGATCGTCCGATTGCGCTTTTCTTTAGCCTTGCGCTGCTTCAGGTCAACTAAAAAAACAAGAATTACGATATGAGCAAATTGAGTATTGTTTCATGATGAGAGTATTCAAGGTAGTTAGGTAGGTGTATATACTTTATTAATCCCTGAGGGAAATTCTTTAAAATTGTATAGTAAAGGGGGCAAACAGAGTTCAAAACTGCTCAAAATGTTTTGCTATGGCTAGCGAAAAAGCTCAATGCAAAAATACCTCCGTAATGGATGCTAATGGCTATCTTTTTTGTTCCGTTTCTTTTTTCTTTCCACATCTGTATATTCTACTGTAAAAGGTACAAACACGACATGGTGAGAACGCATTTGTGGCGTCACCGTCAGCCTTCAATAAAAAAAAACATCTATTTGACACTCTTATATCTCATTTTTTTTTTTGTAATTTTCACACATTTTTGTGAGACTAAATTGCTCCAGAAGACATCTTTGTTATTTTAACCAAGAGATGGAATATTTCAAAAGCCTGTTATGCCAATGGCAATTCAAAGATACTGTGTGTAGAGTTTGTCAGGTCCTCGCTGAACTCTGTGGAGATGCTCTGTCTGGGCCGGTGTAGGTACCAAAACAGCTCGGGTGTAAAAGCGAACTGGAGCCTGCGACTAATGATGACATCACACCAGGGTTACATCACTTGAACCAACCACGAGATGTTCTCGGGCTCCTCATATTGTTGTTTACATTTTATTGTAGTTTTCATTTTGAAACCTAAAGTTGTTTTACTCTTAGCTAATAATGCAATTTTTTTTTTAAGGTGCGTCTGACATAAATGTTTGTTAATTATGTGAGTAAATGTATAACTGTATGGAAAGTGTTTATCTATGCTGTGCAGTCTGGTGTATTTAGCCCAAATGTCAGTTTTACATATTGATAACTATCTATAATCAGTCATATTGATAACTATAATTGAAAGCAGCGTCCTACAGTTCTAAACAAGACGGAAAGTTCCGCGTTTTGTCTGGACCAATCACTATCATACACGTCATCGTGTCAAACTTGCATCAAATCAAATAGTGTGACGTCATCATCAGTCGTTTGCAATGTTGCAAAAATGCAACAGTGGACTTTGCCAACTTAGGTTCAACACACTAGTTGCATGCAGTGTTTTCAAAATAACAACAGACGCTTCCCTTCAAGACTGGGTAGAGTGTGGTGGAATGGCCGTGATCTGAGCTGGCACAAAAACTGCCTCGCAATGATGGTTCTTTTTCTGGCGCTGAAGCACTTCCTCCCCGTGCTAACTGCCTCTCGAGCTTCTGTGCGGGAAGATAGCAGAGAACACATAAACATGAACAGGCAGCTTCTGCTTTCTTTGACTAGTCTTGCTTTCTGAAAACTGATTGACAGAACAGAACAATTTACTGTATTTACACACTTATAAGCACTCCTTTTTTACATTTTATAAGCTCAAAAACTTGGGGGTGCTTATATGCGCGTTTTTCTGTTATGTACGTAAATATAGGGAACCTTTTTCCTCATTTTGGAGCCATCACAAATAAATGAGAAAACGTCGTCCTTGAGGGGAATGCATTTCTGTGTTGTGTCTTCTTTTCTTCTTCTTTTTTTTCCAGATGTAGACATGCATATGTTTTTTCTGTCTGAATAACGGAAATAAAAGTGTTAGCCACACCGCGACACTTCAGCAGTGGCTAAACAACAATCGACTACCTCATGTCACATTCAACCAAATTTAAAATATGTAAATAACAAATTTACCTAAATAACTGAAAAATAAACCACGCAGAGACACTTAACAGTGGCTAAGTAACACTGGAAAAAAATTAATTTTAATAATTACAAAAATATGGCAAACTCTCTGTCTGCAAGGGAACAATCTCTGTCTGTCCATGCAGCGTGAAAGCCATAATACCATTAATGGACATAACAAGTGCAATCATAGCACCCCCTGTTGGAAATACACTATATTACCAAAGGTATTCGCAGCCAAATGATGAGGTTTTTCAGGAGTTGGGTTTGGCCTCTGAGTTCCAGTGAAAGGAACTTTGAATGCTTCAGGATACTAAAACATTTTGGACAATTCCATGCCCCCAACCTTGTCGGAACAGTTTGGAGCAAGAGCCCCTTCCTCTTCCCACATGACTGCATCAGTACACAAAGCCAAGTCCATAGGTGCCGAGACATGGATGACAGAGTCTGGTGTGGACGAACTTGAGAGTCCTGGTGGGGACGAACTGCCTCAAGTCAAGAGTCCTGACCTCAGCCCTATAGAACACCTTTGGGATGAATTAAAGGGGAGACTGAGAGTCAGGCCTTCTCGACCAACATCAGCTTGTGACCTCACTTTTAGAAAAATGGTCAAAAAGTCCTATAAACACACTCCTCAACCTTGTGGTCAACTTTCCCTGAAGAGTTGAAGCTGTAATAGCTGCAAAAGTTGGGCCGACATCATATTGAACCCAATGGGTTAGGAATCGGATGGCACTTAAGTTCAAATGTGAGTCAAGGCAGGTGACCGAATACTTATGGTAATATAGTGTGTATACTCAACTACATTTAGAAATAATATCATAATGTTACCGTTTTTATCTAATATTCAAGAAAAAAGGAATTTCTATTTTGTGCCTGAAAAACAAGTTCAAGTTCCAGTTTATTTATAAGCTTTTCTTAGTTCAAGACCAAAGCAAAGATCCTATTTTAGAAAAAGAAAAAAAGAAAATGTTCATTATTTATCTTTGTTCAAAAATTAGGGAAAAACAGTCCGTTAAAAGGGAAAAAGGGGGTGCTTATATTCGGTTCTTAAAATACGGTATGTTGTTGACAGATCTTCTGGTTCTTGGTAAAGCTAGACAACTGGAAATCCATCCCGAAGTAATACGACAAATCTGGGAATGGTTTTTTTGGAGGCAACATTTTTTGAAACTTGTGGAACCTGCGTGTCTGGAACCCGGAAAGGGCTGTTTAAGAGGTGATCAGGTGAGCATAGCTGAGATCATTGCAAGATCCCGAGCTGCATCTACTCGTAGAAGGTGTGTACTTGCATCATATAGACCCAGTCCACTTCCAAGCTGCTTCAGTGCTGGTATTCATCCAAGACTAACTCTGTACAAGCCTTCTACTTATAGAAGTCATATTAATTAATTAATCTTTAATGTTTTCGATGGTGATGGGAATTGTGGTCCAGTGGTAGGGGACTCCTAGAGGTTGCAGGTTTGAATTTTTTTCGCTTTACTTTTCATCAAGAGTAAGCTTTGAACATCGAGGCACTGTACCCTCCCATGTACGTCCATAAAATAAGGCCAGCTTTGAATCAAAGAAACGCTGCAAAATCATCTCAAAGTGGAACAAAACGTCTGCTTCGGTTGTTCGGTGCGTACCCGGGTGTCTACTGTATGCATTACCCTTGCCATCACCTTGGGGATCTGCGGGGTCTATCCGTTACAACATTCATCGTAGATTGTGCCAGGTTCGGTAAAGGTTATTTGTCACTCTTCTTCCCGCCTCTAACATACAGCCAGTTAATTGTGAAGCGTCCTGCCCTCTGCCGTTCTCGCTGACGGAGCCGGAGAGGAGCTCAGTTGATATTTCAAGCCCTTATGCCCGCTGTACCAGCTAGTAGTGTAAATCTGCACACCTGTTGTTTGGATATGGTCGGTGACAGAGGTGCAACTACATCATGGTAATCTGGGTCAGACGAGAGAAGCTATTGCTTAAATCTATGAGGCTGGGTGTGGCCCTGCCTCGCCTGATGGCCCATTCAACCAGAAGAAAAGATATATAGCCAATATAAGCACCACCATCCCACCCCGCCCCGCTATAATCCTTGCTCTCGAAAACACACTCTCCAGTAGTGTGTGCACTGTTCCTCATCCATATATTTATCTTCAATGTCATTTTACCTACATAGTGTATATTAGTGTGTACAAAAAAAATTTTGTGTGTTTTATGTTCTGTGTTTCCTGGCAGGGTATTGTCGGTCAGTTGTCTACAGTCGTCTGTAGCGTTGACTCAATGCTATCATTAGTTTATTTTTAATGTTTAATTTGTTAATTTGTGCAAATTTGAGTTATACTAAGAGAAGTAGTATTTTGTATTTAAAGATATTGTTTGGTAAGTACAGTGCCACTTTAAGACGAGAGGACTTAGACGAAGAAAAAAAAGGGTTCGGATGACTCGTCAATTCTGACTCGTCCGTTTATTAGTATGTATAGTTTATTAGTTGTTACTTTGAATATATACCGTGTGACCCGATTTGGAGAAGTATCACGAGACTGGAGTGCGAAGCGCACTAAATAAAGCTTATATTTATATATTTTTAATTGTTAGGTAGAGATTGTTTATCCTCTGCCAAATTTTGTGTCGTAGGTTAATGCTTCTTTATTTCTGTTTTTACAATACATGCATATATGCTGGTCTGCCTCGGAATCATTATTTAAGGGAAGAAAAGAGGACACAACGCATAAGACAACGTTTGTTTTTGCTCCTGACTTGAAATGTAGAAAAAAGGACGCTTATATTACAAAATATGCACATTTTAGCACCCCCCCCCTGTTTTGATTCATGGAAAAAATCGTTGCTTGTTTTTCGCGTGACTACGGTAGATTTTCTTCTACAACCTTTCTGAGGAAAAAGAGCAGATTCGCTTGCAACCGCTGTGTGATGCATCCGACTGGTCCTCTCAACACCCAGTCAACAACTTTTCCGCCCTGATGTCAGTAACTCCGTCGGCTTGGGAGCGTCTGTCTGGGATCTCGGCAAGGTCTGCGAGGAGCACAGCTTGAGGTGGTTCAGGCTGGAGCAGTGCGGCATTGGCCTTCTTGTTCTCAGCGGCGTAAGAAATGCAGCACCGAGGTGACGGGTTTTGAAAGGAGACGTGTCGGGTTACCCACTGCAACCGCTGTAAAAGCAGGAATGAGCTTCACACTGACTCCCATTCATTCAGGTGTCACTTGAACAAAGTCAAACTCAGACTCGCTTTGCGTCGTTTAGCACAACTTCAGCTGAAACTATTTGACTTAGCGAGCTGGTTGTCAGTGATGGGAATAACGATGTTTTCAGTAACGAGTAATCTGGCATAATAACTATTACCTCTATTACAACGCCGTTACCGCCACTGACAAAAATGCAACGTTACTGGTCACCGAAGCGGTTTTCATCCGAGTGCGGGGTCGGCACTTTTGGCAGCAACTCTTACGGTTTAAGTAAATGAATCCTAGAAAACGTACCGTATTTTCTGGACTATAAGACGCTTCTTTTTTCATAGGTTTTGAACCATGCGGCTTATACAGAGGTGCGACTTTTCTGCAGATTTTTTGATAATGAAGATAAATACGGTAGACACCGTTTATTTTCTCTTTTTTCTGTCCTATTTTAATCAGCAAAGTTGCTGCCGTGTTAAAATGCAGGTTAGTAAAGGATTTACAATTTAAAATCGTTCATAGAGCGGATGCGGCTTATATACTGGTGCGGCTTATAGTCCAGAAAATACAGTAGTCTTTTATTTAAAACAAGTAAACTCTGTCGACTTTATCTCTCCGACTTACACACGTTCCCGTCCCGAGTGCAAAAACAGAACGTGCATCACATCAAACCATAGAACATGTAGTAAAGGCTCACAGAAATATTTACTACAAGCAAGAAGAACATCTTAACAGCAATAGAAAGAGTGAACATTTTTGTTATTGTTGTTTAATTTTTGGAACATTGATAAGTATTATTTTGAGGGCAGGGCACTTCTTGTTAAACTGTTTACTTTTGTGAGAAAGAAAATGGCTACAGTCTGTCCAGCAGTTGAGTGACAGTTATATTCATGTATTTTTGGTACATTCTTTAAGAAGCATTATTTATATTTAGACTCATATGTTTTTACCTTATTTAAAGTGCTAAACCATCTATTGTGTTTTATTATTAACTATACCAATGATTGACAATCACACTCGCTTTTTTTTCTTTCTATATTATTTACAATAATATATGTAATATAATGTACAATGCTTTATAATAATAATAATAATAATATATTTTTATATTTATTGTCCATTTTATTAATTTAACATATTTAATATTGAGAGCAGCTGGTTTATTTGACAAATGAAAAACAAATTAAGTAAAGCAATAGTTACTTTTTCTGCCAAATAGTTACTTTTATATTACTATTTGTGAGAAGCCACTAGTAATTATAACTACGGTAGTTACTTTTTTAAAGGAAAATTCCCAACACGGCTGGTTGTTTAAAAGCTAAATTTGGGGAGTTTGAATTGGCGTTAGAGAACGGAAGCGCCTCAATCACACTTTACCAGGGAACAGGGTGACAGCCAGGCAACCCGAGACTTGCTTTTGGTTTTAAATGTTACGTAAAGACAATTGCCGCAAGAAAATCTGCGATCACATGATCAAAGATCACAGAGAGGGAGGAAGTAAGTGGAGGAGGTAGAAAGAGAAAAAGCGGAGTAACAGTAGAGTGAGAAAGAATAATCTAGGAGAAAGTGATAGTAATGGGACACTAGCGAGAGGCAGAAAGAGGCCGAGGATAATGGTAGAACTGAGAGATAGACAATAGACTGGTAGGAAGATCAAGAATCACGGTCAGAATAAATGTTCTTCTGTTCTTCCTCTCTCTGAAGCTTTCAAGCGCTTTCTTCTTCTCTCTCAGTATCACATGCAGCTGAAATCCCGACTAGTTTTGCAAATTGGATATGCCGTGTTGAGTCGAAGCAAGTCCCGTCCTCGAGGGGCAAGAGTTGAGCTTTTACATCCTCCTGGCCTGGTTTCCAGATCTATGAGGGTTTTTTTTTTCGCAATCGCAATCGCAAAGGGTGTGAGTAACGGAGAAGCTAAACTCATTCCTAATACGTAACTCTCAATTATGGCCACCAGAAGTGACCAGTCTGCTGATTCCACATCAGTTCGGCGTGTACAGAATTGAGTCCCAAACTGTACCAATTAGTGTCACGGTTTGTTGCAAATTCATTTACAAATGTTACAAGCACTAGAATAAATACTTGTTTTTCCTCATTGTGCTTGCTTGGGTTTCCTTCGGGTCTCCAGTTTTTTTTATACAGTCCAATAACATTGCAGTAGAATTGTGGTCAGGAAAATTGACATTGATGTGTGTGAGTGTGTGTCCTGCTCTGTGATTGGTTGGCCAGACCAGAGTTGCTGGGATTGGCTCCAGGTCCCGTTACCTAGAAATGGAAAAGTCGTTCAGAATTTAGATGCTTAGTCTTTCTGTGTTTCTCTTCATCTGGACACCATTGATCTTTTGTAATAATGAAAAGTTTTCTCCTGTGGGGGAAAAAAACGTCAACAGATTAGCACCAAAAATATCAAACGCAAATTTCTGAGAAACAAAACAAAATTGCTTCACGTTTTAGCTTGATTGTTTTTTTTTTAATTTTTCAATTGCAATCTTCACATTTTCTCTTGAAACTTTTTTTTTGCTTTAGAAAACTTCCCGTTTGTTTAAAGTTTTTTTTTTTAATTCTAGCACTAGCTTCACGTGGGGGCGGGTTTTACTCTGATTGGCTGGTGAGAATGTGATTGGCAGCTACTTGACCTTTGACTTGTGGGATGAGTCATTCACGTGTCCTTCAGCGCTTTTTTTAATATTAGTATACAATAAACTGTAATTTTAGTGTTATTTTTGCACAATATTGCTAAATTATTATGGTGGCAGACTACTTCAGAATAATAGAAGACATTCTTGTTTCTTCACATCGAAATACTGTAATATTATGAAAATGAAACTGTGTATGTGCAGAGGACCAGGTAGGTGCCTTACAACTACAATGTATTAACATTATTGTTGTTGTCACTATTATTATAATATAAATAATGGAAAAATGTTCCATTCGTTTTTAAAAAACTCTTTTTTTTAATTTACAATGATGCAATAATGCAAAAAAAAATAGTTTAAAACGAAAAACGTGATGATTGCAAAAAAAAAAACGTGGAGAGTTTTTTTTCACTTCTTAGAAATTTGCGCTTGATTTTTTTGGCACTGATTCTGGTTCCATAAAACTGTCTCTCGAGCCTTTCAGTCAGTGGAGTCCTCTTCACCCTACAGTTATTTAAAACACGTTGGGTTAAGAGCATCATGCCACCGAGCAGCTAAAACTCCCAGGTCTTTCAGAAGCAGGAGATGGAGGGTTAATGTGAACAGGAGCGTCAATCAACATCCCAACAAAGGCCGACAGTGCGGAGCGACGCACACAGCGCTGCATTCATGCGCCAACAGACCCCCGATTCAGCCCGGACCCTGACGTGAGGAGGATCACACGCTCTCACCCCCCAGCAGAGTCTCACGCCTTCTGACTCCACTACACGTGTGGACTGATCCATCCCCACAACTCGGAGCTGGAGTCCTTTATTATTGGCATAAATGTTGCTCCAGAGTGAGAAGAACTGACTTTTGAGATTGGGGGGTCTTTCTGTGTGGAGTTTGCTTGTTGCAATATATAAAGGTATTCAACAGCATTCTTTGTGTTCATGTCATCAGTAAAGGATGATAAATAAAGTGTTCCATATACTTTGTGCGCTTTGAGACAGTTAAAACTGTGAATATAACTGTCAAATACTCATTATTATTATTATTATTATTATTGTTATTATATACGGAGAAGAACATGACATAACAAGTAATAACCACATAGAAGCCACAACATAGTAATACTAGTACAATCATATTGTTCATTTCCATAATACATGTTTGAAAGGGAGTCGAAAGAAGTACAACTTATCTAGTCTTTCCCCCTTTTATTTTCCACTTCATCACATGAGGACTGAATCCACAGCAACATCATCATGTAACTTAGACCTTGATACAACATAAATCTAAAACAAAAATTTGACAACATTTTAAATTCCGCAGTTTTAATGTAGTTCGAATGAATGTCCTTTTTACATTTATCAACATAATACTAATAATAGTTACGTTTTCAAAATACATATTTCCAATGTGAGGGGCATTTTAAAATATGTTATCAACATATACATGCATGAGGCATATATTGTTTGCATATAACGGTTTCACATAATGCCTAAAGAAGACAGAAATGAAATATATGAACAATAACTATAATTCCATGTAATTAAATATATTCAGCCGAATACTAGAAACAGAATACTCTTTATATGTAAGGTAATACACACATTTATATGTTAAAAATTTAAATAGGGTTTTAATTATTATTTTCCAATTACTTCAGGTTTTAGTTTTAGGGTGTTGTAATATCGAATATAGAATATTTATTCTATGTTTTATGGGCTCCAAGAGAGAGTCTCGCCCCGGGGCGCCAGTAATGTAGAACCACCACTGGGTATATAACACTGAAATCACAGTTTGTGTACTAATATTAAAGAAAAACAGAGAATGTCAAGGTGTACATTCGCCAAACTCATACCACACTTTCTGGTCAAGCAACTGTCAATCACATTCTCACCAGCCAATCAGAGTAAGGCCCGCCCCCACATGAAACTTGGGCCATAAATCGAAACGAAAAAAAACACAAAAAAACGAATGAAAAATCCAAAGCAGTTGGAAACACAACGAAAATGTGAAGATTGCAAGCAAAAAATGAAAAAACAAACGTAAATGTGAAGTAGAAATTTACGTGTGATATTTTTTGGCACTAATCTGATCCCATCGGTTTTAAAGTAGGCATCTTCATCTATTTTCCCGAAGCGGCAGGTTCTGAACTCAGACATGTGGCTTCAGTGGAGCGCAGAACACCGACGCCTTTGATGTGTGTGTGAGGAGAGCAGAGTCAGAAACACACGCTCTTCATTATGAGACGCAGTATCTGAGACACATGTGACTGTTTCTGATCTCCAGCACCTTTGACCTTTGACTCAGAGGGGGGGGGGGGTGATGGGGCATGGACGGCGTGACTCGATCTTCCTGCATTCAAACGATCTAAACTTTTAACACAACAATTGTGTCTTTGGGTGTTTGAGGACAAACGCAAAGGTTGACTTTCTTTTCATACACAAAGAAAAAGCTGCATCTTTCACATTCGTAAATTAGACAATCCTTTCACTTGAAGTAATAATTTACACAATGTAACTTGCAACTCTACAACTGTTTCCTATTGTCGTCTGAGCAAAATTAATTTCCTATTGTGTGTGTGTGTGTGAGCAGTTGTTTTTACACACGCTGCTGTGTGTAACCGCTGAACAGGCTTCAGTCTGGGAAAGCACCGGCTTTCATACTTGATAAAGCGCAGACTTTAATCTGGTGTGTGTGTGTGTGTGTGTGTGTGTGTGTGTGTGAGTCACTGCACTGTGTCTGTTTATCTGAAGTTCACCTTTCAGTTCCTGAGCAAACACAGAGTGTGTTCCAGACGTCACGGCACAGTGAAAAACACTCGCGTCTTCTCACAAGTCGCTGTAGCGTCACGAGGACATGTGGAGTGTGTCTCGTTGATCAACGTTTACAAATTACACGCAGGATTGTCGTCTGGAAAGTTCTGCGTAGAGTGTGAATGTGTGTCCCGCTCTGTGATTGGCCACCAATCCAGCCCAGAGTGTCTGTGATTGGCTCAAGCTCCCCAAGACTCAGAAATGGAACAAATTAGGTTAGATTCAACTTTATTGTCATTACACATGTACAAGTCAATGAAATGTATGTCCAGAAGTGCAAAAGCAGTAATCGGTTATAAGTTGGAATATTGGTTATAAGTTGAAAATATTCCGAATGTACAATCGAATCCTATGAACAGAAACTATATTTACAGATACTATCAATAGTCTATACAGGAGAAGATATGAATCAGTCAAATGTTGTAGTTGACAGGCTGTGGTCTTACTGTTTGCTCTGGTACTTTTTTGAAAGAGGTGATAGTTCTACGTTCAATATAAATAATGTATAAGCTGTGACTAATCGGATGCTAATGATTTCCTCTGCATGTCGTGAAGCTTTCTGTTTGAAGAGAGTGAGTCTGTGATTACATCACGCCAACACTGAGCTGAGAGTTGAAGCGTGGCTAGATGTTCCACAGACGCCGTTTGACTTCAGTCTCCAAGGCTTCGCTGGCGTGTGAAATGCTCGGCTTGTTTTTGAACGCTTTAATAGTTAATGATGTGTAGACTGTTACTAGGCATTTTTGGTCGCTTGGCAACATTGTCTATTGATGAAGTGGAAAATACTCAAGGTGTGTTCAGTCTCAAAGATAATGAAGAGGCTCACGCTGTTCTGCAGGAAAGAGAGAGAGAGAGAGAGAGAGAGGAACAGATAGATAGATAGACAGAGAATATAGCATCTTTGTCCCACGATCGATTAATTACTGTTAAATACAAACAAATGCACATACTAAGCAAAATGGAATGGAATTTTATTTTATTTTGGTATTTAGATTTCTACTTTTTTACGCTAATAATGTCTCTTTTTTTAACGCTAATTCTGACATACAACCAGGCTAAGAAGGTTCCTCTCCACCTCACACGTCTCAAAGTCAAATGCATTTAATTTCGAAAAGTACCTAAAGTTTGCTTTCACGCTTCACGTCACACACACACACACACACACACACACACACACACACACACACACACACACACACACACATTATATCTCAATATCCCTTCTAGGCCTTCAAACAGGTAGGTCTCTTAGGTCCCCACTTTGTGCTGAAAACCTGTACACACATCATTGCAAATACGGTCTCAAAGTTGAGTTTCACTAATGGAATAGAATAGAATTTAATTGAATCATTGTATCAATACAAAAATAGGTGTGCTACTCTACGTTTGGTGCACAAAAAACAAAAACAAAATGTAAAGTCAAGAAAAAATATATAAAATAAAAATATCCACACTGAATAATATTATTTTATAATAAAAATGCAATATGTAAAAAAAAAACAACACATTCCCCACCCCCTTATACTGACCTTAACCATCAAAACTACAAGCAGAGTTGTAATCCTTACCTTAATCCTGACCAAAACTCATTGTAATCCCATCGTGACCCTCTAAATACTACAAAGTTGCGAGGAACATCCAAAGGTCCCCACAAGGGCCTATAAGTCCCCACTGTGAAAACTTAGTGTTTGAGGCTCAACTGTGATATAAATGTCAGAACACACACACACACACACACACACTGGCAAGCTGATTAGCATTTAATTGTGGTAATTATTATGGTACGATATTTTAAACACTGAAAATGAACAGTCAAATAACAATTGCATAATGATGAAATAACAAAAATAACTATGAGTTTTATGCAGAAAATATGTATTTGCAGTTGTGGCACTTTCAAATTGGATTTTAAACCGTAGACCTGTGTGGGATTGTAAAGAAAGCGTGTGTGATTCCTCTGACTCAGTTCAGAAGAGAGAGAGTCAGTGTTTCGAAGAAGACGAGCCGTTAGAACAAGCTCAAACCGCCACCAGGGCGAAAAACGAAACTAAACATCGAGCAAAAAAAAAAGACCACGTGGAAAAAGCCAAGCACTCGCCAAACTAGCATTAAGCGCTAACGCAAATTAGGAACGTCAGGAGGCGGGCAACAGAAGGAAGGAATGATTAAGCCTATAAAACACATGAGCTAATTAAATTTGGGTTATAAATGAACAAATTAAATTACTAATTAAGAATTTACTTCAACACAAGGTAAACAACAACAGAGCGAATGCA
This sequence comes from Paedocypris sp. Pulau Singkep, assembly GCA_017309775.1. Taxonomy (NCBI): domain Eukaryota; kingdom Metazoa; phylum Chordata; class Actinopteri; order Cypriniformes; genus Paedocypris; species Paedocypris sp. Pulau Singkep. The sequence continues at coordinate 36,156 of MU204254.1, read as the reverse complement.
AAACAACGTCTAGACAGTCTATGCATTAGTTAGTATGTAGCGAGTGTTCTAGAACTAACTCACAGCTGTGTGTGTGTGTGTGTGTGTGTGTGTGTGTG
>MU204254.1:18580-35958 GCA_017309775.1 Paedocypris sp. Pulau Singkep | reverse complement strand
TGTGTGTGTGTGTGTGTGTGTGTGTGTGTGTGTGTGTGTGTGTGTGTGCGTGTCTGCGTTTCAGGAGACACACCATAATGACATCTGATTGGCTGTGAAAGAGTTAAAACGATTCTCTTGTGTTCTGTGCTGTAGCCACAGTGAGTGTGTGTGTGTGTGTGTGTGTGTGTGTGTGTGTGTGTGTGTGTGTGTGTGCGCGCTCAGTGCTTCCGTGAGGTCATGGTTTGTCAGCAGCTACTGTGGTTTAAAAGGGTGGGGATTTTTCAGGCGGACTTCCCTTTATGATCTCATCTCTCTCTCTCTCTCTCTCTCTCTCTCTCTCTCTCTCTCTCTCTCTCTCTCTCTATCTCCCCCTTGCTCACTAACTTTCTTTCTCTCTCTCTCTCACTCACAATTTCTCTAGCCTTCATCCTCACGCTCTCTCACTTTCAACCCCCTCTCTTTCTCTTGCTCTCTCACACTCTCCCTTGCTCACTCTGTCTATTTTGCTTCCTCTCTCTCTCTCTCTCTCTCTCACTCTCTTTTTCTCACTATTTGTCCTTGTCCCTGGCTCGCTTCCCCCCCTCCACTTGCACATTTTCTTTTTTTGCTCCCTGTTTCTCTCTTTCATTCTCTATTTTGCTTTGTCTAGCTCACTCTCTCTCCCTTTCTTTCTGTCACTCACGTTGTCTCTCGCCTTCCTCTCTTTTGTTCTCTCTTTCTCTCTCTCTCGCTTGTTCACTTACTTCCTCTGTTTTGCTTTTTCTCTCTCACAAACACGTTTGCTCACTCTCTTTCTACCTCTTATTTGCGCCCTCTTTCTCACACATTTTCTTTCTTTCTCTCTCACTTCCTTTTTCTCACTGTCTCTCTCGCTCCCTCTCTTTCTGTAAATACTGTAACGACGCTCTATAAATAAGTACTAGGTTTGTGTAAACTTTGCCTAGACGTAGATGAGCAGATCAGAAGCGTGTCTTCCCAACACATTCCTGCTACACTTTTCCCTAAATGTCCATATTCATAACTGCAGCACTGTGGGAAAAATGCTTTGACGGCAGCCATGATTTTCCGCGTCTGCTTTTTGTCACACGCAGTGAGATGAGGCGAGATATGCCAGAGTGGAATAGGAAACACACCGTGAGATAAAGAGATTTAGTGTAGACATGGTGAGATGGAGTGATCTACAGGACTTGTTGATTGGTCCTTGATTGTGCTGGGCGTGGCTCCTCTCTCACCAGCGGGGTGTGGACGAGCAAGGGAATAGGGGGCAGGTTAACCAGGTTAAGTAAACTAGCTGCTGGACTCAGAAGACGACTGGATAATCTTTAACCAGTGTTCTCAGACTTTGACCGATGGAACCTCCGGATGGACTTTGTCACAAGTGTGGATTTGGGGACTCTGTAGAGGAACATTTAATCTAAAACACACACACATTGAGTAATGCCTAGTGAGCAGGCTGTGGTTATGCATTAGTGTGATGAAGTGGTGTAAACTGACAGGTCTGGTGAATGATGTTTTCACTTCTGGTTGTGCTTTTCAGACTGGTGACGGTTTCCTGGGTGTGTTTTACTGTCATCGGATCGGTATCTACGATTACCTCACCGGCCGACACGGCTTGCTTCAGGTCCTGTCTGACGAAAGCTATTGATTGGATGAGAAGTCCAACGACTAACGCTTATCGCGCCATATTGACGCTTTTCCATGTTTCTGAACCAGAGACTTTCTAGAACCAAAGACTTTCTAGAAATGGAAACTTTCCAGAACCAGAAGGCCTTTAGAATGAGAAGCTGTCCTGAACCAGCACTTTCTAAAACCACAGTTTGAGGAACCAAATCATTTCTTAAACCACAGACTTTTAAAAATATTTTTTTAGTACCAGATACCATCTGAAACCAAGGACCTTGTGGAACTTTCAGAACCAGAAAGCTTTATTGGCCAAGTTTCAACGACAACAAGGAATTGGGTTTGGACTGACTTCGTCTTTTCTCGTCTTCTTTCTCCGTCTTTTCTAGACCAAGAGACGTTTTAGAACCAGATACTTTTTGGAAACAAATATTTTGTTTCACCAGGAGCTTTCTGGAACCAAAGACTTTTTTAAAACCATGAACTTTCCTGAACCAAAGACCTTTAATCCTTTCATAGAATAAGTAGCTTACTGGAACCCAAAACTTTCTTTAACCAGAAACCTTGTGGAACCAGAGATGTTTTAGAACCAGAGACTTTGAGGAACCAAACACTTTCTTGAACCACAGACTTTCCAAAACCAAAATGTTCTCGTACCAGAGACCTTCTGGAACTTTCTAGACCAAAAGACTTTTTAGAAGCAAACACTTTCAAGAACCAGGAACTTTATGGGTTCAGTGACATTAGAGAACCGAGCAATTTCTGGAACCAAAAACTTTTTAGAAATGTTTCCTGAACCAAAGACTTTCATAAAGTTTGTAGCTTACTGGCACCCAAAACTTTCTATAACCAAAGACTTTGTGGAACCAGAGATGTTTTAGAACCATATTTTCTAGAACCAGACACTATTTGGAACTAAATACTTTCTAGAATCAAATACTTTCTAGAACCAGAAACTTTCTAGAACAAAAAACCTTTTAGAATGAGAAACGTTCTGGAATGAGAACCACTGGTTCTGGTTTGGCGTGTAAAACAGGCCATCAAGATGGTTTTAGAGTCCTAGAGTCCGGCCCAGTTTGAACGATATTCTACAGCCACTGGCGTCATTTTCGACTATTTAACCGTTTTATTCGCAGGCCTGTGGTCAGTGGAGGGATATTCACGTTGCAAATTATGACTCTGACTCGTTCAGTCTCGCCTTCCTTCCTTCGCGCTCTACCGCTATTTCTTCTTTTTTCCCTTCTGTAAAGCTGTTGCACATGTGGCGCTTCTGGCACTCTGCCCAGAACCTTGCTTACTCTTGATGTTCCTCTGGCCATAGCCATGGAAACTGCTGCATGTTTGAGGGTCTGGCCGCAGGGCGGGGAAGCGAGTGAGCGAGGGAGGGAGAGAGAGAGAGAGAGAGAGAGAGAGAGGGTTTGGCCGTCTTCCAGTGTAAATCATGGCAGGAGCTGGAATGAGGAGTTTGGCTGAAATCACAGAGATGTAATATTGCCCCCCGCCCTCGGCCCCCAGCCACCGCAGAGACGCTCTGGAGAAGAAGACTTGTTTTTCCCTCTTCAGTGACATCACCGCTGCAGATTTATCTCTCTTTCCAACTCTCTCTCTCTGGTCTGCACACATATATTTCTCACTCACGCCACCACACACACTTTCTCTTTCAGTCATGGACTCCATTTTGAGGAAATTCCTCCATTTTATAATTGCCCACCGTGTGTGTGTGTGTGTGTTGGATATAAACACTCATCTGTCCATCTGTTTTTGTTTGTATAATTCTCACGTTTATCCTTATTTTTACTCGTTCTTTCCTCTTCAGAAGCGTACAGTAGCGCAGAGTTTTGCGGTTGTTGTGATGTTCGGTGGCTCGGGTTCGAGTAAGGGAGAGAAAATAGCAACACGGTAAACAGGATATGGCTGTCGCGGGGCTGTCCTGGGGTGCGCAGGGTTGCCATGGCTACCACTTCCTGAGAAATTCACCGCCAATCAGAAAGAGGAAGCGAGACTTTTTTTTTTCTGCATCTGTGCAGAAGAAAAACAGGAGGCTGAGCTGCAGGATTCGACCCGTCGCCATCGTCGCACTGCACTTGTTGTGTTCACACGTGGCACTTATATAACAGACGGTACACGCCGTGCGAGTAATACACTACTGTAAACAACACACACACATCACCACACTCTGAACTACACACACACACACACACTCATAAATAAAACACTAACTGAACAACACACTTTGAACAACACCACTGCGCAACAATGTACTGCTGTGTATTAACAACACACACTCTGTGTCGCTCTGTTAGTTTTAAGCTGTGAGATAATGTGATCATTTGACAGTTTCACAGTTACGTAATGGATGTGTAAAAATTATTTATTTGCAGTGGTTAAAAAGCTTTGTTAAGTGGTTTTTTTTTTTTTTTTTTTTACGTATTTTTTAACTCGTATGTATGACCAATCATCGTCTTCCGCTGAAGCCATGCCTTGATTGTGTTGCTGTAGCTGCAGAATTTCTCTAATTAGCTCTTAATTGTCATTGGCTGACTAAAGTTTTGTGAACGCGCTCAAATTTCTTAACCGGACTTTATAGAGATTACAGAAAAGGTTTTGATAGAATTGAGTGTTGCGTAGGGCTAAATTTAAGTTTTTTTCCCTCCCTATGATAGCACCACCAAGTGGTCGGACAAAAACTGCTAAAGCTGCTTAAATATCTGTTATGTTTTTTTTAAATCATTGCATTTGCAATTTATTTATTTAACTTGCAACTAACATGCCAAGTATTATGCCAAGTCTTATTCAAAAAGAGTACACGTTTACAAAGTCCAAAGTATTCAGTCCGTTTGCTTATAAGAAATAATACTGTTTTTAAAAACAAATATCTTTCATTAGTATGTGTGTTTGCGCTCGCCGAACCGTTAACACGGAGGATTTGAAGGATCTCGACGGCCACGAAAAAAGCGAAATGGAGACGGCGAGTGACGCGGGAGGCGGTGTGCAGTGCGCATGCGCGGGAACGGAGCGGAAGGGGGATGGGCGTTCTGTCGAAGAATTAAGTAAACATCAAAAATGCTGCGTGTCAGCGTCGCGCTGACGTCACTGCTCCACATTGCGCCCCAGTCCGTCCGCGGTTGTAGCGAGCGAGTGAGTAAGAGAGACGGATCGCTCGGCGGAGGAAGCGGCGCGCGACTATGAAGCTCCAGTAACCCGCTCACTCACCGCGTCACGACGGACATCACACCGCAAGCTCGATCGACCTTCCCCGCACCGAACAGCGCGATGTCGTCCGCCGCGGTGGCCGCGTCCCGGAGGCAGTCGTGCTATTTATGCGACCTTCCCCGCATGCCCTGGGCGATGATCTGGGATTTTACCGAGCCCGTGTGCCGGGGATGCGTCAACTACGAGGGCGCGGATCGGATCGAGTTCGTGATCGAAACCGCCCGCCAGCTGAAGCGAGCGCACGGCTTCCAGGAGGGTCGAGCGGCGGGCGCGGGGAAGCCGCTGCCGGGCAAGGAGCTCCACGAGCCCGGCTCCCGCCCGCCGCCGCAGCCGCTGGAGCGCTACCCGCTGGCGTCGGAGCGGCGCGGAGCCGAGTACGTGCGGCAGGCCAACGGCATCCCCGTCCCCAACGGCTTCTCCAAGCCCGACGAGCCGCCCGAGCTCAACCGCCAGAGCCCGAACCCGCGCAGGACTAGCGGCGTCCCGCCCAGCCTGGTGCCGCTGGTCAACGGCGCTCTGGCCCACGCCATGAACGGCAGAGCGGGGCACCTCGCGGAGCTCAGCGGCGGCAAGCGTCCGGCGTCCGTGTCCAGCTCGGAGCACGACAAGGACAAGCACCGGCCCGACAGCCTGACGCCGGAGGTCGGGGACGCGGCGCACAAGGCTCGGCCGGACGACTGGAGCGGCAAGAACAAGACGGTGCGCGACCTCATGGCGCTCAACACGTACGAGGGCCGCTTCAAGAAGGAGCTGATGCAGCAGAGAGTCATGTACGAGCCCGGAGCCCCGGCGCCCAAACCCGGTACGAGACAGACACATGTGCTTAGTACATTCATCATATGCGTGTTGGGTTTTTTTTTTATCAATTGTGTGTGTGTGTGTCCCAGGCAAACTAGCACGCGCCAGCACGTACACACGCTTATATAAACGTGTGTGTGTGTGTGTGTGTGTGTGTGTGTGTGTGTGTGTGCGTGCGTGTGCGTATTTTCACCGCTATTTTAGCGAAATAGCAAACGTCAACAATACATGCCTCCTATCGAATTAAATATCACATTAGCACAGAATGCCAATAGAAAACTTCGTAATTATGAAATCGCTTAACTTGGTGAAGTGAATGCACATTTTTTTTCCATTTCAAACAATGTCCCCCGTGTGTGTGTGTTTTACTAAAATACTGTTTAGCGACAGGAGGATGAACATAAAAGCCTGTTCGGTTACCCAAGTGTGTGTTTTTGATAAAAACCTGTTTCGATTGTGTGTGTGTGTGTGTGTGTGTTACTAAAATACTGTTTTGATACAGTAGGATGCGTGTGTGTGTGTGTTTTATAAAAAAAAATAGAAACATGTGCGTGTGTGCTTTGAAAAAGGCATGTGTACGTGCACAAATATGTGTGTGTGTTCAAGTTTATTTATATAGCGCTTTTCTTAGTTCAAGAACGACGCTATAAAAAGACGCAAAGACGTGTGTGTGTGACGTGTAGAAAAAAAGGTTCAGTTCCATGTGTGTGTGTGTTTTAGAAAGTAAGCCCGCTTGGGTACACAATGTGTGTGTGTGGTTTTGTTTGGGTTGGTGAGTGTAAACACAGTGCTGGTACATGTGTGTGTGTGTTGGCGCATGAGTCAGCTGCTGCCATATTTCCGCGGATCAAAGGCGGACGTGTGTGTGCGTGTCTGACGCTGCTCTCCTTCCAGACCGAGGGAAGCACCCGAAGAACCTGAAGAGGAAAGCCTCGCCCGAGCCGGACGCCGACAACACGCCGGCCAAGGTCAACGGAGACGGGCAGCCGTGGCACCAGACGGGCGAGGTGCTGAAGATGCCCCCCGCGCCCCTCCTCAGCTTCTCCTCGCCCCCCTCCACCATCTCCCCGCACCCCCGCACCACCCCGCCCGACGCCCACAACGGACAGTCGCCCATCGCGGCGCTCATCCTGGCGGCGGACAACGCGGGGGGCAACAGCTCGCCCAAAGACGCCAACCAGGTGCATTCCACCACGCGGAGGAACAGCAGCAGCCCGCTGTCGCCCACCCCGCGCCGCCCGGGCCCCACGGACCCCGCACACGCCCCCAGCGCCCCGGACTCCTCGGTGCCCGGCGGCGCCCCCCTGTGCTGCACGCTGTGCCACGAGCGCCTGGAGGACACGCATTTCGTGCAGTGCCCGTCTGTGGGCCTGCACAAGTTCTGCTTCCCGTGCTCGCGCGAGAGCATCAAGCAGCAGGGGGCGACGGGCGAGGTGTACTGCCCCAGCGGAGAGAAGTGCCCCCTGGTGGGCTCCAACGTGCCCTGGGCCTTCATGCAGGGCGAGATCGCCACCATTCTGGCGGGCGACGTCAAGGTAAAAAAAGAGCGGGACACTTGAGGATCAGGTGGAGGACACACCGAGGAACCGCGCGCACACGGCTGTACATTGTTTTTTTTTTGTTTGTTTTTTTTTCTCGAAAACGCGGTGTTTCTATATTTCAAGATAAATGTCCTGTACTCATTATAACAGACTGTGATTTTTCTTCTTCTCCTCCTCGATGTGTAAGACGACTTCTCGATGTACTTTATAGGTATGGTGGCAGTTCCTGTTCAACGTAGAATGTGACTAATGCGACTCTACGAGCACTTGGCAAACGTCGGAAAACGCTTCTAGCTGTACTTGTATGCACTTGTCAAATTGCCAAATACATTTTCTGATCTTGTATTACGTGCCGTCTCCTGCTTGGTTCTTGAGCGTCCCTGCACCAGAGGCCCGTCGCTCCACTCAATCATTAAGTTCAAGTTCTGAGCATTTGTAAGGCGCTTTTCACATTTTTCGTCTCGAAGCGCACGTGTGAATATGTAAGAGAATTGTTGCTTTTTATTCACTTGATCGTCTGGTTGTTGGTGTTGAGTAAATGGCTACGATTATCACTAAGCCAAAGACAAAGACTCGGTAAAAAAACCTCTGTAACGAGGAAAAAACCCTCAGCACATGTCGTGTTCTGGGCGGCGTCGTGTGCTCAAGGAAGGAGTGTTTGGCGTGTCGGAGGAAATTGCCTAGTCAAGCGTTTGTGGGATTGTCTCACACGGAGTGTCGGGAAAGGCAGGACCAACCCTGAGCCTGCTGAAGTCAGACAAAACACAGCGTGGCTTGTGAAAGCCGGACTGGAACAAAGAGCTTGTTGTGCGCGTAAATCAGATTTGCTGCTGGAGATCCGCGCTTATGTAACTCTGCCGCGTGGTTTTTTTTTTTAGCCGCGCATGAATAGCGATCTTTCTGAGAGGCTGCGGTTGAAACTCGACCTGTGAAGCTACACGTCACATGATCCTCAGCGGGATTCCTGCAGGAGTGCGTTTACTCCAGTAGTCTTCACACGGACGGTCAAGACGGGAAATGGCTGACCGCGCACTTCTTCAAAGTGTGAAATTAGCACAAGCGGCTTAGCGCTTGCGACAGACGCAGAAACTATTTACGTAACTCTGGTGCACGTCACACACAGCACAGCTAGCTAGAGTTGGTGAAAGCTGATTGGCTTCTGGGGGTCGAATTTTTTTTTGAACATCAGCCCTTTGAATTCCTCCTTTCAATGGCGATAGATGTCTGGAGAGTGATTAGCATGCTAGCTCGGAAACATGCTTCGCTACAAACGCACTTTGGAGATTCGCGACAGGTGGGAACGTGTTAAACGTGCCGAGCCGGTGACCCTGAATGACCCCTGTGCGTTAATCCCGTCTCAGCTCTCCCGGTTTGACCCACTGGACTGGTTTAGTTTGAAATTAGCCGCAGTAGTTAGCCAGACCTGAAAGCAGCGGGGCGTCCTGCAGAGATGTTTGAATTCTGCTACCGTGTGTGTGTGGCTTCAAACGTATAGCTGTGGTGTGGTTAGCATGCGAGCTAGCAGATTCAAACGCTGCGCAGCAGATTTAGCAGCAAAGTGTGGGTCTGGTTTCATTCTTGATTCATTTGTGTGTGAACATTTCGTTTTTAAATGTTGGTTCTCCACAGAAAATACTTTTTAGCGTAGACGAATTTCCGCAATTGATGGTGCGCAGTACTCTTAGTGTCAGTGTTGAGTAAACTCCAACCACACTGGCCAGATTTCGTTTTTGGTTAAATTTGTTGTTCATTTTGTGAATTTTGACTTTTTACATTTTGGTTTCCGCTGCTTTTTTTTTTTTTTTTCACAAAAAAAAAACACATCTTAGCATAGATGAATTTCCACAATTGATGTTGGCTGTGGGTGCGAGGTGGCGTGTTAGCCTAGCGATGTCGTCTCTCAGCACCAAAGACACAATCAGAAATTCCAGTTGACTTTTCCTGTCTCTCTCACAGACTCTCTTTCTTCCTGTCTCTCTCTCACTCACTCCCTCTCCTCCCATCTCTCTATCACAAACATTTCCTCTTTCTTCCTGTCATTCTGTCTCTCTTAAAGACTCTCTCATTCTCTTTCTTCTTTCTGTGTCTCACTCACTCTCTTTCTTCCTCTCTCTCTCTGTTTCTTCCTGTCTGTCTCTCTCTCTCACTCACTCCCCCTCTTCTTTTCTTTGGGTTTCTGTGGGTCTCCAGGTTGCTTCTGAGTCTAGAAACATGCGGGAGAACTGGAGTCTGGAAAACTGAGCACAAGTGTGTGTGTGTGTGTGTCCTGCTCTGTGATTGGCCACTAATCTAGGGTGTGCCCCGCCTTTTCATTCAGAGCTGCTCTGATTGGCTGCAGCTCCCCGTGACCCTGAAAAAGGCCGTTATGAAACGGGACGCATAGGAGTGTCTCGCAGTGTTCTCAGGTTCCAACATGTAAATATAGAAAGTGGCAAGTGCGAACCTCTAAATAATCTGCTTACGAATGCGCGCGCATGTGTGTGTGCGTGTGTGTGTGTGTTTCCGCAACGTGTGGTTTTGGAAGATAAGCAGCTGCTGGATCTTTGATGGCTGCGTTGACCTTTGCCCCGCAGAAATGCGCTGGTAAGCAGATGCCTCGTGTTGCTGCGGGAGAGTCACGGCTGTCCACTTTAATCCACTCAGCTGCACTGGTGCATCATGGGACGCGGCGGAGGTTATTAGACAGAATTAGAGTCGGTTGTAGAGCGTAGACGTTGTGTAATCGTTGTTTGTCGTCGCGTGTGACGTCAGGATGGGGGCGGGGCTGTTCTGCGACTGGCGCGTTTTCAGTCTTGGGGTTGGCTGTGTCGCTGCCACGCCGCTGATACGGGACTTTCTCATTGGCTGATGCCGCTGGTTAATTATTATCCGCTTTCTGGAAACGCTGAGGAAACCACTGCTGACCAAACACGCACTTTGAACCCAGATCTGCTGTTTTTGTCTGTTGTGACCCCTGACCGGCCCCTCAGACGCAAACTTCCTGCAGATTCCAACCCTTCCCAGCCTGGTGGATGTTTGTTCGGTCCAGTCCAGTCGAAGGTTCACGTCTTTAATCTAGCACAGTCATCAGCCGTTTTGCTGTAGGATTGACTTCAGAAGATTTTATAATGTCTTCCATTGATATGAAATTGTTCAAGACGGCCTGTCCATCCACACCGAGGAAGTCGCCTGTGCATTAAAAAAAACGTTAATAAAAACACACAATGTTTTATATAAAACATAAATACCGTTTATAAAAGCAATAGACAACATCTCGTGTGGATGTAGAAGCTAAAAATTCAACACACATGGATAGAGGTAATTTATAGAATAGAATAGAAAGTCCTTTATTCGTCCCTCAGTGGGGAAATTTCTTTGTTGCAGCAGCACTAAGAAAACACACACAAGCAGCATCAAATAAAAATAAAAATAAAAAAGTATATACATCTAGAAATTACCGTTAGATAAGAATATGGAATATAGAATATAAAATATAAAATATAAAAATATGACAGAAATTATACAATATTATACACACGAAGGAAAGCACTTGGGTATTGCACAAAGTATTTTGCATGAGAAATGGGTATTATGCATGAGAAATGGTCTAAGATCGATTAATAAATGTCTCATTGGGAAATCTCATTCCATTTTTGGGTCAAGGGGAGCTGGAGCCAATCACAGAGCAGGACACGCCCAATCACTCTTTCACTCACACCTGTAGACAATTTTCCCGTTTCTCCTACATGTACAGTGTGAAGAAACCGGACACCCTGAGGAAACCCACGCACCATGCAAACTCCATAGAAAGACCGCGACTGGTCAGTACATCATCAAATTAAATGAAATATTTTTGAGTGAGGTCGTCCACACAAATCTTCCCTGTGATCAAGCACTGGACCAATTCTCCAGATGGTAGAAGGTTCCAGGCGTTGGATGCTGGTCACGTCACGGCTGAACGTTGAGCGTTTAAGACACGCCCGTCCTCAGTAGGGTGGACGTCTACTTTACCTTGCGATTGTTGAGCAGACGCTCTTATCCAAAGCTGCTTACTCGGGTTCAGTGTGTTGCTCAAGGACACTTCAGCTGCGGGATTCAAACCTGCAACCTTTGCAACTCTCCAGGCCACGTCTGCCCCAACGCTGTTTTATTTGAAACCGTTTGTCAGCAGGATTTATAAGTAGAGACATAGTGGTGCCCTGACCTAAGAGTGTCCTAGAACACGAAAACCCAGAGTAAGGAAATGCGTCGCCGTGAAAATAATGTCCCGAGTTTCGAAAGATTTTCGCTATACCAAAGGACTGCGTCTTTTTAGCGACTTTGCGTTGGTCTCGAACTAAGAAAAGCAGCGCTACATAAACAAACTTGAACTTTTTCTCATCGCTAGCATGAGACACGAGAGTCCAGACGTGTATAAAACAGTTGTAGTCTTCTTTGCCCGTCAAATAAACAAAAAACAACAAGAACACTAGTTTGGTTCTGAAATCTTGCTTCCACAATATAAAACAAGCTTGGTTTCTCGCAGAATGCCGATGTTTTTCGTCTCCCGTCTGCATCTGCTCCATGCAAAACCCTGAGATTTCCGTAATTCCGTTCTCGCAAGTACATGTAAATCTCAGGGATTTTCCTAACGTCATTTCAAGTTGAATCACTGTATACAATGTTGTTATAAACACCTGCCAAAGGGCAAACTAAACTGCAATGAAACATGTTTGTGTTACATTTAATACGCATATTTTATCATTTATAAGATTTTTTTGGTCTGAATTTACAAACTCATGGCACAATTTAGAAGGCATATACATACATGCCGGACAAACAGAACCAAGATATTCATCTTCATCTCATCAGACCAACTGAAAGCTGGAGGTCTGGCCAACCAATCACAGTGCATGACACACCCATTCGCACTCACACTCAGTTCCTGGACTGGGAGGAAGCGGGAGACCCAGAGGAAACCCACAGGGATCTTTCAAGGAGGATTTCTACGCCACCGCTCTGCCAAAAATATGCCCGAATGATTCGTGCTTTCCATGAATATTTATGTGTGGACAATGAGTTGTGCTTCGGCGCGTGTTTGTGAAGGTTTCCGCAAAGCAGAGACACAATTAAACCTGCTCCACTTTCACTAAATCCCAGCGTGAGAGATGCGCCGCTGCTCGCTTCCACATTGTCAGACGGGGGGAAAAAAACAAGGTCGTTCTGAATCCGGGACACGGACTCGTCTAATTCTGTCAGTCCTGAGCCTTGACAATGACGGAGGATGGGTGGAACCACTTCTCATTACCGGGTTGTGACGGGACGTCTGGCTGGGTTGGTTGAGGCCGATTGGGGTTTATTTATTTATATTTTCATCGTTGGATTTACTGTGATTTTGGTGAATCTTCTAGTTTTTCCAAGTGAGAAAATCACACATTTTTTTCACGTGTGCTTGCATGGATTTCCTTCGGGTTTCCGGTTTCCTCCTACTGTCCAGACGATTTGAGTCTGGAAAATTGTCTGTAGGTGTGTGAGTGTGTCCTGCGTTGTGATTGGCCGGCCACAAGTCCAGGGAAAGTCCCGCCTTCCGGCCCAGAGTTACTGTGATTGGCTCCAGCTCCCAGAAATAGAAATTAAATGAGTTCTGAACAAAAATGGATGGATTCTGTCATTTACACACAAAACGTGTTAATAAATACATTGTGGTATATAGACTTCGGCTTTAAATACCCACGTAGACACTTGTTTTGCCGTTGCCACTGGCATTAGTGAATTTGACATCAAGTATTGTGATGTCAGACAACAGACGTGAATGTTTCGGTCTTTAATCTGTTTGCTGGGTCAAGGTCAGAGGTCAGAATGGTTTCTCTACACTGTGTGTCTGACTTTCACTAATCCAAATGCAGACTGGTAATCCACCAAACACACTTTGATTGGACCATGACGGGCCTGAAATAGCTGCTTTTTGGCAAACTGGGACACCCCCACCAGCTACGTGCTAGTGCTAATGTTAAGCCGGTGCGTGTGTGTGTGTGTGTGTGTGTGTGCACGCATTAGTGAGTTTTTAGGTTTTAACTAATTAACATTATACAAAATGTTTATTTCAATATTGCGTTGTGTACACCAATGCAATAATGTACATTTAATGCAAGATAAAGCATGTAAAAATGTAAATATTATTTTCTGTTTCGGATTTCTCGACTTTCTTCCATTTCGTTTTCCGATTGCAATATTCATTTCTTATTCTCAAGCAAATATATAGACCTAAAATGATGCAAGAATTTACTCTAACTGAAACTCACTCTAGAATGTAGTTTATACAGTAAGACACACAAATGACACTATTGATGAATCTGTGGAACGTTGAATAATAGCGGTCCTGCTTTAGCTTTAGCCATCTCTATTTCTTGGCATATGACCCAGCATGAAATTAGATTTTTATTTTAGTCAATTTTAGTCCTTTCATTTTTTTTGTGCTTTTTAGTAATGTACGTATTCATTCGTTATTCGCTTTACAATTTTTTAATGTAAAGCACTTTGGCCAGTCTGCTGTTTTAAAAGTGCTTTTATGAATAAAGTTGACTTGACTTGACTTAGCAAAAGAATCTTAACTATATAGGGACACCTTGTCCTGACAGCAAGTAGACCCCAGTTTATTACAATTTACTCCTGCTTTTGTGGGGTTCTTTCTGATCTTCAGTTTTCTCCAATAGTCTAGACTCGATACATTGGACGGGAGAATTTGAGTGGGGAATTGGCATATGTTGTGAGTGTGATTGGTTGTGTGTGTGTGTCCCGCTCTGTGATTGGTTGGCTACATTTGAGGTGTGTCCAGCTTTCAGGCCTGGAGTGGCTGGGATTTGTTCCTGCTCCCAGTGACCTACAGATAAACAAGGGTTTCTCTCAGATGCTGAAGAGAATGAAGTGCTGAGGTTCATGTATTTTGTAGGCCAGATGGTCATCCGGTTTCCTGTACTTGAGTGGGGCTCACAGGTAAACCATTAACATGGTTTTAAGTCTTGACCATTGCGGGGTGTTTGACTTACATCTGCCGTACACTGTTGTTTCAAAAAGAAAGACACTAACAAACATGGCTTCTCCTATTAATGCTTATGAAGCTCTTTTCGTCCTTTCAATTTAATGACCAGTTGATCTCCAGCCTCAACTACTGCTCAACACAGACATCGACTACAACTACGACTACAACGCTACAACTAGACTAAATCTCGACCTGTGCCTGCTATCCCATCTATACACCACAATAAAACCCTTCAGCTTCACACGTACTCCATCAAAAACTGTCTGGACCTTTGGTGTTTTGTTTGATGACCGACTGCAGATTTACTCTGACACCATCAAGATTGAAGAGAACCTTTACCCGTAACCTAACCCTACATAAATCCGTGTTCAGGCTCTGGTAATCTTAAGACTCGATAACTGTAATGCTCTTATAGCGGGTCTGTCGCCTCGCAACCAAACTCTTTCCCAGAAAGGATCCAAAAGGCAACTGCACACTGGCCGTCTATCAGCAAAAAGGCACATCACTCCTCTTTTTATCTTTTTGGATCAAGTTTAAAGTTGAACTGTGATATTCGAGATTGGCACCAGCACTGCTCGTTCTGATACCCACCCTCTGGTGCACGTCTCTTCCCTCCTCCCGACATTTGAGATCTAGGAAGGAACGCCACCTGGTAGTTCCTCTTCAGCGAGGATTGAAATCTCTCTCTTGAACTTTCTCTGTTTCAGCCGCAGTGGGAAGGGTCCAGTGGAAGTTCAAGTTTGAGGAGTTGGGAGTCTTTCTGTGTGGAGCTTGTACGTTCTCTCCGTGGTTGCTTGAGTTTCCCACTGGTCTCTGATTTCCTCGATCCAAAGTCCAAACGCATTCAAACGGAGAATTGGAGCCTGGCAGATTGCCCAAAGGCGTGTGTGAAAGTGTGAATCAGTGTGTGTACTGGGATTGGCTTCGGCCCGTGACCCAGAAATTAAAAAAGGGTTGTGAAAATGAAAGGGTGGATGGAAACTCTAAATGGCCAATGGAGTTTAGGGTTCATTACATTCACATAACAAACGAACACAGAGTTCGTGGTTGAACAAATTAGGTTGAAGTAGCTCGGACACTTTCTGGCCTAATTCCGCCAATGCTATTAAATGATGGAACTGGGGTGGTCAGTGGCACTCAAACTGGTCTCTGCCTTTGTTGTTTCCTAGTGGGAGTTGTGACCTAATCTGAGATTGCTTGGAACACACAGGCCTAATTCTGTGAAACGCAACCTTTGACTTCTAGATAAACGCAGAGCAGGACTGTTAAAACGGGTTTGTCAGCATTTATTGACACAACACCCGGCCTCGACCTCGGGCTTGAGGAGATGCTAATCTAAACGCTCTCTATCACTCCTGTCAAGTCTGTTTGAGACTCACCCAAACACAAACGCCTACTGACATTCATGTAAGACATACCATTCATCTGAAGTCACCGCTGGTGTTGCGTAATGGCAACGGTGTTAAGAAACGACACTTTCGGTGACTTGGGAGCAAAGAGTGCCAAGAGCCGAGTTAATCCTTAATCAAAGCTTTAAATTGACCAAGACCCAAACTGAACTAGACTCTGTGTTTGTGCTGAACGTTTACATTGGGGCTGGGTTTTTGTTCCAATGTGGGGTGATCCTTACAACTTTGAAGGCCAGTTTGAGGGTCAAAATGGGGTGGAGGTGACACTTAAACGCTTTGGATTCACCTTAGGGATAATGGTGAGACCACACACACAATGGTTGTATGGAGAAGTAAGTGTGTGTGTGTGCAGGCAACTCTTCAGAATTTTGAGACTTTAAGTCTGGGTGAATAAATGAACTTTGTCCAATATAAAACTGTGACGCAATGTAAACGGCAATGCTGAAAGCCGTTGTGAAATGCCGAAGTGAGTATATGTGTATTACATGAGTTGACTGTGGTCATGCCGTGTGCGACTGTGGTTGGTTGGACGCAATCGGCAATTATTGATAGACATCAGTGTGAGTCATTGTGTGTGAGTGTGTTGTGTGTTGTGTCACGCCTCGGTTTGGTTCAACACAGTCCAGTTTACTTCCTACACTTGCGCACGTGTCATAACTGTGTGCGATTAGCTGCTCATTCCAGCACAGAAATGAAAAGCAGAAGGAACAGAAGCTGAAAAACCACTTCTGCTTCAGTCATGGGACTCCTGCAGAAATGAGAATAGACGAGTTCAGACGCGTAAAATAAATACACCAGCACTGATAGAATCAATGCCACTCCTGAATGCCAAGGGCATTGCAGCACCTTCTGAGATGTCTATCTCTCAATTACTCATTCACTCTCTCTTTCACTCATTTACTTATTTACTCTACCAACACGTGTTTGGGTTGATGATTTACAAACTTGGTATTATATTCCGGGCACTAAAAGATAATTTCTCACGGAAAACTGAATGCACAGCCTGCCATGTTTGACTGGAAAAACCTCTCACGGAAGACACAGAAGACCCCAACCCCTTCCCAACAATAATGACGTCATTCTTCTCCTGTTGCTTCAGAGGACAATGTTCTTCTTTCGAATGGTCTAGAGTCACCAATCTTACTCCTGATGCTCCAGAGGACGCTGTACTTCCTTTGAAGGGTCCAGAGCATCCCATCTCCCTTCTGATGCTCCAGAAGACACTGTTGTTCCTCCCAATGGTCCAGAGCGAGATCATCTCCCTGTTGCTCCCAAACACCCAGTACTTCCCATCCAATGTTGCAAAGCAAAGTCATCTCTCTCCTGGCCCTCCAGGAAACACCAGCCTTCCTTTCAATGTCCAGAAAAAAAGCCATCTCCCTCCTGTCACTCCTGAAGTGAACATCTCTCATCCAAACACAAGTGAAAATCACTCAGGACAGAGAAAACAGAAAAAATATTCCATTAGTCGAGAAGAGATGAATGGTTCCAGACATTCAGTCTTTTAACAACAACAACAACAACAACTCACTAAACCAAAGCTAGTGAGTGTGAAGCTGACTGACAGCAACCCAAACAATCTGTAATAGATAGATAACTGGAGACCGTGGTGCCTTTATGATGGTCAGACATGGCTAGAAGATCAGGCGTATGCAACTGGAGTTGACAAGTGTAACTGACGGAAGAATAGAGGAGTGATGGATCCTGACAGAATTCTGATCAGAAGCTGCAGAGAGAGAGAGAGAGAGAGAGAGAGAGAGAGAGAGAGAGAGAGAGAGAGAGAGAGAGAGAGAGAGAGAGAGAGAGAGAGAGAGAGAG
>MU204254.1:0-11123 GCA_017309775.1 Paedocypris sp. Pulau Singkep | reverse complement strand
AATCGAGTCTGAATCTTTTAGCCGCATTTATTGTCGCAGAATGTATTTTGTTTTTCGGAAATGTAGTTTCTTACCTAAAAGAAGGTAACTTTTACTACGGAGAACTTTATTTATTATAGAATGTTTTATGGAATGTAATAAAGATGATTCAGAAAACTAAAAGGCTCGACTATTTCATGTTTTACTGTTATATTTTTAAGTAATTCATTTTTTGAAGGTTTATAGGAATTTTAAAAACTAATTGGTTAAGTTACTCATTAGGTAATTACGTTACTTTTCAGACACAGTAATTAGAAAAGTAATTTAATTACAAAATGGTAAAGTAATAAGTAATTAGTAATTAATTACTTTTCTAAAGTAACTTACCCAACACTGCTTGAAACTGACATTGTGCGTCATTTCAGAAATCAAAAATGAGAGAGAAAAAAAAGCATCGTCTTCAAACTTTCAAATCTTGAATCTACACAGTTTTTTAAACACTGTACTTTCTTTAATTTTGCATTGAGGTCGACCTCACTTAAATAAAAAATCATAAAACCCGGCGGAATTAAATCTAAAAATCTTAAAGTGTGTCAACACCCCCACAACATTACAATGCCACTACAACTACCAATCAGACAAGCCAGGATGAAGCCATACTCTTACGCAGTATAGAGTACTGTACTCTTGAATACTCTCAGGGTACTTAATGAGCTGTAACTTCACTGTATAGTTACTAAATGCAGAGCACAATTACAATACTGCCCCTAGTGGCCATATTGACAAACTCACCTCACTTTCTTTTTTTTTTTTTACACTTTTGTGGGTACTGTGTACTTTTTTAGACGCTTAATTTTTTTTTACCACATATACGTACATATCCTGCTGTTAATGGAACTTAGTAGTCGTAGAAGCATTTTCACTACTAATTTTACTCTTTATTTTTAACAAACATTTTTGGGCTACATTAACAATCTCACTCACTTTACTTATTATGAAGTTATATTTAAAAGGTAAATATTTTCTAAGCAGTTAATTGGCTAAAAATGTAGACAACTAGGCAAAATTATGAAATTAAAATAATGTAATTATTAATATCAACATAAATGTTTATTTAGTAATGCAATATTAGACAAACAAATGTAAATATTTTCTTTTCGTTGTCTTGGTTATTTGGTACACGATTTCCGTTTATTGTGCAATATATGGGCCATTGCTGTCAAAAACATGTTGTTTTTTTTCTCTTCTTTTTGTTGCTATAAATTGCTATTTCTAATGTATTTTCTTTTATTCAGGTTGACATTTTGGTTTAAGACTTAAATGTTGGCTCAGCTGTGACTTTGAATCTCAGAAAGGATCGATACTGCTGAGAAATCTGTGCTTTTACACGAACAGATCAACGTACAACGTTACAAACGATAACGTACAAAATGAATAGGTGGTGGATGGATGGAATGCGGAAGGACGAACTAAAAGACAAAGACAGACAGATAGATGTATAAAACCCAAAGACTAAACGAATGTTTTTGTTCATCGCGTCTAGATATCAACACAACAAAGATCATGCGGTCATAATCCGAGAGTTTGACCGCCTGGTGGATCAGTGCGGATTAACACCAGAACAACACCAGTCCGTGTCACTTCTCCATCCTCCTCAAACTCCTGCCGTGAAGCGCGTGAAGAGCAGACAAACACCCCGAGGTCAAGGACACGGAGCTGCTCTTCAAACCAGCATCGTCACGCTGGAAGATGCTGATGCTGCCAAGACCGGACACCTTCCAAAGGTGCGACCACCATCACCACCACTAACCAGGTGTTAAAAAACGAAGCCAATTAAAATAAAATCGTTACCATTTCGTGAATATTTTTTTTTTCTATTTTTTTCAAAATCAGTTCTGCACAAAAAATGGTGGAGTGCGTAAACGTTTCCTATAACAATAAAAATAACATGTTGTATATAACGTGTTATTATTGTTTCTTGACACATTTCTAATAAAAAAAATAATAGTAAAACTTTAAAAACGTATTTAAAAAGATATGAGGGCGAGTAAACGCGCAACACCACGGATGCTGTGGGACAGATGGTGACGGTAATGCACCAATGAGCTGACAACCCCGGTGATGACGTAAGCGGAAGTGGCCCGTGCGATTTGACAATGGCTGACGCCGGGGCGAAAGCGAATGAGAAAAAAGAAGCTGTTATGAAGAAGCACGTGTTTCTGACCGGCGTCCCTGGTAAATCTGCGTTTAAACACACGCACTAGTCATTTCTGTGACATTTGCTGTTATGAAGATGCGTGTCTTTTTTTTTGGTTAAATGTTGTTGACACACACACACACACACACACACACACACACACACACACACACACACACACAATATTAATGGGTGAATTTCTCTTGAAGCAACATCTGAATTGACAAAGCAAAACTTTTAATGAACGTGCTTTGATACATTTATACAATGAAGCAATGTATATATAAATATATCATGAGTTGATATTTAAAATTGTGTTTTTGTCAAATATATGCTGTATATATTAGTTTTATTTATGTATTTATCCACACACATACGTACCGTACACAGAACCAACTGCAACTCATTTTACTTGAGTTTGTATGAATTTATTTTAAGTTATTTTAGGATTTTAAGAATTTAAAATATCATTAGTTTATTTTAATCTTTAATTTGCTCATTGGTGCGAGTGAGCACCTGAAAACAAACCCAGTGGTTTTCAACGGGGACAATTTGAGGGAGTAAGTGGTTTCACAACAACTAAGTTGTGCACGTCTCAATGCAGATGTACGCGTTGCGGTAAATAAGGGTTACATAACTAAAGAGAACAAGCGCATCATTCGACCACATTTTGAGTGGTTTAACTCACAAAGACAATTATGAATGCAAAAACAGCACGAAGGTAAAGCCCAATGGAGCGCTTTAATACGTCGTATAAACTTACGATGCTAGTCATAAAACATTTGTGACTTGTCATAGTTCATTTGATTCACGTTAATGTTGGTCATAAAAACTGTAATAAATAATTGTTAATCCATTAATACTTTGTGCTTTGTCACAAAGTATATGATCGCCGCGTCCAGTGTTTTGGGATCTTGTGCTCAAATCTTTTTGAAGGTCATTAAAAGGCTTCATTTTGATGATTGAAATCGTTGAATTCAACCAATGATTGAATAAGTGCAAGTTCGAGTCTGGGCCAGAAGACGCGCACTTATCTGGAGTCGACTGTACGTACACACTAGGAGTGAATGTATATCATAAAACTTATATCATTATATCAAAGATGTTTTCTAGTGTCCAGATTTTCTAGCCGCATTACATTTCAGTAGACCCTCAATTGCATTTCATTTTCTTCTCATAGTAGACGAAATTGTGTAAAGATGTGAAGAAATTAGATGCAGTGGGTAACGTGGATGAGAGAGAGAGAGAGAGAGACTGGGTTCCTACTGATGCTTGAAATCCTTGAAAGTGCTTGAATTTCAATCATTTGTTTTCATGACCTTGAATATGCTGGAATTTAAAATGTTAAACAGTGAATTCCGAATAAGTGCACGTCCTCGACCGGGCTCGAGCTTAGGCGGACCATGTTTCTTTATTAGATGAGTCGTACGTAGATGTCGTCATCCCCTCTACTACTTTAACTACTACTACTACAAGACAGTGTTTAAATCATCAAAACGAGGCCTTTTGACTGTTCTTTCGTTCGTGTTTTCTTTCAGGGTTGGTGTTATTTTGCCAAGCTGCTCTTTTTTTTTTTTTTTTTTTGAATGCGTGAATTTCCTTTGCGACGGCCACCTGAATTATTTTCTGTTATAAAACGTCTATTCTTTCCACAAGTGATATCATTGGTCGTACAAGATTTCCACGCCATGTTCATACTAAACTTTAGATTAAACTTTAGCACGTACAAACTTTACTGCATTAACTCAGTGATCCCCAACCTTTTTGTCGTCACAGAGCGGTGACGTCTGATAATTTTACTGCGGCCTTGTGTTGGGTAATATTTCAGATTTTAGTATTTAATTTCGAATTTAACAATATCATAGTATTTATTTGTATTTAAACATGTATTGAAAAAAACTGTTGTACCAAAATACAAATATAAAGTGATTTAGCATCTAAGTGGAATGAGGACAAGAAAACTTGAAAAACTCAAATGGACCTTGAAAGGTGCTTGAATTTTATCTTTTAGAAAGTGTAGGAACCCTGTCGCGTGAAACAAACGTTTATAAACGACTTTGATAAAAAATAAGCAAAAACATTGCTGCACGTGCCTTTACGGTTCTGTTTCTTAGTAGAGCTGCTCATAAACACACCAATAAATCATACAGGCACATCGGCCTGGTTTGTCCAAGGAGACGGTTGCGCCAAGCCAGGAAAAGGATTGTCAGTGGTGGTGAATGGAGAAGAACTGGAAGCTTTGTTGATCTGATAAGATCACGTCACGTTGCAAATGCCAGACAGTTGTGGACATTCAGTGATAACAAGCAATCTGCCTAATGTTGCTGAGGTTAATGAACAAGCAACTGATGACCTTTAGAGCAGAATATAGTGGGCACGACTGGTGGTCACCGGGCCTGAGCTAATACACAGTCGTCTGTTGTAGAGCGAAAAAGGCCGAGAAAGTCTCGCCGGACACGGACGGCTGAATGTCTTTACCTTGAGATGCGTATCTCTGGTCTCTACGGGGACCACCGGGGGATACTGGAGGGAAAGGGGCATTGCCAAGACGAGACGGACCACTGAATGACGGGCCGAATCCAAATGTTATCGGATTGTTAAAAAAACCTCTTCTGATCAACACAAAGCCATCCATGAAGATAGTGTGGAGACATTCTGGCCACCAGAACGTCCTCAGAATACGTGATTTGCAAGCCTGAGGCAAATCCAAACTGACTTTTTTTTTGACCATTTTACCGATTTTAAATAGGAAACTGCTTAAGTCAAAATGTCAAACGGTGCAGTAGAGTTCAGTTGTTGAAGTCTGCGAAGCAACTAAAGCCCCATGTTGTAGTGTTTTATTTTGACGTCCCTTTTCTCTCTTTCGACATTTTTTTCCTCATGACGGTGTAGGTACCAAATTGACTCGGGTGTAAAATTGAGTCGGGATCCTTCTCTAATGATGACATCACACCACGGTTACACCAATTGGACCAACCACGTATCATTGAGATGATGTTCTCGGGCTCCTCCTTTTGTTGTTTTGATTTTACGTTTTTCTTTTGAAACGTAAAGTTGTGTGAGACTGACTTTTTGGGGGGTTTTTTTATCGGTTTTATCTGACATTTTGAAACATTGTTGTGTTAAATTTCATTATATATTAAATAAATCCTCACAAATGAAGAATTTCCTGTTCTTCCTTTCTTGGTCTTTTTAGAGTCTATTTTTAGTACGAGTTTAATACTCAAGTTCTTTTAAAATGGAATAGTTTATTACTTTTACTCGAGTCTTTGTGGTAACTTGTGACATGTTATTTTTACTTTTGGCGTTATTTTTTTGTATGGCTTTCAGGTACTCCTCACACCTCTGATCTGAGTAAAAAAAAATGAATCAAACTCCCAAGTACTAGGTTTTAACACTAAAGCGGGGACTAATGGGCACTTGCGGGGTCCTTTCCCAACTTTGAAAGGACCCAACTTTGGGGTGGGTTAGTTTGTAACCCGGCTGACATTAATCTCAGTGTGTGTGTGTGTGTGTGTGTGTGTCAGGGGTGGGGAAGACGACTCTGGTGAAGCGGCTGAGCGAGGCTCTGGTGGCGTCTGGAGAGTCCGTGAGTGGCTTCTACACGGAGGAGGTGCGGGAGTGTGGACAGAGGGTGGGATTCGATGTGGTGACTCTCTCTGGCCAGAGGGGGCGCCTGTCCCGGCTCAGGTACCGACTCTCTCTCTCTCCTCTCTCTCTGGAGCTGGTTTGATGCTCTGTGACGATTTTTTTTTTTTTTTAATAATGAACACTTTTCTTTTTTAAAGACATATTTTTCCCCTAATTTGCATAGCGACTTAGCGTTGGTCTCGAACTAAGAAAAGCGCTATATAAATAAACTTGAACTTGATCCAGCGGCGAGTCCTCAGCGGGGCGTGGTCTTCGGGTCGGGAGGTACGCGGTGGACCTGGCGGCGTTTGAGGGCGTGGCTCTTCCTCTGCTCCGAGCGGTGAGGTGAGGCTGTGGTGGGTGTGGCCTAGGTGATGCTGAGGGCGTGTCCTGCAGGAGCGGCCCAGCTGTGCGGTGTTTGTGATGGACGAGATCGGCAGGATGGAGCTGCTAAGCCCCGCCTTCATTGCCGGCGTCCGATTGGTGCTGGACTCCACTAGCTGTGTGCTGGGCTCCGCCCCCTCGTCCGGAGCCAAGAGCCTGCCACTGGTGCGAGAGGTGCAGAGCCGGCCGGACGTCCTGCTGTGTGAGGTGTGTGTGTGTGTGTGTGTGTGTGTGTGTGTGTGGAGCTCCGGGTCCTGATGTGTGTGTTCCGTGTCCCCGCAGGTCACCAGACAGAACAGAGAGCAGATCTTCAGCCGCATCCTCTCCGCTCTGCAGGAGTGTGTGAAGAACACACACTCACTCTCTCACTAATGCACTCTGTTTCTCTCACACAGACTCACACACACACTCTCTCTCTTTTCTCACTCACACACACACACACTATCACTCATGCACACACACACACACACACACACACACACTATCACTCATGCATACACACACACACACACACACTTTCTCTCACTCATGCACACTCTGCCACGCACTCTCTCACAAATACACACACACTCATTATCTCTCTCTCTCTCTCTCTCTATCACTAATACACTCTCTCACACAGACACACACTTTTTCTCTTTCTCACATGTACACACACTGTAAAAAATGACTGTGAGATTTACAGGAAAACAATGTAAATGTCCTACAGAATAGAAGTGTAAATCCAAAAACATGTATTTTTTGTTTCAATTACATGAAATTTTCGTAAACTATTCAACGACACGTTTTGTTATGTTTACAGCAACAATCTGCCATTATAATCAAAATTCTGTGTTAAAACGACAAATCTTTGTGTGGAAAAAAATGAAAAATACTGTAATACTCATAACAAAACTACTTTGTTCATTTCACATGGAAATACAGTACAATGTACTGTAGGTTTTAGTCCGTTTCTCTTAAAAAGATACAGGTTTATGCTGTACTTCCGAACAAGATAACATGATAAACATAATGTCAGGAAGTAGAATTCGAGACGTAATGAAAAGAATTGAGCAGACGAGGCGAGGTAATTATTTTTAAATATCTGGCGAACACAGGACTAATGACAGAATCAAGAGAAAAGAGAATGACGGAGGAGAAAGTAATTATAGAATGAACACTTTTTAGAAAACAGCGACAGAGATGGACGCGAAACGCCGGGAAACGTCAAAAGAAGAAGAAGAAGAAGAAGAAGAAGCTCGTATATGATTGGATACTGATGAAAGGCGCGGGAGTGGGTCACCTGCTGCTGACGTCGATAACGAGCGAGCCAGACCAGCGCTTGCAGCTGGCAAGATTGCCAATTGAGGCAGAGCACAACTGTTCGGCACTTCTTATTTCCACAAGTTTATATCTCCAAAAAGACGTTTAAAAGAGTGTGTATGCTGTCGAATTGGACAAGTAAAAGTTTGCACGGTAAGATTCACAGTGTTTAGCCTAATTTGTTGGACACCAAACGAAAATGTCAGCTCAAAGCACATGGTGTACACTTTTGTTTGGATAACTGATCATTTAAAATGCTTAATATGCTTTTGCTCAACAGGTGTTTTTTTCTCAATAAACCCGGAAAAGGGAACCACAGTACAGAATAAAAACTCCAAGCAGCGTCCAACCGTCAACGCTCGAGTCCTCACCCTGATACAGGACCTCTCTGACCATGAGTGGCGTTAACCCTAATAATGTACTCTTTCTGTGAACTCTCACTCTTTGTTTGAGAAGAGTTAGTGTTAGTTTTCACTCGAAATCCATGTGTGTTGTTAATTAAAGCACTGTATTTTAAAGGTGCACTAACTTTCTCTGTTTGACAAAAGGTACATTAAGTTTTTACTTTCTTAAATAAAACAAAAAACCTTTGTTTGAATAAAAATGTGGACAAATAATTTTGATTTTGCTCTTGTCTTTTCCCATGATGTGTTTTTGAAATGCACCACATTAATATTACAAATTCCACATTATCAAAACATTTTATGTAGAATATACAGAACATCGCCATTTAAAATACAAGTTATACTGTTCTTTTAACAGTGAAAAGCAATTTATTGTAAGACATTTTCCTGTTAATTTTAACATTTTTGATGCACAATAAGCAATAATTTCATGTAAAAAATACAGGACATTGTAAATTCTTCAACACTGTTTTGCTTATAGATAAACAGGTTTATTTTGTAGATTTAACCAATTTGTAATGTGATTCTGCCGTGATTTTAATCACTGTAAATTCATTTACATATTGTGTCAGTAAAATGAATTACTGTGCGCCTGTATTTTTAACAGGAATTCTCTGGTAACCACAGCTGCCAGGGTTTTCCTGTAAAAAAGACAGTATTTTTTTTACAGTGCACACACACTCACTCACAAACACTAACACACACACACACACACACACACCAGCTCTCACTCAGACACACTAACACACACATACTATCACTCACGCACTTTCTCTTTCTCTCATTAACACTCTCACTCACACACACACTCTCTCATTATGCACACTCTATCACACATGCACTCTCAGACACACACAGACTCTATTACCCACACCAACACACTCTTTATCGCACACACACACACACACACACACACACACACACACACTCTCTTTCTCTATTACACACACACTCTATTTCTCACACACACACACACACACATACACACCCACTTTATCACAATGTCACACATCTTTTCATTTTCATACACTCCAACAAGCTTATCTCTTTCACACAATTGTGCACACGCTCTCTCACACACACTCTTTTGCGCACACTCTCCAACACGTTTTGTTCCTCACACAACCACACACACACACACACTTTTTGTTTTGCATACACACTGCAGCAAACTTTCAAATCTCTTTCACCCTTGTGCACATTCTCGCGTACACTTTCTCAAACACACACTCACACATGCTCTTTCTCTCACACACACACACACGCACACAATTCAACACAATCTCTCTCTGACATATCTTTTACTCTCACACACACTCTCCAACATACTTTTTTTTATACGCACACACACTTTCTCCGGCGAAAATGCTCACTTACTTACACACACACACTGTTTTGTGAGTGACACACATTTTTCTGCGCTCTCCGACACACACCAACACATCACTCTCTCTCTCTTTCTTCTTATGACTGGCTCTTTGGACATGTTTTGGGTAATAAAAGTTTGTGTGTTGATTTGTGATTTGTAATGTTTGTGTATTTAAACATTGCAGTGCAATTTTACGCAAGCACACATTTTATTTTACCATGTCTTCAAATAAAGCATTAAAATTACATCTGTAATATTGCAATCAAAATGTAAACGCTGGAGTTTTATATGTGATTACTTGGGTGATGTCGCCCTCTGGTGGATGTCAGGTAAAGTGAGGTGAGTGTCGGTAAGCCATTACGGGCTGTGTTGAAATTGTAAACTATAGTGGGTGAGATTGAGTGATGCTACACACGCACACACGCAGTGAAGTTACACAACTTTTATAATTATATAAAAGTTCAGTATCAGTATAATTTACTGATAAAATCAGTGTCAATCGCTACAAGTAGCGAAGCTATTAGCTTAACTACATTTTTCAGTAGCTTGCTGGTAGCGAAGCTATTTTCTGATTCAAGTAGCTTTTCAGTAGCGAAGCTATTTTTTTGCTCGAGTAGCGTCCGCACAAGCTACATTTACGTTGAAGTTTCACATTCGCGGCGCTGCTGTAGTACGCGACTCGCGAATGAGCCGATGCTTAAGAGTCGATGCTTTGCACCGAACGACAAAAACCGACTCCCACAAGAGAACCTCAGTCGCTATTGGTTAGATCTGCTGAGACTTTTTTGATGGGTGCACGATTCGGCCAATCACGTGTGAGGACAGAATAAACTCTCGCCTATTATGCGAATGAAGAGGGCGGAGTCAGAACGAAGCGCGTCCGGTAAATGATAGGAGCGAAACCGAAAAAGCAGCAGCATCTGGCCGCAATTCAGTGAAAGTGGCGACTAAATCGCCCATTATAGCCCTTTGGCTGGGGGAGCTTTCTATTGTTTAATTAAAAGTTATGTTGAGTAATTGATTTTCACAAATAATACCATAAGCCAACAAATGGAGGAGTTAAGTAATTATGGAATAAATACAGTGTATTTATGACAAAACATATGATTTTGAACGTTTTAAGGTAATGGAAATATCTGAAATTGCCAGTAAAAAATATGCAAAACAAAATGCAATACATATTTATACCAGATTGCTGCGATGCGTAAGTGTTTCCATTTACACCTGTTTAATTGTAAAAAATTGTAATGAAATGTAAGTTGCTTTGGATAAAAGCGTCTGCTAAATTACTGTAAAGTAAAGTAATTGTGTGGAACATGTTTATTGTTGTTTTTTGTTTTGTCATGTGTTACAATTAATTTAAACTGTTTGTTAAATACAGTACTATTAAATACAGTAAAGAGTTAAATGGAATAGTTATTACTGCTGTTTCATTGGCAGTTTTAGTGAATACTGAAGCATTGACTTGGAATAAAGGTCAATTTATAAATTTATTGAAGTAGTTTGAATGTAGTTAAGCTACTTTTGCCATGTTGTTGTAGCTTAGCTTCGCTACATTTCCCAGAGGATAGCTTCACTGTAGTGAAAGCTACATTTATTGCAGGTTAGCGAGTAGCTTAGCTTACTACATTTTACGAGTATTTCTACATTTTTATTATATTCTACATTTTTATCATTTGTAACACGCGAGTGCTTCTGTGTAAACATCTGTATTTTAGACCGTTTTAATTGGTCCGAATTACAATTCGAGCGGTGCTTGACCAGCAGGTGTCGCTGCAGGAGCGTCAGGAGGAAGATCTACTGCACTGCGGTCTGATGTTCTCAGCTTCACCATAGTCTTCTCTTCACCTTTATTATT
>MU204253.1:87939-98227 GCA_017309775.1 Paedocypris sp. Pulau Singkep | reverse complement strand
TCGAGCGAGGCTTATCTGGTCGGTCTGTTCGAGGACACCAACCTGTGCGCCATCCACGCCAAGAGAGTCACCATCATGCCCAAAGACATCCAGCTGGCCCGCCGCATCCGCGGAGAGCGCGCCTAAGCCCCGCTGACCCCCACACACACAACGGCTCTTTTAAGAGCCACCACAACTACAGAGATGGACAGATTTCTTTCACAAATATTGTGTTCTCACCAAAATATATTATAATAATTTATCCGTTTAAACGATGTGTAAGTATCGTCCAGAAAAAGATTTATACTTGATAACATAATGCAAATGCGGCCTCGAAATTCCGTTAGCACTTATACTGAGGCTAAATGGTTTACAACATTTTTTAACAATTTATTCTGTCAAATGATGCCTGGCGGTTTGTGTAGAGTGACGTCATTGAATTCCGCCTTTCTGCTTTCTATCAGGTCCGGTCAAATAAATTCACAAAGTTATATTCAACTATATCTGCAACTTTGCAGAAATTCGTTTATAATCTTAAACATACCGTGGAGTTCGTACAAGACGATAATATTAAGTCTTAAGTTTGAGCGCAGTCCAAGCGGTTCGTTTAGAGTGACGTCGTTTGGTTTCCGCCTTCTGCTTTCTTTCAGGTCCGGTCAGAGCGTGTAAAAGCGACGTGGCTGCCACTAGAGCGCCAGTCTCTCGTTCTCACTGAATCGGAGCAGCATCATCATGTCCGGCAGAGGAAAGGGCGGTAAAGGTCTCGGTAAAGGAGGCGCCAAGCGTCACCGCAAAGTTCTGCGCGACAACATCCAGGGAATCACCAAACCCGCCATCCGTCGTCTCGCTCGCCGCGGCGGCGTCAAGCGCATCTCCGGTCTGATCTATGAAGAGACTCGCGGTGTTCTGAAGGTGTTTCTGGAGAACGTCATTCGCGACGCCGTCACCTACACCGAGCACGCCAAGAGAAAGACCGTCACCGCCATGGATGTGGTTTACGCGCTGAAGCGGCAGGGACGCACTCTGTACGGCTTCGGTGGATAAACACGCCCTAGTACGTTAACGACCCAACGGCTCTTTTAAGAGCCACCACAAGCTCCGTGAATGACAAATTTCACTTTATCGGTGGTGTTGAATGCTTTAATAACTACAAATGTGTGAATCTCAGACAAAAATGCAGTAAGTTGGGGTGGAATGTTAGTGAAGTTGCGAAACGATACGTTGTTGCACCGCTGCCCTTCGGTTTTTTAATGTATTTTTAATGCTCAATTAGGCACAAACGTGTATTTACAGCAGCACAGTGTCTAAAGTGTATATATTTTTAACGGAATTAAGGTCGGTATTTTTCTTTCACCTGAATTTCAGTATTTTCAGTTCACCTAAAAGCGCGGGAAACTGAACAAAAAAAGCGGAAGGGGGTTGGGCAGATAAACCTGGACACGCCCCTAACAGCGGACTGGCCATGACATGACCTGAACCTTTTAGAGCCACACACACACGGGCATTGGAGGGGTTTTCCGTCACTTTTTCGTACTGTCTCGTACTGCTAACGGGAGATTTAAACACAGGCCCGATTTACAGCGGCTAAACGTGACTTATTTACGGTTCTACGTCTCATTCTTGCGAAATAATCATGTTATTCCTGAATATGACCACACGAGGGCGCCAATGTCTTTCAGTACGTTAACCTCCTTACACGTCACATTTTATATATGACATTTTAAAATGGACATGTTGAAAGCGAGATGAAGCAAACGCTGGATCTGTGTGGCTAAGATGTAGCTGTTTTTAATAGAATGATCAGTAAAAACCCTATAAAATGGAGGCGGGTTCTTCTGTTTATTTTTATATTATTATTTTATTTTCGTTATTATATCTAATGGTAAGTTCCATCCGTGTAAGAGATTACACTCTCACCACATCAAACTCAGTCAAGTTCTGTCGCTGATTCAGAAACGATTATTTCTTAAAAAAAAATCCAACTTTCCAGGTCGCCGCCATGAATAGCCTGTCACGTGCAACCACTACGTCACGTGGACCGCCTCTCTCGTGCGCGTGCGCGAAGCTCTCACGGCTTTACCTGTATAAAGTACGCGCTGTGACCATATTTGATTTCCAGTAAGGAAGACAATCGGTGTGAATTTTCCCTTCCACAAAACACGCAAAAAATGAAAAGAGTCTCGTTGGTTTGTGGTGCTATTGTTTTATTTAGTGAGCATACTGTGCATTTCTTTAATTTTGGAAGCATATTTTCACGCAACAGGCCCAGAACAAGTGAAGCATGCATTGAAGCAACTTGAAAAAAAAGCAAAAAAACGAAATAAAATAAACTCGATATACAGGCACGTGTTTTCCGGGTTTATTTACAGAGATGTAATGACTGTCACCGGTAGGGGGCGCACAGTAGAACAAGTCACTTTAAAACACCTGTAAGAAACGAGGAAACGTGTAGTCCGACACTATTCACAATTAGTCTGGAAGTGATTATCATTCAATACAAAATCATATGTAATCGAAGACGTCATTAACACTCGTTATATATGCGTAACTGCTTCTGAGACGAGACATTTCACATCACCAGCTTAAGAGTGTTAAAAGCTTCTCTTGTTTTGTTTTAAATAAATATCTGTATATATATACAAAACAAAAAGACTTAAAGTAACACGGTCTATTTACTCAAGTCCTGCAAACCTCTGATTGGTCGGACATGATCAGTTATTGTGGGCGTGTCCACACACTTTTGTTCCCATGGAGACGTAACTAACTTTGTGTATCAAACGCGGAGCCACAAACAGTCGTGACTTTCTTTAAGCGGTTTACTCTCTCATGTCTGACTATTATGTGTAACTACGTAATAGTGTTTACTTTGTGTAACGGAATATTCTAGAAAAATACATTGTTGAAACGTCTTTCTCCCGTGTTTGAGTCTCCACGGTGAACGACCATGAGGACGGAGAACTGCTCACTAGGTTTACTACTCGCACTCGTCTTCTACTCACACGCCGGGCGAGGTGAGACGCTTTACACACCCACTAACTCCACAGTATTTATTAAATCACACATTAGAGCGGGAAATACATGTGAAAATTATCAGCAGTGTCCAACCAATCACATGGCCAGCACGGTTTGTGTGTGTGTGTGTGTGTGTGTGTTGCTAGGCTGCCATTTGTTGTTGAATTCTCTGCACACACACTTACAATATAAAAAGTATAAAATTATAAAAATGTTTTAAGTTGTTGTAGATGTTTTGTGGCACATATTAGAAAGTCAAATTACGGAATAGAACGTTAATTACGTAATAACACGAAATGATGGAATAACGACTCAATTTATAATTGCTGTATATTACATGTGTATATACAGTGCTATTTATGTAAATTATGGAGCAGTATTTTTCCCAAGTCTTTTAGTTCGTTCAACACAGATGAGCAAAGGCTCCTGGGAATTGGAGTTCAGTGTTACTTCTCTTCCTCCATTATAACACTAGTTTATTTGGGTTTAATTACCACGTAAAGCTCGATTTTCCGGCTACGTATTTTATTGGTTATTTTATGTTGGGCATTTTATAAAATTAAATGAATTCAATCGATGCGGCAATTTCCACCAACCTCACTGATGTAATTTAACAAAGTCAAACAGAATGATACGAGTGAATTTTTTCTAAAATAAATAAATGAAAGGATTCGTGCAAATTTGAGGCTTTATCATTGGAAATTGATGATTTGTTTTTTAAGACACTATTTTGGCGCCATGATTGCAGATTTGAGTCAAAGTATCGAAATTTAAAAGAACTTGAGCATTTTACTCATACTAAATTAAGTCTAAAAAAAACAAACACATGTGAAAAAACTCCATTCATGAGGTTTAATTGTCTAATATAGAAACTATTCACCACCTTCACCTTTCAAAAGTGGTAAAGCTAATTAAATAAAGAACAAAAAGCCAGTCTCAATTAAACTCGAACGTGCCAAGTGAATAAATAAAATTCACGCTCGAGTGAATAATCTAATTCACAATCAGCTTCCAGTCTCTTCATGGCAAAATCGCCTCGTTCGCCCACGAAATCCGATGATGGTTTGTCGCGCGCCAAAATATAACGACTCGCGGTAATTCACATGTAGTGGAGTGAAAAGTTCTCAGTCACAAATGCAGTGGAGTCGAAAAGTTGCTTCCACTTCTGACACTCGGTACAAGTAGCCGGGGGAGAAAAAATACTCAAGTAAAGCAACAAAGTGCGTCTAGTCAAGTACTTGTCGTGCAGTGGCTGGTGCTGACGGAGTGGAGCGGCTGGAGGTTCAGGTCGGAGGCGCGGCTCACATCTCCTGCTTCTTCAACGCCACCCAGCTGCCCGGATATTTCACCGTCGAGTGGTTTGCGGTGCGTCTCTCCAGCTCCTGAACCCGGTGAAGAGGAGGAACTGACGCCCTTCTCCACCCTCAGATCCCCCCGGCAGACGTCTACACCCCCACAAGACCTTCTCCCATCTTCTTCAGCGAGTATTTCCAGACGCGGCGTCGCGAGGAGAACAGCAGCTACAGCGCTCGCCTCAGCCTGCACGCGCACGCCGCCGGAGAGACTCTCAGCGTGCGGGACGTCCGGCCAGAGGACCAGAGGACCTTCAGCTGCCGCGTCAGAGTCAACCGCGTCCGGCGAATAACCATCACCGTCCTGAAGGTCCTCGGTAAGGCGTGTCGTCACTCTGATGCACCTGCTCCATCGGTGTAATGTCAAGTGCGTGCCTCGTACACGTTAAAAAGTGAGTTGTGGTCGCTTTAGTTGAATTAAAATTGTATCGAATTCCTTAAACGTGGAAGACTAACGAAAGTATTTTGGTAGATGGACTTTGCAACTTACGTGTTTCTTTGCTACTTTGTGCTGAAAAGAGACAATTGTCAGCTACATTAGTGACTGGGCATCTGTATCTTTACTGGTTTAAATGGACACTACATGGTTAGTTTCTGGTGTGGATGAGGTGATGTCGCCATCTGCAGGATGATGGAGGTACTGGAGGCTGTTTATCAGCTCAATCACGTCAATAATAATAATAATAATAATAATAATAATAATAATAATAATAATAATAATAATAATTGAACCTTTATTAGTCCCTCATGGGGAAAAATGAGACTGACTTTTGTCACCCCCCCTATTTTGTTCTGCCATTTTCAAACAACAAGGCGTTACATTTCGTTTGTATATTAAGAAAATAAAACCTCCAAAAAAAAAAGAGTTTGTGTCACTCACAAATTATTCAGCGCATTTAACACAAGTAGAATTTTTGAGTAAAAATCGCAAAGTGTCCAATTGTAAAAGAACTCAAGTATTCCCGGAGCTGGTGTAGCTTGTAATGGAGTAGTTTTGACTGTAAGGTGTCAGTACTTTTACTCGAGTGTGTATTTCAGTTACTCTTTACGTCTCTGGCTTTCTGTGGAACGCGATACAGCAAACGGTGTGTTTAACGAATAAATGAAAAATAGAGAATGAGAAAAAAAAAATAGACGAGATCATTCACACAAGCACTATGTAATTGTTCATGAATTATTCACTTTCTGGAAAGTTCTTGCCAGAATTAGAAACACAATTAGAGCTGTACAAATAGAATTACAATTATGTGTGTTTGTCTGTTCCGTTTCTAGATCCTCCTACAAGCAAGCCACCGCTGGGTAAGTCTCGTCATTTACTGTATTTACGTGATTATAAGCACCGTTATTGTCACATATTTCAATTTTTAGAACAATTTCACCGTTATTAATGCACACATTGCGCATTAATATAAGCTCTCGTTTTTCGTTCCGTGCGTATAAGCTTTTACTAGTACAAATTGGGAAACGTGGTTAAATAACAAGGGGAAAAAAAATACAAATAAAATATAAATTATAGTAGGAAGCGAAGAACACAGGCGAGGAGTCGAAACCAGGGAAAAACACAGTGAAAACCAGCGAGTCGCCAGGTAGTTCTGTGTTGTCTGGGAAGCGTTCGACCAGAGAGTGTTTGAAATGTTTCCCTCGCACAAAATCTAAAGCAAAACGACAAAAATAGACGCGGCGAGTTCTGTAAACCGTTATAAACGCCACGCGCGGTGTGTTGTTTGAATAACGAATGTGTTCATTTGCCATTACACACATGTGCTGCGTTTAATAGCATGTGGATGGTTTGCACTTTTCCAGAAATCACCTCAGACGGGGGTCCTTCTTTGACACGCCCTCTCCCAAACCCCTCCCCCACCACGCCCCTTCCTCCAGACTTCCGTCTCATGGTGCTGGTCCTCGGGGGCGTGTTTCTTCTTGCCGTGCTGGCCGCCGCCCTCTTCCTGTACCACAAGAGGAAGTGCTGCAGCCGCTCCAGGAAGCTTGAGATGTGAGGATTTATTTTTCACTTTACTTTGTTTGGCCGAGAGAGTTGTTGCTTAGACGTCGATTGTGGAATCTTGCTAAAGTTTGCAAAAGTAAAAATAACAAAAAGTCCAATTTTACAAATGTTTACTTTTGATTCGTGCTGTCAAAGTTAACGCGTTAACGCACTTGATTAATTTTACGTGCTTAATCGCGTCAATTACTTTTTAACGCCATTAATCACAGTTGCGTTTTTTTATAGTTACAGCCCAATGTCCAATATTACAAGCTTCAGTCATTTAATCGCGATTAATCGCGATTAATTTGATCAGGGAAGTGCGATTAACTAGTAAAAAAAATGAATCTTTTGCCAGCACTACTATTGATAAAACGTTTCACTTTAAGTCAATCTCGCAGCTACTTTAGTTGCTTTGTAAAAGTATATACTATTATTATATTGCATTATATTATTATCAGTTGTACTGTGACTGCAATCACAAAGGTTTTATAGAAGAGCGCTTAACAGAGTCGGATACAATTTCAGAATTGAACAGACATTTCTCTCTCTAAAACATGTTGTATTTATTGTTCATTGCCTTTTTTATTTACTTTTATATTGTCTAAATGGCCAGATAATGGGGATTTACGCACATTTCTTCACAATCACGCAGCCGATTCAAATGTCCTTTGGCTTTTAGAAAGAGCAAAAACACATTTCTGCTCTTGCAAGAACACTACAAGAGGTTGATGGGGGTTTTTTTTTTTTTGGGAAAACAAAAATGGAATCAAAAATATTCAACGTAAATTTTGAAGAAACGAACGATTTGGTATTTTTGACACTATACGATTCCACATAGTGCCGGGAAAAGATTTTGGCCGGCTTCAGATTTGATACTTGGGTCAAAAAATCCAAACGCAAAACCTGAAGCGAAAAAAAAGTTTTCAATGAAAACGTGAAGATTGCGAGCGAAAAAAGAAAAAAAAAAAAAAAAACGTAAATGTGAAGCATTTTTGTTCATTTCATCCAAATTTACGCTTGATATTTTTGACAACGTCTGCAATTCTTTCTTTTAACTGAGAAAGTCGGCACTTTTTTTTTAAAATTTGAAAATAAATAAACTGGTGTTAGTAAAGTGTGTGTGTGAGTGTGTGTGTGTGTGTGTGTTGTCAATCTCAGCAGAACAAAGGAGATGGACGACCTGGAGGACCTGGAGGCCGAGATGAAGATGAAGGATGAGGAGCTGGAGATGAAGGTACCAGAGCACTTCACCTTCACCTTCACCACAGTCTCTGCTCTGACTGTAACACGTGTGTGTTTCTCCTCAGGACGGAAGATCAGCGTACTACACCTGTGAGTGTCCACACTGACCCAGAAAACCAGTGTTACTCGTCTCACTTCAGCCTCACATCGTTTTTTTTTGTTTTGTTTTTTTTGTGTTTATTTGCGTTAATTTATACATTATACGTTGCAATGTTTTCTGTTTTTTTTTTTTTTTTTTACTTTTTTATCAGAAGTGTAAAGTACTTGAGTAAATGTACTCCATTACCTTACTTGAGTATGTTTTGGCTACTTGGTACTTGTACCGAGGACCAAAAATAGAAGCAACTTTTACTCTCTACTCCACTACATTTGAATGGACACTTACAGTTACTCGTTACATTTTGATTGTGCGCGACAAACCATAGGTTTTTACCGCCGTTAATTTTTCTTGGGCGAACGAGGCGATTTTGTCATCTGTAGTCTGCTGAAGATACTGGAAGTATTGAATAAATACTTAAGTGTTTTTTTTTTGCACATTTCAGTTTGATTGAGACTGACTTTTCGTTCTTAATTTATTTTGTTTTACCATTTTTGAAACCTGGAGGTGTTACATTTGCATTTCTGTGTTGAAAAATAAAACAACCTCATGAATGTTTTCTCACATGCCTTTGTTTTCTTTTACCCTAAATTCAGTGTGAGTAAAATACTTAAGTTATTTTAAATTGCAACCTTGACTCAAGTTTATACTGGTGACTTTTGACTTGTATTAGAGTAACTTATACCGTATGTATCCGTACTTTTACTTAAGTATAGTTGTCCGCTACTCTTTACACCTGTAAACAATACTGATAATTTCCTGCAAATGTTGGCAATTATACATTTTTTTCCATGTTTGCATTTGATCAGCGAAATATATATTTAAATGTGTGTGTGTGTGTGTGTGTGTGTGTGTGTGTGTAAAATTCTATTCTGTTGTGTGTTCTGTTGAATACATTTCTTGATTAAAACATTAAACAGTCGCAACTGGGCTTTTTTAAACTGCATAAAATAAAAGCTAATTATTAATTAAAACGATAAGATATTAACATTTATTTGAAACAACTGAATAACTGGACACGTCATAGAACATTTAATTTGGCGCCACCGCGTGGCCGAATTTAAGAATGAAAAGTGCGATCAAAAGTGATTTACCGTGTCTCCGTTCAAAACAGATGATTTAATGTACTAAACACACCGTCTGTGGCATTTGTACTACAGCTTCACTAGCACTTGAAACGCCTTTGTGCCCAAAAAATGCACAAAGCCTGTAACTGCACTTGAGGAAAGTAGACAAAACACAATGTCAGGTACGATATTAAAAAAAAAAAAAGTAAACCATGTTAACGATGACTAAAGCGAAAACAAGTAAATATATAGTGGATAGACTTTCGGCAAACAAAAAGCTGCACCACAAATAACGTGTGAATGAGAATCTATAGACGTTTAAATGTTAGAATAAGAAGAAGGCATTTCTAACACTTAAGTAACGTTACAAAGTCCATTTACATATAACCTAAACCTATTTAAATGTAACCTGTTTTTTAATATCTTATTTATGTAATAATATAATAATTATTATATAAAATAATATATAATTAAATAGAGTAATATGAATTGCAGAGGGAGTTCTGTTAACCCAGGTCCGGGGCAGAGGGGGCGCTAATACGTCCAAAAGATGGACGTCAATTGCCGTAAATAAAAAGATAAAAGAAGAAGATGGTGACGTAATTCAAACATGGCGACGTCCGGGTAAAATGGTAGTTTTCAGAAATAAGCGCTTGTGCATCCGCGACAGAACTTGACTGAGTTTGATGTGGTGAGAGTGTAAAGATGCGCGTGATTAAAGAGGAAAGAGAAGACGCGGGAGAATATGAAGCGTCTGAGGAGAAACCAGGTCCGAGATTCTCTTTGTTCCGCGGGTTTTCAAACGTGTCGTTACTTCATTATTGCGCTTCTTATTGTTAATTTGCGTTATTGTTCCAACACTGTTGTTGTCAAACTGTCGTTTAAACGTGGTTTTATTTTGATCAGATCCGGAAGTGATTTGACGGGTCAGCGATTGAATCTCGGGGTTATTATATGTATTATAAACGTGTATTAACTTCAAATTTAATAAACTGTTGGGAATTAAAACAGAAGTGTGTGTGTGTGTGTGTGTAGTCGCTCTTCTGGCTCGATTAATCAAGTTGATGATAATCAAGTTCTAGTTCATTTATAAAGCGCTTTTCTACGTCACTTTTCTTAGTGTCTAAAAAAGTCTTTAAAAACAGAAATATCGATTCTTTTTATGAGTTTTAAAAATTGGGGGGGGGGGGGTTGTTAAAAAGGAAAAAAATAATAAATAGTAATAGTGATGATAAAAGTAATCTAGGAATCCACGACTCGCCTGACGCACCAAAACCGCAGAAATGAGTATTTATTGCCTTTTTTCTTGGATAATAGTTGTTCGTTTTAATATATAACACAGACATGTTTTTTTTTTCTTCTTTTCAGACGTGAAGCTGGTGAAGGAGGAAAGAGAAGAAGCGTGTGAAGTGGAGAATAAACAGCAGGAGCTTCTCAACAGTGTGACTGAACAAGCCTCTATTAGTTGTTTAAAGACGGACAAGAGTTCCTCAGACCAAACAGCAGAAGATCAACCAGTGTCTGCTTTCCTTCACAGTGGAGATGTTTCCTT
>MU204253.1:21779-39202 GCA_017309775.1 Paedocypris sp. Pulau Singkep | reverse complement strand
CTCTCTCTCTCTCTCTCTCTCTCTCTCTCTCTCTCTCTCTCTCTCTCTCTCTCTCTCTCTCTCTCTCTCTCTCTCTCTCTCTCTCTCTCTCTCTCTCTCTCTCTCTCTCTCTCTCTCTCTCTCTCTCTCTCTCTCTCTCTCTCTCTCTCTCTCTCTCTCTCTCTCTCTCTCTCTCTCTCTGTCTCTCTCTCTCTCGCTCTCTCTCTCTTACTGTGTCTCGTTGTCTCTCATTCTCTCTGATCTCTTTTGCAAAAAACTATTCCATAAACACAGCGGTTATTTTAAAATTATTAAAAATGCCTGACACATCTTCAGGTTTTCCTATGCATATAAGTTCTTACTTTAAACAACGTTAGAATGCAAAGTTTGTCTAAAATGCAATTAAGGTCTAGTAAAATGAAACACCGGCCCCAACAGCGTGTTATAATACTGACACCGTCTGGACGCTAGAAAATACCCCAACATGAATTTTAATATCGCACACCACTAACACACATTCTTAACAAGAGTCAACAACAAGGTTGATCAGAGAGAATCCATATCTCGTCAAAAAGACAAATCAAACAATTGAAAAGGTTTGTTGTTTATTGGATCACTATAGTTTTGAGTACATTTTCTGAGTTTTTACTGCTCTGACATAAACCATTTGCAGCATCAAAATGAGCCAAGAAGAAAAGAGCAAAGAAGAACCAAAGGACCCGTTAGTCTCTGCTAAAACCGCAGGTGAGTGCGACTGCCAAAATTTTAAAATCAAATTCAAATTTTAATTGTCATACACACATTATTCACAGTACAACATGCAATGAAATGTATTTTAAAATTGTCCAGCATTTACAGTAAACATGGGGTGGGGTGGTGCATGCGAGAGAAAAGAGATACAATACAAAATAAATAGATGAGGGTAAAAATATGAATAAGAACAAGGAAAAAAAAAAGATAATAAATATTAATAAAAAAGAGCAAAGTACTAAATACAAAAAAAAAAGGTTTTTGCGAGGCCGAATGAATCAACGAGGAGGGGTTAAAAACTCTTGGGGGCGGGGCATCTATCAGACAAGATATGTTCTGAAAAACAGGTGTTAGGTTTTTAGTGTTAGGGTTAGTAATATCTAGTTAGTCTAGTTCAAGTTAGTCTGTTTAAGTGCTGTTTTATTTATTTATTTACTTGTTTATTTTAAAATGACTTGTTCTTTTTGGTTTTCTGTGTAAAGTGCTTTGTGTAGTTTACTCCCTTCTTCCTCACACTCAGAATTTCTAAAAGGAAAGGGATACAAGGTGATTGAGAAACTTGGACAAGGAGTGTCAGGGATGGTATATCTGATGGAGAATAAATACGGAGAAAGTTACGCCGTCAAAGAGATGAACACAAGACACGTAAGAACCTGGTCGTGTGTTTGATTCTCTGAGGAAACATGAGCCTTTGCTAGATTGTAGAAGTTTGCTGGTTCCCTTTCAGCGTCAGTTCACTTTGACGTCGGTCAGTTATACTCATGATGAGATTGGATGGAATGGATTCGCCGCTTCAAACGCGCCAATGAGCTGTGACGGCGCTCGAGTGTCGGACCCACATGCACAGCACGAGATGGAGCAGGAGTAGCGATAAACTGTTTATTCTCGCCAACAAACAGGCAATGGTCAATACCGGCAAACTGAAAGCAGAAGAGTAGTCCGAGAGGCAGGCGAGAGGTCAGGTAAACAAGATCCAGTAGTCCAAACCGACAGGCGAGAGGATAGTCCAAGGAGCCAGGCGGAAGGTCCGTGATCAGCAATCAGAGTCCAAAACGGTAGGCGAGAGAGTAATCCGGGAAAACAAGCAAGAGTCTGTGATCGAGAGCAAACAAGGGCCAAATCGGCAGGCGAGAGACGGAGGTCGGGAAGGGGAAACGAGTTCGGATACAACAAGACAAGACTAGACATGAAATACACGCTGTACAAGGCTGGCAAAAAGCACAGACGATCTGGCATCGGTGTCGGTGAATCGCGCTTATATACAATAGATTATTACCTAATAGTCACCTATACAAAACACCCGCGTAACACAGCGATCACAACAAGACCCGGATGAGCCAAGATGGCGGCAACGCGCCGAATTTCAAAATGCATGTCCGTAAGCGCTTCAATATAAATGTCCGTGCCGTCATGCGCTGGGATCCGTGACTTGAACGGTCAAGTTGATGGCTGCGTACATTTGGATGTCGCTTTTGAACCGAATCAGGCTGTATAAAAGGGACGAGCGAAAAATCCCTCAGAAAGCCCTGGAAGAAGCAAGAACTTCCTGGTTACATCGGCGAGAGTTTTGCTCCTACACGGTAGATACGTATTGTTTCACTTCTTTGAACCTCGGAAAGGAAGTAGCAAGTTCCTCAAGGTTTCCTAGACTCAGGCTGGTGGAACGCCCGTCAGAGTATTGGCCCTCCCAGATCCCGGTCTCGAGATCTCCGCGGCTTTATTCATCCCCCTCAGACGTTTCTTGGGCGAGTGGTCTACACTCCCTCAACCGTCTCCGTGGGTGATTTGAACCGTGTGACTTGGCTATGCGCTACAGTTCGCTCGGTGTTCCGAGGCGTCCTCACCACTCGCTTGGATTTGAAGAACGCAGAGGTATTATGGGCAGTTTACAACCCATGGTTCCCGGTGGTATGCGCCCCATTCTGGATCTGAGGTCCCTGAATCGACACAGGTTCTCGTTCAGGATGGGTACTCAGATGGCTATTCTGAGGGCAGTTCAGCCCCAGGATAGGTTCGTCGCTATAGACCTTCAAGACACATACTTCCATGTCTCGATTTTGATTCAACACAGACCGTTTATACGCTTTGTGCTCGAAGGCCGAGCATATCAGTACAAGGTCCTGCCCTTCGGCCTCTCTCTGTCCCCGCGGGTCTTTACAAGCATAGCGCAGGCCATCCTGAACTACTAGACTCTTTGGGCTCCGGGATGGGATGTGGAGCAGTGTGCAACGACAACAAAGTGGCAGGTTGTAGGTCGGCTCCTCGCATCCAGTGGAACTTAACATACTCGAGCTACTAGCCCCTGACTACTGGCGAATGGAGGAAACGAATTGGTCAAGCTCAGATTGACCTGTTTGCTTCAGACGAATCGACCCATTGTCCACTCTGGTTTGCTCTGACCGAGGCACCACTCGGACTAGACGCATTTACACACCCACCGCCTCACCATATGCGAAAATAGGCCTTCCGCAGGTTTCCCTGATTCCACAACTCCTGGGTCGAGTCAAGAACCAAGGGTCATCAGGTTACTTTGTTACTTTGTGCCATACTGGCCCAACAAGACCTGGACGTCGGAGCTCATAGCTCTGGTGACGTCACCTCCGAGGAAGCTACCTCAGAGAGGTAGATATTAACTGCTTTTGTCCTTGCTCAGGCCTATGCATCGTCACTTGGTGTCGCCAGATAAACCACTGAGTTGCTCCGTCACGACGGTTCTGTTTTTTCTCCAGCAGAAGCTCAATGGGAATTCAGCACCCTGAGACTCTATGTTGCGACAATATCAGCCTCACATGACCTCAACGAGAGAAAGACGATTGTCCGACACGACCTGACGATTAGGTTTCTAAGAGGTGCTAAGGAGGGTACAACTAACCATCCAGACCTCCCTCCACCCCAGTGTGGGATTTGAGCTCGGTGCTGGCAACCCTGTGCTCTCCCCCTTTTTACCCACTGGAGATCACGAGTAAGCTCCTCACACTGAAGGCCGCGTTACCCCTACGCTAGCTTCAGTTGTCTGCTATGGTGGCTGGCAGAAGGGAAATGCCGTCACTAAGCAGAGATTGCTTGGATTGTTGAGGCGATCAAGATGATCTTGAGTGGGATGCTGTTCGTGATGTGGCCTGCTGCATCTCTCCCATCGCCAATATAACTGACACATGTCGAAGTGAAAGGAAACGTCTTGGTTACTCGGTTCACATCAGGACAAGCCGCTGGAAGTCTGCATTTGCCCGACCGGCTTCAAATTAGCAAAGAATAATGTGCATGATTTGATCAACCTGATAAGGTGACATGCAAATCCATCAGCCATAAACTTGAACGCTCATTTGCGCTTTTGAAGAGTTTGAAGCAGCGAATCGATTTCATCCAATCTCCCATCCCATCATCAGTATAACTGACAGATGTCTCTACGTAAGTAACCAAGACGTTCTGCATTACACAGAAACGTGAACTTATAGAATAACAGGTGATCTGTTCTTCTGCAGATAAAGGAGGAGGTTTACAAAAATGACATGGACATTTTGAAGAAGCTCAATCACGGCTACATCATCACATATGTAGATTCCTTCAGCGGTGCGTCTGCTAGTGTGTGTTAAGATCTTCAGACTGAGGTGTTTTAACTGCAGTGTGTGTGTAGACGAGGAAGAGAACCTGGTGTATGTGGTGATGGAGCTCTGCTCAGGAAATCTGTTCCAGCTGATGAACAAGCAGAAAGAACAGGAGACTGGCTTCAGTGAAGATCAGGTGAGAAGATAAAGTCCAGCAGGTTCCAGCAGACACGTGACTGTCGTCTCCCGCTAGATTCTGGACTGGCTTGTTCAGATCTGTCTGGCTCTGCAGTACGTTCACCAGAAGAACATCATCCACAGAGACATTAAACCTCAGGTACGTCCTCACTAGCCTCACTAGCCTCACACCACCATCACTGACTCTTCTGCTCTACAGAACATCTTCCTCACTGATGAAGGCTACATCAACGTGGGAGACTTCGGCTGCTCAAAAATACTAGACGAGTACAAACAGATACGGTGTGTGTCATTTCCCTTCTGTTATCTGTCTAATCACGGTTGATCTTCTAGAGATCCGTACGCTGCATCAGTGGTGGGTGCAGACCTGTACGTCAGTCCAGAAGTCATGAGACGTCACGGCAGCGTTAAAAGGTGAAGACACGACACACTGAGAGGAGTCACTCACTGACTGACGGAAATTCTTTCTACAAAGTTACTACATCCCTTATAATCACAAAACCAATATAGTTGCGTGAACACTGAAGAGTGAGTAGTGAGCGCTCAGCTGAGTGTCGCCCTCTTGTGGTTTCAGTGACGTCTGGTCGTTGGGGTGGCTGCTGCATGATCTCTGCAGGCTGGACGTGTGGGTGAGCGACACTTCATCTCACACCAGCTGAGATCCTGACTATCATTGTTTCTGGGTTGATAGTTGAATCGATTCGTTTTTTTCATCAGTCTAGTAAAT
This sequence comes from Paedocypris sp. Pulau Singkep, assembly GCA_017309775.1. NCBI lineage: Eukaryota > Metazoa > Chordata > Actinopteri > Cypriniformes > Paedocypris > Paedocypris sp. Pulau Singkep. Next base: position 34,003 of record MU204253.1, on the reverse strand, counting down.
TTACCATCAAAAACGTACCTTACATGTTTCGGCGGAGTTGCTTTCGTCTTCCTCAGAGGCGTCAGTAGGTGGAGGTATGACATGGTTAAAAATCAGCTAATTGTCATTGAGGCAAAGTTCAAGTTCAAGTATATTTATCCAGATTTTTTCCTAGTTCCAGACCAACGCAAAGTCACAATGCGGAATTAAAAATGTGTCTTTAAAAAAGAAAAATATCCATTATTCAGCGATCTCAGGACATCGGCAGGGGAGTGAAACGAGCAAGAACAAAAGCTGTTAGCATTTTGAAGGGCTCTAAGAGAATAATAATAGAAGTGATGCTATGGTGCAAGTGAGGTTCGGTTCCGGGATCCTACCTCATGCAGCCTTCCAGAAGTTGACATGTGTTTTAGAAAACGTTGGCTAAATACGGTAACCTGCGCAAACTGGAGAAGACATGAAAATGACAAAAAGCGACCTAGAGAAATAGAATTGGATCCTGGAAGCGTTAAAAAAGGATGTGTGTGCACACGTCATGAACCAGGATGATGGACTTTATTTGCTTTCACACACGTGGAGTGACATTCTCCAGAAAGAGGCGGAGTCGACCTGTCAATCTGTGACCCGCCTCAATTACAATAAGCTGTTTTTAACCACGCCACACCTCTTCCTGGTGACGCTTCTGAGGAAGATGAAAGTAACTCAGTCGAAACATGTAAGGCACAAGTAAGATAAAGCAGTGGCGCCGTTAAGGGGGGGGGGGGGTTGGACAATTCTGGGGGCCCGTGGTCTTTTTGGGGCCCCCAGCGAGCAGGCATAGGGCCCATCACGTAATATTTTCATGGGGCCAGAAATTGCTAGCGACGCCCCTGAGATAAGGTACGTCATTATAAGCGTACCTTTAAAAATAATAATAAATTGATTAAACTATAATGAACACTCTTGCACACAGCGTCTTTCTTGGCAGAAAAGCTTTCCTATATTTGTTCCTCCTACTGTCAGACGTAGTTGAGCGTCGATTCCTTCACGCTCTCAGCATGAAGAGAGGAACCCCTCCAGAGATCTCAGACAGATACTCCGTGGAGCTCCAGGAGCTGGTGAAAGAGATGATCCAGATTGACCCGCATCTCAGACCTTCAGCCGCAGAGATTCTAGACAAACCCTTCCTGAGCCACGCCGTGAACACAAACAGAAGAATTCCAGAGGCTCTTGAGAAGAAGTACCAGATGAATCTTAGAAGGTTTGATGAGGATTACGACAATCACTTTGAAAAGTTTAAAGTCTTAGTAGAAGACTGGAAGAAAGCAACAGACAAGCTGGAGTCGGTCCATTACGGCAGCACCGCTGGGAGTCTGTCTGGAGCCGTGATCGGGGCTGCGGGGGGCATCACAGCAGTTGTGGGAGCGATTCTGGCCCCCTTCACTCTCGGAGCTTCTCTGATTGTTACTGGTGTTGGTGTTGGTGTCAGTGTCGCTGGTGGTGTAACTGGTGCATCATCCAACATCACTGGTGCGAAGATAAAATCAACCCTCCAGGAAACGATCAGTAAAATTAAGCAGGATGTTGAGTCTGAGAGTGCGCCGATTATAGCAGCGATGAAGGCGCTGATGAAGTCAATGAAGCAGCTGCAGAAGTTTGAGCTGTTGGTCAATGAGTCCGGGAACAATCAGGCTCAAGCAGAATGGAGAGTGGGCAGATGTACAGCAGTGGCCGCGACTGAGATCACTCTGATAGTGCTGGCAAACGCCGGAAGAATCGCCGCTCGGTCGGCTATCGCTGGGCGTGCATCAGTGGCGGCCATGAGGGCTGTGTCTGGTGTGTTGAGCGGGGTCATGCTCATCGCTGATGCCGCCTTTATAGTGACCGACTCTAGAGAGATTCATAGAATGAGAACACAGGACCAGTCAACTGATCCAGAACAAGTCCAATCTCAAGTCCTCAAGTTAATTAATCAGATGAAAAACACACATGAATATCTCTGCACCGTCTTGACAGAAATTGAAGAAACCAGACGTACAACACACCAGCTCACCACTGATGACCTGCAAAAGCCAGACAAATAGATGAAGTTATTTTCATCTTCCAAACTAAAGTCAAGTCAAGTCAAGTCAGAGAACAGTGTATTTTCTGTTGTTTCTAAAGTGTAAAGCACTTTGGTCAGTTCATCTGTTTTAAAGTGCTGTAGAAATAAAGATGACTTGACTTGACTAGTGTGTTGTTGACTAGACATCCACTTCCTAAGCACGAGAGTTGTTGTGATCCCTCCATTAGTGGTCAGGATGTAGTTTAAGTTTGTTTCGGATCATTCCCGCGCCCTGAGTTGTTGCACACTGTTGTGGCTCTCGTTTCAAATACTCTTGGGAGATTTATAAAGTGTTTATTGCATGCTAAAAGTGTTTAGAACTATAGTTCTTTAGGTTCGTAGATGTGCTAAATGAATGCTTTGGATGGATATATTCTTGTTCTTAATCAATATTTGCTAGACTAGAGCAGGGTGGTGCATTTTGTAACTCAAAATTTCCGTTAGCATAGACTTTCGTAAGTGGACGTACCACTGTAAAGTAACGGTCAAGCTGAGGGTGTTTTTAATCTCTAATTTTCAATATTTTTTAATGGGTGGCAGTCTATTAGAGGTGGTGCTCAAATTGTGGTTTTACTGTATTCTCGCTTCAAACTAAATGTTGTTCATAAATGCCTTATGGTGCAAGTATTTTTGGCAGGTTTGTCATACTACTTCTGCATTTTAGCAATAAATTTGATCTTTGCCTGGAACAGTATTCAGTCAAAGAACAATCATAGCTGGATTAATACACCAGAGAGGAGAAGAAGCTCCAAAAATAAAACTCTTCATTAAAAAAATCTGCAAGTGTCTGTCTTTCTTCCGTCCTTCTATTATGCCCTGTTATGTACATAAGTGAGCAGGTTGGAAACAGAAAAATTGAATAATTACATCAACGTGTATGGGAACTCCGTCAAAACAAAACAAGTTTGACCAGCAGGCCATTGTTCCACCGCAACCCCAATAAAGGGTTAAAAGACAGGCAACACCTGAGTTTTATGAGCTGCCGGTGTGAAATAAGCCTCTTGCTGCTTCCCTCCTTGACCGCCAGGTGGAGCCAAGGAGCAGAATCGCATCACACTCAATCTGCTAAATTTTTGGCTCTGGCTGTTCTTAATTTAGCCATAAATTCGGTATCTAAAATTAGATATGCCCTGACCTTGGTTGATCTAAAACGTTTAGGTGCAGATATTGTGTATTTTAATGTTTTTAAGAAAATAAAAGCAAGCACAAACATTGACAAATCAAATGTGTTTGTTTGAATGTATTAACCTCCTGAGTCCTGAGGGCCACGTTTGTGTACTGACCTTCACGGATTTCTTCCTCCTGCTGCGTTGACACCTGCCGTGCTAAAACGGATCAACCATGCTACCGTGGTCTTATACCACCCTCCAGTGGTGTCCGATTGTCGAAGCACACTTTGCAGTCATAGTGAAAATGGCAGAGAATAGGACGGAAGATCTGTCGCCTGCAGTGCAAGAGTCCAGCACTCGAACATCACCAAACCATTCTCAAGATAATCCAGTGGAAAGGTTCAACCGCACCTTCAAATGCTTAGTCCGGCACTAGAGAACATCACCGTATCATCCTCAAGACAATCCAGTGGAAAGGTTCAACCGCACCTTCCAATGCTTACAACCCTGACAAATTAGGGAAATCTGAGATTATGAGTCCACAGATACTCTTCTTTTTACTTTCGTTTTGGATGCCATCCACCTCTCTCTGTTGACTTGATCTTTGGACTGTCTGGAGAGCACAAATAAAGAACATCGGTAGCACTTACACCTTGCTTAGAATTAACTAAGCATGAATAAGAACTTACATTATTAGCAATGTATGATTCAGGCATGACCATTACTTAGTAACACGTTTATTAATGATGAGCATCTAATGTATAAGCTCATGAACAAGTTGCACGAAAAAGCCTTTAATTGTTCCACAGCGTAGAAATTGCATGTCAAAATAGGTAGACAAATACTAGCATAAACATATAAAACAACAAACATAAACCATCATAACACCAGTTCAAGTCACCAGTTTAGATTGTGGAGTCTACTAGCAGCAGGTAGGAAAGATCTGCGATATCTCTCCTTCACACAGTGGAGGTGGATCAGTCTCTCCAGAGCAGACAGGAAGTCCACCAGAGGGTGAGAGTCCAGGTCCAGGATGGATGATAGTTTATCCAGGATCCATCTCTGGAAAAGTATAATCACGAGTCACTTGAGGTTGGTGTTTTCCAACACTCCTTATCTTTGGCTGGTGCCGGATTCTTCTTCGTCCAATGAACGATGACTTCCAGAGGGCTTGTATTGGTTTTTTTTAAGGGTTGAATGCCATTAATGTCTTCTTCTTTTTAACTTGTACAGGGAACTTGGGTCTTCACTAAATTGAACCTCCACAATTCTCAATATCTTGTTTGTATTTGTAGTGTTTCTACAAAAGAATCAGTGAAAATAGTTTGAAATAGAATCTCTCTCTCTCTTTTTCTTTCTCACACACACACATATTATATGTCTCTCTTTCTCTCTCTCTCTCTCTCTCTCTCTCTCTCTCTCTCTCTCTCTCTCACGTTATCTGTCTCTCACTCTTCCTTCTCTCTGTCTCTCTCTCTGTGTCATCTTCACACACACTAACTCTCTCACACACGTTCAATCTCCCTCTCTCTCTCTCACACACATTCTCTCTCTCACAATCTCTCTGTCTCCGACTCTGCCTGTTTCTCTCTGTCTCTCCCTGTCCTTGTCTGCCTCCTTCTGTCTGTGTGTGTGTGTGAGAGAGAGAGAGAGAAAGAGAGAGAGTGTGCGAGCATGTGTCTGCGTAATGCAATGCCCTGCGGTGAGTGGAGGTGGCATTTATCGAAAGCTGTGTGTGTGTGTGTGTGTGTGTGTGTGTGTGCGTTTGCCACAATCACCTTTGTAACAATGCAACTTTCAAATTTCTAAATTCTAATTTCAGGTCTGAAAAGGCACCAAATGGTGATGTTTGTTTATTTATTTGTTTGGATTTGTTGTCGCTGTTGTGACGTGACTTTTCCCCGCTGTGGGACTAAAAAAGGATTTTTCCATTCAAATCAATTCAAATAAATAAAATAAATAATAATTAATATTTATTAACAGTTAAGAATATTAATAATAATTATTATTATTACGATAAGCTGTGACACGTTATCAAACTAATTTTACAAATTACTGAGTTTAATTTGAATTCTCTTTAATTCTGAGCTATGTTGTGGCAAATTGCGAAATAAACACAATAAGTGAACACTCAATTTAAGCAGCTCAATTTTATTTTGCTCATTTTGCTTAAACTTATACTTGGACAACATCTTATACAGCGGGAATGTTGTAAGCCGACCACCACTAGAGGGATCATAGCGATTCTTGTCCTGAGGAAAGTGGCCTGGTCGGGTCGACACCACGCTAGGAATTTAGCCATCAAGTGAAGCTACACACACACAAACACACACAGTGAAGAGACAAACACACACCCGGAGCAGTGGGCAGCATTAAGCAGTGGTGTCAGGGGTCATGTGGGGGTCAGTGTCTGTCAATCAAGATCAGTGTTGGGAACGTTACTTTTAAAAAGTAATTAGTTACAGTTACTAGTTACTTCTAACAAATAGTAATTTAATTAGTAATTGAGTTACTTCATTATAAAAGTAACCAGGACAAGTAACTATTGCGTTACTTTCTGTGACATTGTTTTTTTTTTATTTGTCAAATAATTTGGCTGCTGTCAATATTAAATGTGTTAAATGAATGAAATAGACACTAAAAAAATTAAATGATTAATTTAAAGCACTGTACATTAATCTACAATATTTTAATATTGTTGTGGGACAATGCCAGAGACGCCTATCAAATTCAAAATTGTATTGTAAATATTATCATTAATATAATAAATAATAAAGCAAAATATATGGTTTAGAACTTATAATATTTATATACAGTATTTGTATACTCTCGGTGCGCGCGCGCGGACCAGCGCTTGTACATAACGTATGTGACCAAACGCAACGCTTTCGGGAGGTATATTACGGACATTTAATCTAAGACAATCATCACATTTCAGTCGCATCACGTTCTCACCAGAGGGAAAACAATACAGACTCTGATCGGACCAAAACCGCTTCGTGACCACAATTAAAGTAACGCATAATTTTTGTCAGTAACGATAACGGCGTTGTAACGGAGGAAAAACTAATTGCGTTAGGTTACTCGTTACTGAAAAAAGTAACGCCATTAGTAACGCCGTTTATTTATAACGCCGTTATTTCCATCACTTATCAAGATACGAATCAAAGAAACTCAAACACACTAATCTGCAACGTCTGATTTTGTTCATTAATACGTAGTAGAAGAAAAAAAAATTGTATCTATTTGATCTGGTAACACTGGTCATCCATTGTAAGGATGGTGTGTTTCTGACCAAATCAATTTAGATTTGAAGGCTTAGAGATCTTTGTGTGCGTTTCTCATCTGTATAATTAACTTGAGGACTTCAGATTTTACTTGTTCTGGATCAGTTGACTGGTTCTGTGTTCTCATTCGATGAATCTCTATAGAGTCGGTCACTATAAAGGCGGCATCAGCGATGAGCATGACCCCGCTCAACACACCAGACACAGCCGCCATGGCCGTCACTGCCACACGCCCAGCTTTAGCCGCCTGAGCAACAATTCTTCCGGCGTTTGTCAGAATCCTCAGAGTGACCTCAGCCGTGGCCACTACTGTATTCCTGGTCACTCTCAAGGCGGCTCGAGCCGGATCGTACCAAGACTCAGTGACCAACGGCTCAATCTTCTGCAGCTGATTTAGTGACTTCACCAGCGCCTTCATTGCTGCTATAATCGGCGCACTCTCAGACTCATAATCCTGCTTAATTTAACCGATCGTTTCCTGGAGGGTTGATTTTTTTACCGCACCAGTGATGTTGGATGCTGCACCAGTTACACCACCAGCGACACTGACCCCAATACCAACACCAGTAACAATCAGAGAAGCTCCGAGAGTGAAGGGGGCCAGAATCGCTCCCACAACTGCCGTGATGCCCCCCGCAGCCCCGATCACGGCTCCAGACAGACTCCCAGCGGTGCTGCCGTAATGGACCGACTCCAGCTCGTCTGTTGCTTTCTTGACTACAGCAGTCACTCGTTAAGGTGGTACAAGTCCTGAGGGACATGTAGAGGAATCAAATGAAGTCAAGGAAGCCGTGGTACCTGTTCTCTGTGGTAATGCCAAACATTCGTCACGCGAAGGAATCTCGTTCGGGAGTGTCCAGCAGGTTGACAATGTGCCGGCTGCCTTGCATTCAGAAGTTCTGTGGTGGGGTTACAAATCAAAGTTAACCTGCCATTCAGCGGCGATTCGGGTGGCCTGCTTTTGGACAATATGTAGAAGCGTTTGTATCGGGTTGCTCTGTTTGTACTAAATATAAGTCTTCAAACCGCCCTGGTGTTGGGTCCTTTGACTCTACTTGCTCTCTAGTGCAGAGGATTCTTGAAGGAGGTGGTCTGCACCCAAACACAGCAATTCAACCATCCAGTGAAGTTAAACACACACACAGTGAAGAGACAGACATACACCAGGAGCAGTGGGCAGCATTAAGCCGTGGTGTTGGGGAGACAGTTTTAAAAAAACATAAATGCGTATCTCGGTCTGGTTTTACTGGTCAGTTTGAGTGATTAGACCACTGGCAGCCGCCACTTTTGGTTATTTATATTTGCCTTTGCTCTATGTATATCTTGTCATGTACGTTTTTTTGTGTTCTTAAATCTGGTGTCGTATTTACATTTTTTGCCTTCTATATTTTGGACCACATTTTAATATATTTTTTATTTTTATATTGATTATTCAGTGTGTATATTTTACCATTATCTCATCTTTCTTTTTGCACCAAACAAAGTAGCAATACTAATTTCACTGTGATACAATGACAATAAAGGCATTCTACTATATTCTATTCTATTCTATTTTATTCAGTTTCATGCTATTCTATTAGTGGTTTAATGATTTGATACTGGTGTAATTTTGAGCTTTTCAATTTATCAATTTGACTTTTGGTTTCTTCAATTTCTGTCAAGACGTCGCAGAGATATTCATGTGCTTGTTTCATCTGATTAATTAACTTGAGGACTTGAGATTTTACTTGTTCTGGATCAGTTGACTGGTTCTGTGTTCTCATCCGATGAATCTCTCTAGAGTCGATCACTATAAAGGCGGCATCAGCGAGGAGCATGACCCCGCTCAACACACCAGACACAGCCGTCATGGCCGCCACTGACGCACGCCCAGCGCTAGCCGACCGAGCGGCGATTTTTCCGGTATTTGCCAGCACCATTGAAGTGACCCCTGTTGCGGTCACTACAGCACTACTGCTCATCCTCCACACGGCTCGATCCTTATTGTTCCCGGACTCAGTGACCAACGGCTCAAACTTCTGCAGCTGATCTAGTGACTCCCTCACCGCCTCCATTGCTGCTATAATCGGCGCACTCTCAGACTCAAAATTTTGCAAAATTTTCCTGATCGTTTCTTGAATGGTTGATTTTTTAACCGAACCAGTGATGTTGGATGCTGCACCAGTTACACCACCAAGAGCACTGACCCCAATACCAACACCAGAAACAATCAGAGAAGCTCCGAGAGTGAAAGGGGCCAGAATCGCTCCCACAACTGCTGTGATGCCCCCCGCAGCCCCGATCACGGCTCCAGACAGACTCCCAGCGGTGCTGCCGTAATGGACCGACTCCAGCTCGTCTGTTGCTTTCTTCCAGCCTTCTACTAAGACTTTAAACTTTTCAAAGTGATTGTCGTAAGCCTCATTAAACCTTCTGATATTCTTCCGGAACTCCTTAGGAATTAGCCTTATTATGAAATAGCCTCTGTAAGTCAGGGACTCTAGAACTCCTCTGTTTGTGTTCACGGCGTCGCTCAGGAAGGGTTTGTCTAGAATCTCTGCGGCTGAAGGTCTGAGATGCGGGTCAATCTGGATCATCTCTTTCACCAGCTCCTGGAGCTCCACGGAGTATCTGTCTGAGATCTCTGGAGGGGTTCCTCTCTTCATGCTGAGGCCCTGAAGGAATCGACGCTCTAACACGTCTGACTGTAAGAGGAAAACATATAGTAAAGCTTTTCTGTCAAGAAGGATTTCCTTTTAAAACCAGTGATTTATAGTCAGGATCTCAGCTGGTGTGAGATGAAGTGTCGCTCACCCACACGTCCAGCCTGCAGAGATCATGCAGCAGCCACCCCAACGACCAGACGTCACTGAAACCACAAGAGGGCGACACTCAGCTCAAGGTTTATTTCCTCTCTTTTTCTCTTCACTAAAGAGTTTTGCTTCCTAGTCACTGTCACGTCTGTTGCTGCTCACTGGTCACATTCAGAGTAATAATACTGACACAATGCAGACATACAGTGCCAATGACCATGTTTGAAAGTATCTTAATTTTTTCATTTCACACAGCTTCGAGAGTCTGCGATTGGAAAAATGGTTTGCGAGATTAAATTTCTGTTCTGTAGTATTACTTCTGTTTATATTATTATATTTGAAACCCTTGCTGTAACTTTATGGCCAAAACATCATAAGCTCTCATGTGTAGACTATGAGAATCAATTTATATTTATATGTGTGTGTGAGCGTGTGTGGTGTGTTTACCCGGATCAGAGTGAACCCTTACTTGGATGATTTCCTTATCTATTCCTCGGGTAAAGAGTCCCACATTTGTCATGTGTCTCTCATCCTGGATGATCTGCGGCAATACTAACTCGTCCTTAAAACTTGAGAAGTGTGACTTCCATGTCTCCTCCACTTGGTTCCTGGGGTACGTAATCTCCCCTCATCAAATGGCAATGGATCAGGAGAGACTTCGAGCCTACGTCCATCCGAGACCTACAATGGTTCTTGGGTTTTGCTAACTTTTACCAATGATTAATTGCTAATAACAGCGCTGTGTGTTCTCTCTTAACTAATCTTCTCAGGAACAAGCCTAGTCCAAGTAAAGGACTCGAGTTTGCACCCCTGTTCTCATTTCTCCAAGAAACTGTCATTGGCAGAATGGAACTATGATGTGGGAGATTGAGAACTTTTGTCCAAACTGGCACACGAGGAGTGACAACATTGGTTGGAAGGTGCCAAGTTTCCATTCACCGTACTCACGGATCATAAGAATTTGCAGTTACTTCGAGAGGCGAAACGACTCGTGGGCCATGGGCCACTTCGGCAAAACATGTGAGCCATGTTCTTTGCATGCTTTTATTTCACCACATCCTAAAGACACGGGTTCAAGAATGAGAAGGCTGACGAGTTGTCTCGAGTCGGTGAACCTCTGGAGTCAATTCCCAGCGTCAAACGAATCTTCCCAAAGAAGATCCTGGTCAGTCCTTTCCAGTGGGAACTGGAACAACAGGAGCCATGCCCATCTGGTTGTCCCAAAAACCATCAGTACGTCCTTGAAGCTTGTCAAACACTGGTCGAGCCAATACACACGTCCTTAGGGCATCATGGCACCTCACCCTCTCGCTCCTACGATCCTGCTACTGGTGGCCCTCCATGACTTGGGATGTGGAGACCACCGATAGAGGTTGTAAGATTTGTGCCACTGTTCATGGTTTTGTTGCTTCTACCTATCCCAATCCGACCCTGGTCTCACATCGCCATTGATTTAGTAACCGATGGAAAATGATATGATTTGTGTGTTGATAGCTGTGGACAGGTTCTCCAAGGCCTGCAAATTGGTCCCCCTCAAAACACTCCCCACAGCTATGGAAGCGGCAGAAGCTCTGTTCTAGCAAGTCTTTCGCAATCACGACATATGTCTCCGACCGTGGCCTACAATTCGAATTCCGAGTCTTTAGGGCCTTCTTCCCTCGTCTTAGAGTCACTGTCAGTTTCACCTCCAACTACCATCCCCAGTCCAATTACCAGGCGGAGAGAAAAATTCACTTCGGCTTTCAACCCCCTTTCTTTCGCTGCCACCAGAACCTTCAACCATTGTCGACCTTCAACCGGCAGTCGACTATTGGTTCAAGACCAGCGAGAGGGTCTAGGCACACCAACATCTTCAGAGGCCATTCGGAGGTCACAACAACACGCTGGAGTATTCCCATCTTTCGTCCGGGCCAAAAGGTGTGGCTATCCACCTGTAACATTCGACTCCGACTCCACTGCAAAAAGCTGAGCCCACCACGATACATAGGTCCATTTAAGATCATCAGGCAGATCAATCCCTTGGCCTACCGTCTCCACTACATCCACACTACAGGATCAATCCCACCTTCCACGCCTCTCATCTCAAGCCCTACCACTCATCCACTCTTCCTTCTTCCACAGGTCCGGATGATGGTGCTTCTTATCTCCCCACGGTCGTGTAGAACGGAGACTCAGTGTACGCCGTCAAGAAGATCCCGGATTTAATACCTGGTGGACTGGGAGAACTTCGGCCCAAAGGAGGGATCCTGGGTTAGCAAGTCGGATCCCAATGCTGAACCACGAGTTTCACCAGAACCACCCAGAAAAACCAGTTCCACAACCAATGGGCGAGCCCCGGAAAACACCAAGGCCCAATGAGTCAGGAGCCATTGGGAGAGAGGGGTACTGTTACAACTCCATCTGTGATGTCACAATCACCGGAACCATCTCCATTGCACACCAGTCTTCCATCATTATCAGCCCATTCCAAATCATCGTTCACACTGGAGCCTGATCATCTAACCCCTATATGAATTGCCACTCTTCACTTCACCATTGTCTGTGGACATCTATGTTCCTCGCATCCTGTCTTCACACAAGCTTATCCTTATGTTTCGTTACTTCATCCTCTGGATCCATCGACTCAACACTTCTCTTCTTCAGTGTCAGTATTCCGGTTAGTTTACTCTGTTCATTAAATGCATTAATACGAAGCTGTGCTCAGTCTGCCTCTCATCATTACCCGCTCACACCGGATAGAGAAAATAGTGATGGCATTAGCAAACAGTGATATTGGGTATTGAATTGTAATATGTAAAATAATATAAACTTCACACTAAATAAATGCTTTTGTGAATATACAAAGCTTTGTTTAAAAAACTGGCAAGCAATTAGCGTTTTTTTTTTTCAGCTCATTCTGTTGCAGGTCATCGGTGGGGGCCACAAAGACCGCTTGCCCCCAGAATTATATTAACCCCCCCCCCCCCCCCCCCCC